>OX940974.1:85612338-85959825 GCA_954871275.1 Leptopterna dolabrata | reverse complement strand
CATCAGGACAGTCAGATGATTGATCTTCGATTCGCGTCACACCGCACAATAAAATGCGAAGGACTAAATGAGGACATCAGGAAAGTCAGATGATTGATCTTCGATTCGCGTCAAATTACCAGGAAATCAACACTGGAATGAAGTTCACACGGAAAACAGACTAAGAGCTGATTATGTAATAGGTGCTATGAGTAAATGAACTGTAAACCAAATGATTGATCGACATTATTTAAATAAACAGGAAAAAAGTTGCAGGAGCGATAGGGGCTGACCCTGACATTTCTAGTCCCAAAAGCCAATCGCAAGGAGGCAATGTCAACTAAAAATTATCATAATGACCAAAAAACCCAGTCTTGTATCATTCGTTGGTAGAGTTGAGTTTCATCTCAGGGTCCTCAACCGAAGACGAATTCAAAAGAGAAGATAAAACTGATGAATGTAAAATTATTGACGCAGGTGATCCAAAACAGTTTTATGCTAAATAAAAAATATTTATATAAATAAAGGATATAAATAAGAAATTTTACTCCTTTTTGGTTTATTATTCTGTGAATAATACATCTATGTATTCGCTCAGCAAAAAATTTTTATAACACCCCCTCAAAATTTTTTCTTTTCCGTTTCAAGGTGCGTAGATTCAAAAAACGCTGCAAAGTCCTTGTCACATGGGGTTTATTATTCTACAGAAATGTTGGCTGTACATTTATTGTTTGTTTCATGTGAAATAATTGAAATAGCTATTTATGATGGTTTCCACCAATTTTGGCCCCCAAAACACAAATTAGGTAGGTACGATCTTTTTTTTTTTTTTTTTCAAATTATCTTTGATCATTGGTAGTGCCATCATTTAATCGTCTTGATCCACGTGTTGACACTTTTTCTAGTGTTATTCTACAAATTGATGGTGATTTCGCAGGTATTTGACTCATCAAAAATCAATTTTGGGAGCTGAACATCTGGTACAACCACAATTTTCCACTCCTTGGCCAAAATCGACCTCATATTCGATCTTCTCGTCCCCAAAAACATGGAAAACGATACCTCAAAAGCTCATGTTACCAAAATGTTGCTAAAACGCAAAAAGTACTTATTTTCACACACATTTTCACTCATAACACCCCTGGGTATATTCCGATCGGGCTGAAAAGTTTCGGGACACAACTAGGGCCCAAATGGAGCATGTGTGCGAAAGAACGACTTTTTTAGATCGAAAATGAAGCCTGTACACGTGATACGGCGGACGGCGGACGGCGTACGGCGTACGGCGGACGGCGGACGGACATTGCATTTTTGGAATCTACACACCTTGAAACGGAAAAGAAAAAAGTTTGAGGGGGTGTTATAAAAATTTTTTGCTGAGCGATTACATAGGTGTATTATTCACAGAATAATAAACCAAAATGCAATGTCCGTCCGCCGTACGCCGTCCACCGTCCGCCGTATCACGTGTACAGGCTTCATTTTCGGTCTAAAAAAATCGTTCTTTCGCACACATGCTCCATTTGGGCTCTAGTTGTGTCCCGAAACTTTTCAGCCCGATCGGAATATACCCAGGGGTGTTATGAGTGAAAATGTGTGCAAAAATAGGTACTTTTTGCGTTTTAGCAACATGTTAGTAACATGAGCTTTTAAGGTACCTATCGTTTCTCATGTTTTTGGGGACGAGAAGACCGAATATGAAGTCGATTTTGACCAAAGAATAGAAAATAGCGGTTCTACCAGATGTTCAGCTCCCGAAATTGATTTTTTATGAGTCAAAAACCTGGGAAATCGTCTGAAATCACCATCAATTTGTAGAATAACACTGGAAAAAGTGCCAACAGGTGGATCAAGACGATTAAATGGACTATCAATGATCAGAGATAATTTATTTATTTAAAAAAAAAAGCGTACTTTATTCGTGTTTTGGTGGCCAAAATTGGTGGAAACCACCAGAGATAGCTATTTCAATTATTCTATATGAAAGAAACAATAAATAAACAGCCAACATCTCTGTAGGTATGTCCAATGGAATAATAAACCCATGTGACAAGGACTTTGCAGCGTTTTTTCCTAATAAACTATTCGAGTCTATTTGTTCTCCGAGACCATATTCTCTATGACCGTTCAACAGTTGAATTTATCTGGATACTCCTGCAGTTATAACAGGTTTAAACCCAGACAAGCTAGGCAGATGAACTGAATGTAACTGACAGTAATAATCATTGCCATATATTGCCAATAAAATACACCTACTCGACTGCCTATGATCTTCCTCTTCTTGTCATAGTTCAGTGGAAAGTTTCCTTGGCTTCTGCTGCTGAACAACTGATCAACTTCAGACCCAACTCCCAAATCAACTTAATGAACACCCCTCCAATTCCTCGACTTCAAGATCTTCCGGTAGTTCACGAAGTAGATGCTAAAACATCTAAGAACTGACTAAGACTGATGTATATTCACGTTGTTATAAAATCTAAACCGCTATATAAGTTTTTGAGGGTATTCTGTGATACTGTGGCATTTTTTTTGAGTTCTCTCACATGGATACATATTGAAACCACATGCAGAATATTATGCTGGATTCGAAGGTCGATGGTGGTTTTTGGCAATCAGCTAAAGAAAACCTGCGTCAGAAAACAAGAGTCTGCTAGCTAAGACTTGACGAAATTGAAGTTGATGCATGCAATGGAGAACGGTGGATGGGTGTAACAATTTCCGCTTTAAATTTTAAAAACAAATCAATGAAAATAAATTATTTTTGCACTCTGGACTCATTGCAAGAGTTAGAAAATCGGAGGCTTTGTAGGCTTCTGCTCCCGAGATCTCTCCAAGGCGTAGGGCATTGAATAGCTCCTTCGTTAGGGAGAAAGGTCAACAATCACTCCCCGGTTCCTTCAGAAGTATACTCGCGACTATCGAGGCAAAAAAATAAAAAATAAAACAAAAAAGAGACGGGGATACCTATCAGGGGGCAATCAACTTCGCCATTGTTCGAAACCACCTACAACCTCCGGAGCAGTGAGCGAGATTCGTGATGAATGATGAGCCTCGTCTAAACGGTTAACACAGGTTTCAACTTGGTAACTGATGCGCATGATTCTGGCCCTCGCCTCTGCGCTAAATGTCACAGTGGGTTGGATATCCAGAACATGAAACAATGCAGGATCGAGAATATGGGGGCTGGGCAATTTCATCTGTTTATTTTCTAACGATCTCGGCGAGAGCTTTCCGAAAAGATGCTATATGAGGGGTATCCAATGATCAAGGTGGGCGAAAAACCATTGGAAAGAAAGCGAAATGACGTATAGATAAAGGCTCTTACCTCCGCGTCCACCAGGAGGGAACCCTCAGCGCCATCCACTTATGGCGTCATTTAGTTTTCTTTCTATCCGCTTGTTGCCTAAGCCACACTGAGTTTTGAGATGTAAGTTGACGGGGGGGGGGGGGGGGGTGTTAAATCCGATTCTGAGATCAAAAATCGGTAAATCCTACACACGAAAATTGCCCATTCTATATTTTTTAGGTCTGCAAACAAAGGCCATTCAAGTTCTTGGGCAGTTTGTGGAGTTCTGGTCGGTTCCAACATTCCGGAGGCGTTCTTCATGAAAAATTATCATCTGAGCTTTGACACACAGGGGGAGTACCAACAAACTGAGCATAGCCACCTAAGGACTCAAAAATCACAGGGCGACACGAAACTGAATTCGAGGTTTCTTCAGTTTCATATAGGTACTACAAGGACATAAGTTAAAAAGTTTTTTTTGCAGACTATAAAAAACAGGCCTGATTATAAAATGTATTTATTCATCCGGTGGCTGGATAATTGATTGGAAGAAAAAAATCCGGGGGCTGAGAGATTAAGTGAGTATTATTTGTAGTAAGTGGCTGATTAGTGAAACAGAATAGACAGAGTCGAAGAAAACAGCAAAAACTGGAAAAACTACTGGGTTTGACTCTTCCAGAAGACATAAAATTAAATGTTTTGAAATTCACTCTGATGGCGGTGACGTCGATTTTTTTTCTCCAATGGGAACACCTAAGGAATGGAACCTTCCATCAAGAACTGTCATGGCTGAGCGAAAAAAAAGAAAATGTTTAATAAATGAGAAAACTAGTTTTTTCGCCTCAGTGAGGGTTAAAAAAATAAAAATAAATTGCAAACCTTACTCAATCACGGGCCTCGCCTCTCCTCTGGAGGGGAAGGGAGGAGAGGGATTCAGGTTTATACTTATTTATAGGTGGATAATCTGAGCGATGGAAAAAGAGAAAAATATAATTCAATTCGTTCATTGGCAATACCTTTAAAAGGTAAAGACAAGGATGGCGCGCGCTTTCAAAGTCTATCAGACCTTTCTCCTGTCCAAGCAAAATGTGTTTTTCTTAATCATAACTGATTTTTGCACCTTTTGTTTTGTACTAGAACTTTCAGGCGTTGACCAATAATTTCAAACACGTTGACGAAGGACTACTTTTTTTGATTTGGAGAAACAACCTTTTATACAGGGTGTCTAGGGTTTCGATGGGACAAACTCAGGGAATCGATTCTGCAGCTAATTTGCAACAAAAAGTGCCTCCTAGAGTTTTTTTTTGAGAGGCTTCATTTTGGAGTTATTTACGATTTAAGATTTTTTTCGTGTTTTCGACCCTAACTCAGTTAAACGGCCATAACTCCCTTAAATAACTATGTAAAGTAAAAGTTGAGGATACCGTTGGAAAGAGCATTAAATTTCCTATCTCCCAAATTATAAAATCAAATTGTTTTAATTAGTCCTCATTGGTGAAAAAAATGCCCAAAGTCCAAAGTGTGAGCATTTTTTAAGAATCACCGTTTTTCTTTCTTTTTTTGCGCTATTAGTACGAAAGTGTTTCGGCGGGCACTCCTCGGGAAAAACTTGCCCAAAACCTCAGCTTTCGAATGGTATAAGAAAAAAAATTTCACAGTGAAATTTGACGGAGAAAATGACGTTTGAGTCCTGACAAACGTGGGTTTTTTGGTGTTAATCAACGTTTCTCACCAAAAGCCGACGTGCATCATGAAAACGAGTTCGATATCGCTATTTATGCTGTTTTTGACGCTGAATCGAATGGTGACACTCTTAAACCAGTTACCACCGTCCCATCATATCTCAGAAAACAGGAGTGGACTTATGTTCAAACATCAAAAAACCTACCAAAATTTTTGTGGATACAATAACCTAACTCTGCTTCAACCTAAGTGATTACTCAAACTAATACTATCTGTTTCTTCCAGAGTGCAGGAATGTGTCGGGTTAATGCGAAATGTGCACCAGTTACGGAATGTCTCGAGGAGCGTGCGTCGGAGATGCCGCCTTTGTGTTCAGCAAGGATTTTGAGCACCTACTGTAATTACTAAATTAAATTAAGATGAAAAAAAAAGAGTTTCTTCTTAATTGGGGAGGCAAAGAGTGTCACCATTCGATTCAGCGTCAAAAAAAGCATAAATAGCGATATCGAACTCGTTTTCATGATGCACGTCGGCTTTTGGTGAGAAACGTTGATTAACACCAAAAAACCCATGTTTGTCAGGACTCAAACGTCATTTTCTCCGTCAAATTTCACTGTGAAATTTTTTTCTTATACCATTCGAAAGCTGAGGTTTTGGGCAAGTTTTTCCCGAGGAGTGCCCGCCGAAACACTTTCGTACTAATAGCGCAAAAAAAGAAAGAAAAACGGTGATTCTTAAAAAATGCTCACACTTTGGACTTTGGGCATTTTTTTCACCAATGAGGACTAATTAAAACAATTTGATTTTATAATTAGGGAGATAGGAAATTTAATGCTCTTTCCAACGGTATCCTCAACTTTTACTTTACATAGTTATTTAAGGGAGTTATGGCCGTTTAACTGAGTTAGGGTCGAAAACACGAAAAAAATCTTAAATCGTAAATAACTCCAAAATGAAGCCTCTCAAAAAAAAACTCTAAGAGGCACTTTTTGTTGCAAATTAGCTGCAGAATCGATTCCTTGAGTTTGTCCCATCGAAACCGTAGACACCCTGTATATATGACAAACAACGAACAGCCACTTTATTGAATTTCGACGTTCCACATCTGTAACTTCCTCATCAGTCTCATCACTAAATAAAATTCACAAAATACAAATGATGGCCATATTGATTAACAAACATAATTTCAGTCAATGCTACTCACCTATGGTAAACAATCCCCGTATGTTCGCTGTTACCATACTTGGTTACTAATGGATACAATGAGCGTTACCCGTTCAGTTTATTTTTTTCAAATGAAATTAGATTCTCTCCTGAAAATTTTGACACCAATCGCACTTCCCTACGATAAGTAATTCCTGTTCGATGATTTATCAAATTTTCCTACACCAGTGACGTCACTGTACTCCTCCAACCTGAGCCGGACCCCCTGGCGCGGGGACGTCACTAGTGCAGGACACTTCCAAAAATCAGAATAAAAACTACTTGTCATATGAGAGTGCGGTCGGTACCAAAATTATCACGATGGAATCTACTTTCATATAAAAATAAATGAATCTTTTTATAAAAGTACATTTTTCAGACCCATGGGTAACCCTCATCGTACGGAATGCGGTTGTACGGAAGGTGGCACAGCATGCTCGATATAATATACTCTATACAGGGTGTCTCAGCTAATGATACCCCCTCATGCGCAATGCACACTAACTTCGTTTTTTCACATGTGAACCCCTATTTTTTTAATTGCAGATTCGAATTCTACGTAAAATTTCCCGTCACTCAAATTTTTTGAGCAAATGTTGGCTAAACTCAAAAACCGAGTTTTGAGGGTGCAGTAATCTACCAAGTGTGATACGCGATTTTAATGTGCTTTTTTTCCACGTTGAATAACGTAGTGATGTTAAATTTTCGATTTACGCAATATGGGTCTCTCGGCTAATGATCCCCCCCATCCCTCTCCTGCCACTCCTAATTCTGTAATAAGCCATTTTAGACAAAACGTTCAAATGATAACTAGGTTACCTTCCATTTTTTCCAGCAGAATTCGAACGATATTTTTGCGCACGTGCGCATGCGCATAATCTGCACAACACCTACCTTGATAGACACTAACTTTGTTTTTCACATGAGAATCCCGAACCCCATGTGGTATTGCAAATTTTGATTCTACTTGAAGTTTCATAAATAAATGAATCGTCATTCGAATTTTTGCGTGAGCAAAACGTGCACCATTTTTTCACTAAAGGCGGAATACCATGTTTTGCGGATGGGTTGGGGAACTACTATGTGAACTACAACGTGGGCACTACCATGTCTTGGGGAACTACCACGATATTTACATGACTTAGGGGTATTTTTCAACGTCCAATAACCCAAAATTGGGTATGTCATCATTTTACCCATCGCGATACGAGTAGGAGTCCTACTCTTATCTCGATGCATTTCACAGCCAATTCATGGAGTGATTAGTGGTTCTCACGTGAAAAACAAAGTTAGTGTGTATCCTGAACATTTTGCGCATGCGCACGTGCGCAAAAAGTCTTTCGAATTCTACTCAAAAATTTAAGGGTTTGAATGTTTTGTCTAAAAATGGCTTATCAAACAATTAGGAGGGGCACGAGCGGGGGGGGGGGGGGGTCATCAGCCGAGACACCCGTGTGTAAATCGAAAAATGAACATCACTACGTTATTCAACGTGAAAAAACACGTTAAAATCATGTATTATTATTACTATTATTATCGCACTTGGTAGATTACTGCACCCATTATTTTGAGTGTATTTGGGCACGTTTTCGCGCACTCAAAAATTCGAGTGACGGGTAATTTTTTTCCATTAAATTTTACGTAACTTAGAACCTGCAATAAAAAGTAGGGGTTCTCATGTGAAAAAATGCGCGTGCGCAAAAATTTCTTGTTCGAATTCTACGGTAAAAAATAAGGGGTCATTTGGAAGTTTCGTCTAAAACAAAATTGGTGGGGGGATCATTAGCGGAGACATCCTGTATTCTATACAAACACAAACTTTTGGGATTCAGTTCAGGTTGCAGGTAATTTAGAAGAGTTTTTTGTGAGTTGATATCGGGGGTCTAATGATTATTTAAAGAAGAAAACAATTAGTTGAACTAACATGATGAAAAAATGTATTGCACATGACGTTTTGGAGTGAATCGTAGTGATTCATACCATTTCCTTACCTTTTAAATTGGAAAATACCCCCGTATAAGGACATATGGCATGGGCGATTGGTTCGTCATCCTCAAACTCCTCATTTTGACGACTAGAGATTCAAATCAATATAAGACCCCCCCCCCCCCCCTCCCCACAGCCTGACCCTACCGAATGCGGCCATTGTGACTGAGCGCACTGTATGATCACCATTACATGATGTAAGAAAAGATGAGGATGCACATCGCCCAAGTGCACGGTAGATGAGTACCTACTAAAAAAAGATGGATTGGTTGACGACTGGGGGACACTTACTGCCAAATGTCGGAAATTTTCTCCTTGTCGGAAGAGGGGAGCTTGTAGTATTCATAGACGAAGGGTGAAGGGGCGGCCGCTGTTGGATCCTCAGGTGCGCTGCTGATGTTCAGCATCGCTGAGGTGGCGGCGGTCAGGGGATGCTCATAATAAGATCTCCATGAGCTGGACTCCTCTTCAGCCATGTGGCGAGCACCCTCCGTCTCCCTCGTCTCCTCTTCTGTCCTACAAAACCAGTACAAAAATGGCAATCGTACTACGGCCCCTGTCTTCGGCAATGAAACATCAGGTCTGTTCTTCGGCAAAGGCAGAATGAAATGACCGGTACCGGATGTTAGGTGTGCGCTGTAAGGCCACAGTTTTTAGGAACGACCCCGATCGTCTAGTGGATCAGCCACTTGGAATTCCATGGTCAGACAGTCAGGAACTACGATAGATCCCAACAGAAATCGACGACGACCCGACCAAACTAGATATCATCATTCTGGGTTGTAAATTTTCATCCTTTATCTATAAGGAAAACGAGACTGAAGAATATTTTAAGAATAACGGTTTAAATAAATTATGGAAATTAGAGAAAGGTAAAAAAATAAATAAATAAAGAACTGACTGCTGTTGACACCGTCATAATTCATAAAATAAAAATAGTCGGACACTAAACAATAGGTATTAACCAGGTGATTAAGTTTTTATTATTCCCAGGAACCTGCGTTTCCTGGCCTTGGAGTTGCGGTGATAGGCCGTCCGTGTAGATCTCGAAAACAGAAATGATCATAAACATTGACAAGTAAAGGGTTCGATGACTGCTCGATTTGAATAGGACCGCGAATAGGTCACTGGTGCTCTGGAGTAACGGATGATGGTTCAATTGAAATGAGATGGACTGTCCAAGACTTGCTGATTCAAAGACAGCAGTGGTATAAAACGATGTTCTAGCCAGAACCTATCGAAGCTCAGGCAAGACCTGAGTGAGTTCTGCCCGAACACAGGCACGCTACACGTACATTGCGAGTAAACTGCTTGTGCATATGTGATGTTTGGAGCGACCAGTGATTCGGAGTCCACCTCTTAGAATAACAGAACCCACGCTTAGGGCCGATTTCACCAACATTTTTATCACGGTTAGAAGATCCTCATCACGATTTACGTTCCCCAATCATGGAAATGTTCGTTTCCACCATATTCGGTTTAGCATCAACCTTGATTAAGAATTAATCGGCCGATTTTGATCGGTTAGCGTTCTTAATCGAAATTAAGACAGCCATTTTGGTGCATCATACAACGAGACTGTACGTCAAGTACCGAGTGCTTTCTGATATTATAGTGATTTCGATATTATATACCTATGATGCCTCGTGCAAGGTGAAGATGAGGATATCGTCCGCCTTCCTAAATGGACAAGGGAAAGGAGTGAAGACTTCATCGATATGGATGAGACTGACTTTTCATGTTGCACCGACTATCCTAACATACCTGTTCTCAGCATACTGGAACAAATAAAAGGCCGCCTAGAATACCAGAATGACAGGTAAGTTAACTGCAGTACCTGCATTCATACAAAGTAATAATTCGCATGTGTACCTAGGTATTACAGGTTAGTGCACACGCAGGTAAGCCGTGAGATAGGTAACAACGTTGAAATATTTAGGTGCACACTTCTACTAGATCGGACGCGCCTAGATCCAACTGTTTTTTCATTACGATCATAATAAATATTAGAAATTTGTAAAGCCAGAGGAATTTGTAGTATTT
The DNA here is from genome assembly GCA_954871275.1 of Leptopterna dolabrata. Classification (NCBI taxonomy): domain Eukaryota; kingdom Metazoa; phylum Arthropoda; class Insecta; order Hemiptera; family Miridae; genus Leptopterna; species Leptopterna dolabrata. The sequence goes on along the minus strand of OX940974.1, from coordinate 85,949,645 downwards.
ATGTATCAATTCGGCAATATTGGAACGCACCTATTTATATGATAAAAACCAAACTGTATTTTGTAGGCACAGTGTAATTGATTTATTTACCTATTATGATTATTTCTTTTTCAGATTGGCAAGACGACCGCACGGAAATGGAGAAGACGATTGATGAAAGGCGAATTCGAATTTTCACGTTGTATCGTTCTAGTAAATAAAACCTTTATAACTGACTTCATTTCTCAATCACACAACTTTTGGCACGTTTATTTTGGTAGGTACATCATAAAAGTTTAACGTCAAAAACACACGCTGTGCCACGATGAGATGAACAAGTGTTAGTAAATAATCAAGAAATAGGAATTGCTAGATAGGACCTAATAGGTATGTAGGTTGAAAAATATAACCATACCTACGTGAGAAAAGTTCTCAAGTAAAGGCAGAAGAGTAATTCTGAGTAGAGAGTTGAATTCGTCGCATATTAAAAGTTTTCTTTCACTCAACACTGTAGTATTTGTCGACGAGCTCTACGAGTAAATTTTTATCTGAGATTATGATCACTCATGATAGTAGAAATAGCATAGAAAACAAACATGACACTTGACAGGCGATTGACGGATTGACACTTGACAGCCTAAATAACCTTGTTTTGTTATAACCGCATTACACCACTGCATTGTTGATACGGAAAGTATAGCATCCATGTTGGTGTAATCGTGTTTAGTGAACTTGATTGTGGTTAGTGTAATCGATTAGCGGGAACCATGATTATTCTGGTGAATACAAACGGTGTTAATCACGAACACATGGTCGGTTTACTCTAAGCTCGATTAGCCTAATCACGATTAGTGAGTTTTTGGTGCAATCGGGCCTTAGAGTAGGAGAATAAAAGTATCATACAAAGTTTAGCTTTACCAATTTTTTTTGGCCCGTATTTATTAGACCCGCATTCAATGAAACATGAGACAAAATATTAAATTTATGATGATGTAAAATTGTGACTAGAAGTTTGATGGATGATTACTTAGATTTCGTCGGTAAGTACGGCCACAATAATCGTCGTATTGATGGAAACTTTACGATAATCTACTCATTATTTAAGTTTTACTTTTTCCTTTCTACCTTCCCAAAATAAAAGGACGAGGAGTTGGAGGGAGGGGGGGGGGGTTGGGGGTTGCAAACGAGATATACCCTACCTATCAACCCTACCTATCAACCCTACCTATCAACAACCTATCAACACTACCTATCAACAATTACCTATCAACAATTTGTTTTGGCGCAGTCAGCAGTTCCTGAGCAAATGTTTCCTCCAGGCTCTTTATTATTTAAGCTAAACCCCAATAATTATTCTCATACCAGAAACCGCTTGCCTATCAATCATTTTTCGAATCAAAATGAAGCAGATACGTGGTACATACCCAAAACGTACGCTACCCATTTCTCGGAATGAATCTAAGTTCGTTGACTGGCAGCGCAAGAGGTTTGACGGTCTATCAATTTGATTGATTTGCCTGGCCACAAAATGGATCCTTTAGGTACCACCCACAACACTATTTGACAAAGGTCTTGTGTCGCCATGATGTATCACCCCATTGAACTTCCTCGGCCAAACGAAGAGTAATTTAAATAACAGTGAAATCCAGCAGATAAAACGTTGAAGGACTGATGAAAACGAAATATTAGATGCAAAATTGACTTGAAAAGTTCAAGTCGACCGAGTGATCTTAGTAAAGGTCAAACACGTATTATCACTTATATAAAAGAAGAACAGGAACCTAATCAAGTAGGTTTCTAATGTTGACTTTCTCCGACAATAAAAAATCTATTACCCAATTTAAATGTCCGTTAAGCGACGGTTATCGAAGTGATCTTTGTAGACCATTATCGGGACTTTCAAACTCTTACGGTATCAGCCGAAAAATTCTTTCCCAGATGCACGAAATCCGTAGGCTATTCGGGTTAATTGAGGTGGTTGCTGCACATAAATCAGCCCACTGGCTTTCTCTGCTGATAATTTAAATTGATTTGTGTGTATATATGCATATAAATGTATATAAAGTGTACATAAGAAAATACCTCGAGTTCCTCGGAGGTACAAAAAACCGGTGTCCTCTATCGAGAGATTTTAATCGGGTGATAAAGGAGCCTGATTTACTGAGCTGAGTAGCAAGTACCGTTTTAGTGACCGCTCGCCCTTGTCTGCCTTGGAGGGCATCTCGACGAATTACCTACTCCAGCTTTAGAGATTCAAAAACGACTCGGCTTGGGGCTTGTTTTTTTACTTCTCCAACGAAACAAGTGGGAAGATGTTTTTTTTTCTATATTCCTCTTGAGATGGGCAGGTTAATTTCCGTTGGGAATTGGGTTTGTGGGACGCGGGGCCGCATAGCTGGTTCGGTTGAGAGCCCAAATTGGACATTTGGCCTTTTACCAGAGAGAATGGGACGCTGCGAGATGGCGGACGGTGGGGCCATGACTGAGATGATATGCATAGTGGTGGTGTGGGGTGGTTTAGACCCCGCGAAAACCTCTGTTGAATCCTAGGAGATCTTAGTATATTTATACAAAAGCTAGTCACACTAACTGAACGGGGAGAAGTCAACAAACTGCCACAAACACTACCCTGGGGTGGCAGGGACTAAAGTAAAACTGCTCCTGGCAATGACCGAGCATGTGAACTGTGGAGAGAGGGTGAGTGATCCCGATGTCACTTTCTAGACCTTCCCTTCCCGAACTCCTGATGAAAACACTCAAGGGCTACCTTGGCCATCTCTGCTGACGTCACGTCGGGGTCACCACTTCTGGACTGTGACGGCGATGTTATTTGGGTTTGCCCGATCCCTGTGAAAAGATCTGCTAAAATATCACGAAATCATAGAATTTTTATAGAAAGCCAGTCATACCGATCAAACGAGAAGAAGCTAAAAACAGCCGCATGCGCATCAAATGAAAATAGGAATGAAGAAATCCTTAGTAGCTGGAGCACAGATACAGCAAGCCGACAACGATGTATACATTAGAGTTGACCAGTCACTCAAAAGTCGAAATCCAGACAAAAAACGAAATAAGCCTTTGTTCTAGCGACTATTCGAGCGAAGTCTTCCACTTCCCATTCCTTCATTTATTATAACGAGCACTTTCGAAATAATTAGTTCAACTTTGGCCTGGTTTTACAGTGGGTGGGTATTCCATTCATTAGTTGCAAAAGTGGAGAATTTTCATAATCTTCGAGTCGGCCGGAAGAGTAGCTTACCAACCACTGGCGACAATACAAACCAAGAACTATGGTACGCTCAAGAACCACATATGAATAATGCGATAATCTGCTCTCTAGGGAGGCGCAGAAGCGGACGATTATTCTTCATTCGACCAAGTTGTTTGATTATGTACCAGCACAATCCACTTTCAGAAAATATCGTAATACTATAATTAACCTGATATAATAATTAACCTCATCTGATGACATATTTGATGGTTGCTAAGAATGACTTGTCTGATATAAAAAATTTAGTGTAGTGATGAACAATGTATACAGTTTAAAGGGACTACAATGGTTCTTAGTTGAAAGGTTAAAAACGAAAAAAGAAACGTGCTTTACCGCTTTTTAGCTTCAAAGTGCATTTGAAAGTTCAGGGGAAAACGTCAGCTGGAAATTCCCAGAGGGTCCGAAGAAGGTAAATTATAGGTGTTGGGTTTTAAAAGGATATAATTATAATGCTCGTCGGTGTACGTCAAGTTGAGATCCCGAAGGGGTCATAACTATTTATTTGTTGATCTTCTACAACATCTATGACCTTCCGTACAAATCCATAAGTTCCAAGGTCTCGGACCTCTGAAAAGAGGTGAATCCTCGAATAGGTACCACGTTTCGTCCAGAACTTTAATTTAACGCAAATACGAAGACTTTGAATGTAGCACAGCCGTTATTATGACGGACCACTCATTCATTTAAGTGTACTGGTGGATGCACGTTTAGGTTCAAAAGCCGATCTGTGTGCTGCATGTTGAATTCATAAAGTTAACAGGTCTCATTACGTTGATGGAAAACTACTCATGGTGATTCCACTCTTGGCATCTTAGCTAGTACGTTACCCAACCGGTATTAACGGCGGAATTATATCACCTGTACAGATTTAATCTGAAACTGTGCCCAATGCAGGTATCACGTGACTTTTTCTGAATGACCTTTCGACTGGTTTGGACTTGTAATTCTGCAACAGTTACCCGAGAACCAACCGAGGGATATCGATATGATCAGAAACGCAAATCGTAAAGTGCATAGCCCTAATAACTGAGTACAAATGGCTTTCCTGTTATAGGGAATGATCGTGGATATTGCTATTCCTCAAGGAATGGAAAAGTTTAATCACCTCTTGATATCGATTGAAGGTGACAGTTGATCCTAGCTGTTGGAGGTTTCGTTGCAAATGTTAACTCATAGACTGCACCTGTAAACCTTGTCTAGAGCGTTGTAAGCATAGATAAAGTGGAAAGAGGAGACTAATGTTGGATGTTAATATCACCATATCAGCAGACCATATTACATCAGGTAATTCGAGTATTTCACGAGAAACTACACCGAAGTTCTCGAATCAAGCTGAATCATCAAGTTTCTTGATTATTGACCAATTGATTCGTTGTCTCAACTGTAGGAGAGTATTATTTGGTGCAGTACGAACTACTGGTTTATATATAAGATAATAAGCTATTACACACTACAGGGGAAGATCCTCATGTCCTAAGCCAAAATACAGAGATGTGGAAGCATTACTGCAATTTTTAGGGATCTGGAGATCAATAGATGAGATTCATCCAAATCACTGTAATTGTAAAAAGGATAGTCCCGTGCACAGGTAGCAGGCAGTTTCAGGAACTGAAAATACCCAGTGTTCCAAAGCGGTTGTTACCGTGGCAAGCTTCAAATTAGAAACTGCTGGCTTCCACGACTGCTAATTTCTGTTTGTACAGTTTTATTTGGACGATCGAAAGACTCGAACTATTGAAGATTATGAAGGGATGGTAGGCGAAGGGGTGAGGACGGTGCAAGAGTTATTCGAGCTCTGGTAGTGCGATCGGGTCGGACCGTTAGGAGATCAGGGTGTGGTCACTAACGGCTATTTATTTCTCTCCCACAAAACCCTTCCCCCCGTCTATCCAATGTTCTCCTTCGTTCAAATCTCATCTGCAGCTCGGGAGGAAACGAGTTTCTTAGCCCCTTCTTGATCTGCCTACCAGAGATCTTCCTCCCCGACTACCAAATACACGGTGGAGGCGCGTGAACACCCATTACGCCCTAAACTAATCCATTACCTCCGCAGATCCGACCGGCTGATGCTGTTTCTGGACCCATCCTACTCCGGAGAAACCAGGACGCGCAGAGAAAAACAATAATTTGCATAAGTTTATTTATGGAGCAACGTGGCGATGAATTACCGACGTACACAAGCGAATTACCAAGACATTATTTCGGCTGGGAAGAGGATTAGCCAACTAAGGATCAGTTCACGTTATGGAAATTTACAGAGGTGATTTGTAGCTGGCATACTGTGACAAATGCTGATACTCAGCGAGAAATTCCAGGGTTCAAGGGAAAGCATGGTCAAAAGACAAGTGAAGTGATCCAGGACCTACATGCCTGAGCATCTGTTACCCTCTGAACTACTCCCACCGGTAGATGTTCTTTGTGGGACGATCTTCCCGGGAGAAAACAGGATGTTGATGGGTTTCATAAAATAGAAATAACATAGACCTATATTATCAATACACGTATACAAATTATGACGATTTTAAGTATTCCACAAATTAAGAGAGCAGTAGGCTATAAAGCATAGGACTAGAGGCGAAGCTTTCAGTCATTATTTGCTTATTACACAGGTGTTGTAAACAATGGCACCCCACACAATTTTGCCATTCTGGCCTTGGCAGACCTCGTTTAACAATGGATAATAGGAGGTTAGGGTAATGAATTCTGGGGTTCCACCCTCTGATACTTAAAGGTCAGTCATACATTTTACAACATTATTATACAATGATATGAGAACTAACGATATAGTTAGAACTTACTCTCAGGAGAATGTCACATGCCACCTTCTAAAGACGTGCAGCCAATGTCTCAAGAAAAGTTTTTACCCTTCACCATTCCAGTAGGTGAAATGAGAACTAGACAATAAAGTGATCATTCAATTAGCAGGAATACGCAGGTAACCAGACGAGTGGGGCCATTAATAGAACATCTTTGTCAATGTGACCCAAACAAAAGGAGATTCAAACGGAGCGACTTCAACGCAGGGTCAGACAGCTCAGTCTACGCCTGAGCTCAAACACAATGAACTGAATCCAGATAAATTACAAGCGTACTAGTAATGAACTCATTCACTTCTCTGAATCGGGAGATACGAGATCTTTGAAGCTGGAGGTGGATCAAATTTTAGCTAATGAGTGTGCCAGAACTCGTGAAAATCGGTAGTAGGTAGTTGATGATTCGGGAATGCAATCATTAGATCATGCTGAACTGGATAGTTCCTCACTATCAGCTGTTTGGCGAAAGCACTAAGAAATAGTTCTCGTGCGCCTGAAAATCCACCACCAGAACGGAAAACGCACAGCAGCAGTTAGGTACATTTCTAGTGTTGATAAAGCCGTCCAGAGCATCATTGCGAAGGTTTCATGCTTCAAAATCCTTCTGTTTGAAACATGTACAAGGGCAGATTTGTGATCCGAGTACCGATATCAAATGTGATGATGATGATGAGGCTTTAGGACCTGAAACTTAGCTCTCTGGTCCTAATTAGAGAAAACCGCTAATGGAAGTGAAGGCTCCAGATATTCCAGATACAGGTAAAGTGGTCCGCTCTTAACTCAACGCGTTTACGACCTGATAAAACCCTCTTACCCCACGGTTTATATTACACTCATTAAATTTTAATCGAGTCGACGGAGGTAATTGTTTCAGAAGACCGCTCTTTTTATTGAAGGGAAATTTTTTAAATGCACATTTTGTAGTGTTCAACAAACTATCAACAGCATCATCACCTTGCAGACCGAGTCCGTCATCATGGTTATGGTCAATATATTTCCTTGAAGTGAACTTAGGGTGACTTGCGAAATCATTGACCACAATAGCTTAAAGATGTTTCAGGGTTTTCTGGGGTTCCGAACCCCCTTGTATGTTATGTAGATGATTCTTCGTAGGTAACTTGACGATTTCACTGATGTGGTGCGCTTATTTTTTTTTTTTAGCGGATTAGGAAGAACGAAAATGTTTATAAATGTTACTTTAGATAAACAAACCTTTCAAAAACAGAAGAAAAGCAGTCAGGTAAGGTACTATTTATCGAGACAGAGGAAAGATGGTGTCAAATTTCTAATGATGGAATCAGGAATTTCGCCCAATGATAGCGGTAGTGATGATGATATTGCGAAGAATAAATTTCGCTGTCTTGAAAAAAATCAACAATTTACACTTATGAGAATTCAGTCAAACAGAAATTGTCCTTAACCAGGAGAGCATGAAAAAAGTGATAAAGTGCATTGGTCCAAATCCATCATTCCATTCCAAATGACAATCTGTGCTGTAGCACTTGGCGTAATATGTAAGTTGTTGGTGATCGAAAGATAACACTGAAAAGTTAACACGGTAAGAGACCGTAGAACAATATTACGGAAGTGTTATATTATGATCTAAACAATGGTGAAGCGAAGATGTGAACCATACTTGAACAATTTCACAAGTTATGGATTTGCACAATGTTCTAAGTCTTGAATAATAATTAATGGATCGTTTTCCATAACAGCAATCAATTATGCATGAATTCTGCAAATGGTCTCCACGATTAATGAAAATTAACGACATGTTCTCTTAACTGAAGTTTTCTACTGCGCTCCGTCCCTCTCATTTACCATCCATCTTACCTGGGAACTTGGAAGGTGTGTTCTCCCAAATAAAAATCCTAATGTAATCAGAGCAATAGTTCAGATGCGACCGTGGGAGGGGGGGGGGGGGTTCCTTAGGGCTCTGGCTTGTGTAAAGACATGCAAATGAAGGCTGAGGGATGCGAATCCGACCAATGGCGGACCAGCAAGGGATGTACGCAACATATTCTCAACACCATTGGCGCCCTTCCTTCCTTGTTGAATAGAAAAGAGTCTAACAAAAATATGACCAAAAAAATCAAACCCTTTTCCATGGTGAATATGTACGAGGGTAAAGACCTGAGACGCGAGTAGGACGGTACATAGCGATAATCTTTCCTTCACAACAAATATCCTGTCGAGCTTGGTATAATTTATTTGTCGTGGTTTCGTCGACCACCTGGTTAGTTTTTTCGATTGGTACGAGAAACAGGAAGGGGATCGGGGGGTTAAAGGGATTTTTATTAGGGCGGCATTTTTTATTCTTTTCCAGATCCTAAGAAGGCGTTGAGCCATTAGTGAGAAGGCTCCCAACTGTGACCCAGCGGCCCCTACGGTTGCGGCCCACGTCCAGGAATGACCGCTAATATTCCTTTATTTAAGAATATGTTGAACCGAATGCCACACGTGACCGATCCATCCATTTTGAATAGGCGATTCCAATGTTCTTTTTCTTTTCCCCGAAAATAATAAGGCCAATTTCACACGAGAATTATGTCCATTCGCTGGATATGAATTTTGACAGGCAAATGAAATCATGTGATAGGAAAAATCCCACTGTCACTGCCAGGATCTTGATTGATTTGACGTCAGCAGTTGTCTGCCCGATTTTCTATTTGCATTTTCCACTAGTAATCGGAAATCAAATCGACCCACGCCGTTTTCTAATCGTGCCCCCCCCCCCCCAATCCACCATTCAGAATATAACATCCGAATTTCCCTATTCAGTCCCACTGAAACTGCCCATTGCACCAAAGATTACAACAGTGTTCATCAGCGGCAACACACCTGACAATCCTACGCGAACAAACACTGCTGCTCAAGGTTTTGTGCCACGGCGCCAGCGACAGTGCTGACAAACTACTGGATTTTGGTCTTAACACCCGGAATTTGCTGAGTCCCGTCTACCCCAGAAATGGATGCGACAATGTTTGGCGCCATTAGTGTCAGTATAATGGCGCCAGTAAGAAAAAATAAACAAAAAAATAGTATTTACTGGATTTCGGAATTCTAAATAAGTTCAACAATTTACAGCCCTCCACTAATGGAAAACCGAACTATTTAGCACAGCTATATATAGCTTCTACCTAAAGTGCCTCAGCTGCATGTATGATGAATAGTGGTGCATCAATTGCATGATCACTTGTTGGAGCACACGTCACTTAAAACTTGGAAGACGGCGGGCTTTTTCAGAGGCGTCACAGCGTTAGAATTATTGCATAGAGCAGACATGATTGAAATAACGAGCTAAGCGGTGTGTGGGTTTCACAACTCTACACGGGATACGTGTTGGATGGAGATGGAAGATGGACGTACACAAGTTTACTACTGATAGCCACGAAGGGCTGGCCGATAGCGAGGCCTCCTCTCCTTCACCAGCTCGCATAGTCAGTCGATCCAAGTTACAAGGGTCGCATTATCGGCTGGACGTTGATAAATCGGTGTACAAGGCGCGTGCATCAAAAGGTCCCTCCAGCGCCCTCCAATACAAAAGCCGAACGCTCAAAGCCACCGATAGGAGCGCTCTACATCAGTGAGTGACGCAGTTTAACAACCCGTGATATGAGGATCGTATAATAATATAAGAACAATTTCTCAATGCCGATGTATCACAGTCCAGGCACAAATTAATAGCGCATATAAGTTAGCTGAGCACCGATCAAAACCGAGCAGCTGCACCTTCCAACAGATCATTTACTTTGATCAAATCGGTCCAAACGCATGTCACCCGCTTATCTTGAAATCTCCAGGACGCATCGGAATATTCGTAGCCGAGAACGAGGATGAGAATAAATGCAAAACCAATAAAATTCTATACAACTACTATGCTAGGCACGTACGAGTGAATACAAATATTCCATTAGCATGACCAGTGCTCATTTCCACTCATCATGCTGTCACTTAGAGTGGTTATTCGTTCCAACGCTGTTTTGCGCTATTTCTAGAGGTGCGTATTCGATTGAGTTGATCAAATTCGAATAGACTGTACCGTCTGGAATATCATACTGAACGCCTTTCGAACACCACCTGATCCCATGGCTGAAACTACACGTAGATGTCGCTGACGCAATCGGTGCCAAATTGTTTCAATCAAATATTAATTTAACAATTGCTTTTTTTCCCTCTCAATAGACACTGAAATTCTGTATAGTTGCAAGTCTAGTTCCAACTTTTCAGAATGCTTTGGTTTGTTATTCTGTGAATAATACACGTAAGTATTCGTTCAGCAAAAGTTTTGTATAATCCTCCATCAAAATGTTTTCTTTTACGTTTCGAAGTGCGTAGATTCCAAAAATGCAATGTCCGTCCGCCGTACTCCGTCCACCGTATCATCCATATCTACTTCATGTTCGGCCTAAAAAATTCGCTCTTTCGCACACATGCTCTATTTGGGCCCTCGTTGTGTCCCGAAACTTTGCAGCCCGATCGGAATATACCCAAGGGTGTTATGAGTGAAAAAAGGATGTAAGAATAGGGGTTTTTGGTGGTTTAGTAATATGAACTTGTGAGGCATCGTTTTCCATGTTTTTTAGGACATGGAAACCGAATATGAAGTGGATTTTGACCAAGGAGCGGAAAACAAGGTTCTAACGAGGTTTCAGTATAAATTTATGTTAAATTTTGGTCTAAAACCGTCGTTCATCCGCACACAGTTTGGGTCCAAATTTTGAAACACATTTGGGTCCAAGTTGTGCTCCGAAGCTCGGCAGCCCGATCGGAATATACCCAAGGGTGTTATGGGGGAAAAACGCTGCAAAGTCGTTGTCACATGGGTTTATTATTCTATTATTTTATTGGTCTACAGAAATGCCGGCTGTTTATTTATTGTTTCTTTCATGTAAATTAATTGAAATGGCTATTTCTGGTGGTTTCCACAAATTTAGGCCCCCCAGAACTTGAATTAGGTACTACGCTCCTTTTTTTTCTTCAAATTACCCTTGATCATTGATTGTACCATTTAATCGTCTTGATCCACGTGTTGACACTTTTTCTAGTGTTATTATACAAATTGATGGTGATTTCAGACGATTTCGCAGGTTTTTGACTCATAAAAAATCAATTTTGGGAGCTGAACATCTGGTACAACCTCAATTTTCCACTCCTTGGTCAAAATCGACTTCATATTCGGTCTTCTCGTCCCCAAAAACATGGAATACTATACCTCAAAAGCTCATTTTACTAACATGTTACTAAAACACAAAAAGTACCTATTTTTATACACATTTTCACTCATAACCCCCTGGATATATTCCGATCGGGCTGAAAAGTTTCGGGACACAACTAGGGCCCACATGGAGCATGTGTGCGAAAGAGCGATTTTTTTAGACCGAAAATGAAGCCTGTAGACGTGATACGGCGTACGGCGGACGGCGGATGGAAATTGCATTTTTAGAATCTACACACCTTGAAACGGAAAAGAAAAAATTTTGAGGGGGTGTTATAGCAATTTTTTGCTGAGCGGATACATAGGTGTATTATTCACAGAATAATAAACCAAAATGGGTGTAAGAATAGGGGTTTTTGGTGTTTTAGTAATATGAACTTGTGAGGCATCGTTTTCCATGTTTTTTAGGACATGGAAACCGAATATGAAGTCGATTTTGACCAAAGAGCGGAAAACAAGGTTCTAACGAGGTTTCAGTATAAATTTATGTTAAATTTTGGTCTAAAACCGTCGTTCATCCGCACACAGTTTGGGTCCAAATTTTGAAACACATTTGGGTCCTAGTTGTGCTCCGAAGCTCGGCAGCCCGATCGGAATACACCCAGGGGTGTTATGAGGGAAAAATGGGTGTAAAAATAGGCTTTTTCGAGTTTGTTTTTTTCGAGGTTTTAGTTAATATGAGCTTGTGAGGTATCATTTTCCATGTTTTTTTAGGGCTAGAAGACCGAATATGAAGTTGATTTTGACCAAAGAGTGAAGAATTGAGGTTGTAACGAAGGTTCAGCTCCCAATATTCATTTTTTTTATGGGTCAAAAAACCTGGGGAATTGTCTGAAATCACCATAAACTTGTATAATAACACTAGAAGTAGTATCAACAGGTGAATCAACACAATTAAATAGAACTATCAATGATCAAAGACAAAAAAAAAAAAAAAAAAAATAGGAGCCTAATTCGTGTTCTTGAGAAACAATGAATGAACAGCCAACATTTCTGTAGGTAAGCCCAATGGAATAGTAAACCCATGTGACAAGGACTTTGCAGCGTTTTTTTCTGTTAAGAACATAACACGGACATTGACTTAGGCACTAAAAAAATGTTATATGTACTCGTACAATGACACCGGCAATTTGCCGAACAGGTCGAGTTGATTCGGATGCTGACGTGCATAGCCTTCCGAATCAGTGAAGGATTATTCAATTCCTTGAAACACAAGAATGTGAATTCAATGAAGGGCAGCAATATGCACCAGTCATTTATAAGATCTGACGAAGCTATAAGCAGTCGGATATAACGGAGTGACAGAATGGGGTCGATACGTAACGGACTTTGGGCAAGTCCGTCACATTCGAAGTTTTCAATTTTTCCAGGCCGATTGATTGGCACCCACTCTAGAAAAAAATCGGTGCTCTACAGTGTGTTTTGAGAGATAAATTTGATCAGTAGTTTATCGTTTTCTTTTTCTCCTCAATCCAACAAATTATGGCGCAAACAATATTGATCACAAATCGAGTTTTTGGCACCTGAAAAAAAAGAACCTAATATTTTAGTGAATTTCGTAAAGCTGACAAAAACTTGTATAATAAACAATATTAATCGAATGACAAACGTTTGAAGCCCAATAAATTGTTAAATTTGAAGTTTTTCCATTGTTTTTCCATCCGCGGGCACTTGGATGTCGGTGCGAGTTATGCTGAAATGTACGAGATATGACCGTCGAACTGCATATTGCTGGGAGGGATCATGCGGTTTGAAAAATGACAGTGTTTGTTGCCGTTGCTTTCACATGCCCTTGCCCTCATCACTCAACGACCGGCAAGTGACAGAAGAGCGAGCGCCTCGAGCTGTAGGTGCTGCGGCTCGGGGCCCTCAAGCAGAAGAATCGATGGCAAAAGGATCATCCTAGAACCCAAGACAAAACCCTCAAAGAACAAGGAGTGCGAAGGAGAAGAGCGGGATTTCTATAGGTGAACCGGCATGAATGACAAATCATTTATCATTGTTTACTTTTCATTATGTCTGGGTTCGGGAAGAGGGGTTGCTCAAGGGATGTTTGCTTTCCCCAGAGGCGAAAAAGGGTGGCGGGTGATTGATGATGGATCAACAGTTTTTCCGTTGTGAACTCGGAAGGTAGGGCTACGCCTAATCCCCTCTCTCTATGACGAAAAAAAAACTCCGTAACGATTGACGGTATTCATTAGATGTGATAGCTCAGGGCCATTTTGATGTCTTCGTCTGAACTGGGAGCGGCGGAATGCTGCAAAAACGTCACACAACTGGTACAATACGAACAGTGATACTTGCATATTTGTTGCTCTTGTTGGTGAAGCATGCCGTGGTCACGAGAAATTGTGGCCTCATCGGAATTACGCAAAATAACGAAGCAACAACAGCCAAAATTATTGTAATTAGATATGATGGTTATGACATCCAGCAAAAATGACCAAGAACAGCTCAATAATGAATTACACTTCATTTTTTGGACGCCCCTGCGACGGAGCGGGATATTTCCAATATCCAATCGCTTCCTATCAGGACATCCCTCTCCTCTTTCCTTCTCCCTGCCAAGTGACCATCCGCCGAAGGCTTGGTTACTTTCACCGATTAGTTCGCTTTTCCGAGTCGTCGGAGTCATAGATTCCTGTATTCACAGCGATCGCCATTTTCCCCCTGAAACTACCAGACCACGTGTCCAGGTTTTCTTTTTTCTCTTCTTGAATTTCTATTATTTTCACATTTATCCTGTTTTCCTTGTTTCAGCAAAAAATATCTATTATTTTCCCTTTTTCAAGTTCCCTTTTTTTACCGTTGTTTTATTTCTACCAAGAAGGTATTCTTTGTTTCTTTTGGGTCTACCCGAGCTTAGGTAGGGGTATTCCTTTCATTTTCCTTTTTTATATTATATAATTTTTCCCAGTGTCATTCTTGTTCTTTTTCTCTTTTCCCTTATTTTCATTTTTCTTCAACTATTTTTGAGGATATCCTTAGCGAAGGATATTTTTCAAGGTCTCGTGCCATTGCACGAGTGGTAGCAGAAAATCGAAAGTCTCAGGAACCTTTTCTCTTAAACGACCTGCTAAGAAAAGGGATACCCTAAGACTTTACACCCCTCAGCAGCAAGAGACGTCCTTATGTAATTTGATCTGGTCAGAAGAGGACAACACCCAGCCGAAAATGAAAAGAACCACATCCAAATCCGTTTCAGACGATCCTGAATCCAAATCCGCAAAAAACCCGTAAGTGTGCGTGTGTGTGCGCGCTGCCCAGGCCGCAATTCTCAACCGATTCACGAGGTTCTTTTTTTTATTGAGGCAGAAATCTGTCTAGTTGTTCACTACGTCGTCGCAATTTGGACATCTATTTCTATAGTTGGGGGGGGGGGGGGAGACGCGGGATTATTAGGATTATCTATCTATACACCACCATAAGGGACGTTCACTGTAACGCACGCATTACTATATGTTTCATGAAGTTATTTGATGAATGATTCGTGGTTTCTTCTTGCCGGGGAATCCAGCGTTGGAATATTCGGAACATCTGAAGGCTAAACTCTGTATGAAACAAACTAGCCTGCGAGAAATTGGACAGTGGAAGGAATGATGAGCCGTTCATTGCTGAGATTCGTCTATCACTATCTCTATGATTTCCAAACGGGGAAATGGAAGGCTACCAGTACAAAAACGCTGCGAAGTCCTTGTCACATGGGTTTATTATTCTACTGGACATACCTACAGAAATGTTGGCTGTTCATTTTTATTGTTTCTCTCATGTGAAATAATTTAAATAGCTATTTATGATTGTTTCCACCATTTTTGGCCCCTAGAACACGAATTAGGTACGCTCCTTTTTTTTTCAAATTATCTTTAATCATTGGTAGTGCCATTTAATCGTCTTGATCCACGTGTTGATACTAATTCCAGTGTTATTATACAAATTGATGGTGATTTCAGACGATTTCCCAGGTTTTTGACTCATAAAAAATCAATTTTGGGAGCTGAACATTTGGTAGAACCTCGATTTTCCACTCTTTGGTCAAAATCGACTTCATATTCGGTCTTCTCGTCCCCAGAAACATGGAAAACGATACCTCAAAAGCTCATGTTACGAACATGTTACTAAAACACAAAAAGTACCTATTTTTGTGCACATTTTCACTCATAACATCCCTGGGTATATTCCGATCGGGCTGAAAAGTTTCGGGACACAACTAGGGCCCAAATGGAGCACGTGTGCGAAAGAACGACTTTTTTAGACCAAAAATGAAGCCGGTAGGCGTGATACGGCGTATGGCGTACGGCGGACGGCGTACGGTGGACGGACATTGCATTTTTGGAATCTATGCACCTTGAAACGTAAAAGAAAAAATTTTGAGGGAGTGTTATAAAAATTTTTTGCTGAGCGATTACATAGGTAGGTGTATTATTCACAGAATAATAAACCAAAAGGTGACCTTTAGGAAAACTAACATCTCTTTTGTGGAACCATAAATTGCAAACCTGCACGAAAAACCGAAGACTAGACTAGAAGTCATATAAATTATTGCTGATTTTATCACCAAGAGCACCTGTCTCAATTTGCCAGGTCGTGAACGGCTTGCACCAGGTCATCACATTTCGATAGGAAACGGTGAACGGTGAACGAGTGCCTACTCACGTCATAACACTGAAACCGTGGTGGTCCTGAATTATTCCATTGAGAACAGCAAAAACAATGGGCAAACAACTGATTGATCAATGGCGCCTTTTTTACTCCGGAGATGATGATCTAATCGGGCTGTTGGTGCTGAACCACAGTAATTATGGGACCAATGAACTCTCTCCCAAGGTCACTGTGATGACATAATCGGTCCCGTAGATATTCAAGTCAACTATTTCTTATGAAACATCATTCATTTTAATCTACAACTATTTGCTCGTAGGCAGTCGTTAAACTATACGAGAAGGCAGTTGATAACCTGCTATAAAAGTCAGATCTATCACAGATTTCGCAGACCAATCAACACAGAAATGAAGTCAACCAATGAAGCAACTGCAGAATGTTTGTACTTTGTTCTTTGAATGCTTGAGGTGTGCAACATTTGTGTAATATTCCTCAATAATTGTCAATCTGGTACCTTCAATAATAAATATTGATGAATATGCATATTCTGAACATTACGGGACTCCTAACTTTGTTCTTTTTCTTGAAGCAACTCAGTCCAGCGTTGAACCAATGCCAACATCGTATAAAATAATGCAACAACACTGTTGCAAAAAAAAATAATATATATATATATATATATATATATATATATATATATATATATATATATATATATATATATATATACCTATATATTATACAGTTATTATCTATAAATTATAATTTACCCACCAGTTAATACTCTATTCATCTTATGGGTTTTGTGATGCGTTCGGCAAGATTTGTGTAGCATGATATAACAAGAATGGATTGCAGGAAAATTAAACCGATACTTTACTGACAATACAGCGATGAATGATCGACGCCATTAATTGAAAACTTAGACCGCTAACAGTATTATCCATTGAAAATTATTAGAACGGGTGGAACGCAAAAAAAAACTATTCCACGAGTCTACTTTTCCTATTCATCAGCCAAATCTAGTTACCTATTCGAAAAAAAAACTGCGGTAGGAGTCAGGGCTGCATTTTTCTGCGATTATATCTACAGTATATTGATTTGACGAACAAAAATAATTTTAAAAAACGCTGCAAAGTCCTCGTCACACGGGTTTATTATTCTACTGGACGTTTCCACAAATTTTGAGCCCCATAAACACGAATTAGGATCTCTTTTTTTTACAAATTATCTTTGATCATTGGTGGTGCCATTTAATTGTCTAGATTCACCTGTTGATACTACCTACTTGTAGTGGGGTTTTTTTTTTTTAAGGAAAAATTTTTATAAAATATGGTGTTATAAAATGTTTTTGCTGAGGGAATAAATAGGTTGGTTTGCTGGTGGTTGGGGTTGGGTTGGTTGGGATGGGTTGGTGGGGTTGGTTTGGTTCATCATTCACAGAATAATAAACCAAAATGTACCTTTAGAAATAATGATGAGGGCTTTATAATTGAAGAATGGAAAACAAACAAATCAATATGACTGAAATTGGCCGGACGGTGAAGGCACCAGGCGGGTGCGCCGAGAAACTAGTTTAGGGCAAAGAACATCCGCTCTCTTTCCCACAAATTAACTTGGTTTATTCTAATTACGAGCCGTCCACTGGCCCCTGAATGATGGCAGGGCGTAGTCCCCCCTCGCGCTCTTCCACCGTCTTCGTCTTTGCTCTCCCAGCATCCCCGGGCCGACCAATTTAGAGATAAGAAATCTATCGATGAAACCTTCCACATGTTAAGTGTCACGATGCAAAATTGCCGTCACGTTCCCCGATGCTGATGGGATCGCTAAGGGAATCACTGGACGTTGGGCTTTGATTGTGATTTCAAATTGGATTGCTACCTATACAGGAACATTCTGCAGCCCTTCATCTCATTCAATTAAGACGGCGTGAGTTCGCGCAGGAGGAGCAGACAATCGAATTTGGACGAACATTTACCTCACAATTCAAACAGAGAGCCACAGAAATTACGGAAGGTTAAACCTCCATGGAATTGACTTGGCTGCACCGTGGAGTGCATCGGAATAGAAACAAACGTGGAGCGTCGGGTTTTATGGCAGGACACTGCATGTTGGACATATCAAGGAGAAGAATCGCTCAATTTAAAGCTTCGATTGTGATTTTAAATCGGTTCTGCACTTACATAGACGATCTTTATATCCTCATTTCATTCAATAACACGACTTGAGCTCTTTATAGCGCTGGAGAGCAGCCAACTGAATCCTTACACTCAAAGGCGATATACGGGGAATTACCGAGGGCTCGCTTCCTTCGAGTTGGAATGCAACGGACAGAGAAATGGGCAAATTTCAGATGGTAGAAAATACATAATGGTTGATGAGCCACGGAATGGAATGGAAGAACCATTAGCTAGGTTAGGATTTACTGATTGCTTCCCGGATTGGATCAGAGAAATATCGAATGAAGTCCAGTTCACAAGGAGCCGCTCCCACTCGAACGACTCATAACCGTCAAAATCAGCTAGAAAAGTAGAACCTCAACATGGTGGACCGCTCGAAGGAATCAGTTCTGCAGTGAACAAGATCCGGCAAGTTGCGGTAACCGGCTGGCATCTGGAAATTTCGATATGTTATCCATACGTAATTTGTATAGTATCCATGTTTACAGTGGCCAGTAAAATTGACGAAGGAGTTGCCACACCACATGAACGAGGCTTAAATGTGGAGCGTCAGGCTGTAAGGGGCTGACTCGAAGAATCAAGTTGGACGTGAGAAGGAATCCAGGCGAAACGGAATGCGCCTTGCACCAGAGCGGAAAGCTACTTGACTAAATGAACTGATTATGTATTTAGTTAACGAAGTGTTTTCATAACAGGGCGGCTGTTCGATGATTTCTGAAGGCGGTCGGTCAGATGGTATCAAAGTGAATTGAAGTGGTCAAGGGTAGTTAGGTCCATCACAGAACATTACAAAGTGGTTACAAGCACACCGCACGCGGCGGAGGGAAAAGTTAAGCGGGGAAGCGAACCGTGGAGAGAGCACGCGCGGTCTTCCGCCCACAATAGTAAGTACATGATGGGTACAAGAGAGGACGGTTGTGCGTGAGGGCGCCACGCCCCGCTCGTCAGCGTCGGCTCGCGTGGGTGAACGCCCCCACCGCGAGGTGATAGTAGCAGTGATACGGCGGGGGTGATCCCCACGGTAGGAGCTGCGAAGGTCTCCAAGAGTGCGAGGCCGAGGGCGGTCCTTCACAATCACAGAGAAACATTCACCTTTCGGCACAACTCGCCGGTAGCGCACTGCCCGGTCTCCTCCTGCCGACGTCGATTACCCATCACGGTAGTGGGTACTTAGGAGTAATCGACCCCGTCTGATCCGTTACGGAACACCTGGGGAAGACGTGACGTGCTGTCCGGCGAAGCGCTAACTACCAGCATGGGAATGGCTACTAGGAATCTTTTAGATCTCTTCGATAAGCAGCAGGACTCCAAAGCCCGTACAAGCGGCAGGCATCGTTTTGTAACAGCAACCCACTCAGGACGCACATGGGTCAGAACTGTGGGCCCTCGACCTCAAAAAACCCCTTAGAGGTAATTTTCAGCACCTAATTCCATCAGGATAAGCCGAAGCTTACCAGAAAGGTGTGCGTGACGTCACAATTTTTAATTTCATCGTCCATTTCGGCTCATCGCACGCCCCTTAAAATCTTTTGTTGAGGAAAAAACGCTGCAAAGTCCTTGCCACTTCGGTTTATTATTCTACTGGACATACCTACAGAAATGTTGGCTGTTCATTTATTGTTCCTTTCAAGTGCAATAATTGAAGTAGCTAGTTCTGACGGTTTCCACCACTTTTGGCCCTCAGAAACACAAATTACGCTATTTTTTTCAAATTATCTTTGATCATTGATAGTGCCATTTAATTGCCTCGATTCACCTGTCAACACTTTCTCTAGTGTTGTTATCAAATTTATGGTGATTTCAGACAATTTCCCAGGTTTTTGACTCAGAGAAATGAATTTTGGGAGCTGAACCTTCGTTACAAACTCAATTCTTCACTCTTTCGTCAAAATCGACATCATATTCGTTCTTTCCGCCTTCAAAAACATGGAAAACGATACCTCACAAGCTCACGTTCAATAAAACCTCAAAAAAAAACCTCGAAAGACCCTATTTTTACATCCATTTGTCCCCCATAACACCCCTGGGTGTATTCCGATCGGACTGCCGAGCTTCGGAGCACAACTAGGACCCAAACGTGTTCCCAAAAGGGGACACAAACTTTGTTCGGAAAAACGACGATTTTAGACCAAAATTTAACCTGATTTAACGTCAATTTAAGGCTGAAACGATTTAACCTGAATTTTCCAATCTCTGGTCAAAACCGACTTCATATTCGGTCTCCTCGTCCTAAAAATATAAAAACGATACCTCACAAGCTCATGTTACTAAAACACCAAAAAACCCTATTTTTACACCCATTTTTCACCCATAACACCCCTGGATAAATTCCGATCGGGCTGCGATGTTTCGGGACACAACTAGGGCCTAAATGTGTGGGAAAGAACGAACTTTTTAAAAACCGAAAATAAAGTAGATATAACGGCGGCAGACGGCGTATGGCGGACGGACATTGCATTTTTGGAATCTACGCGCCTTGAAACGTAAAAGAAAAAAATTGGAAGGGGAGTTTTATATAACACCCCCTCAATTTTTTTCTTTTACCCCAAAATTGTATAATACCCCCTCAACATTTTTAGTAAAAAAAAAAACTTTTATAATACTCAATTTTACAATAACGAATAAAACGTATAATACTCAATTTCATAGTACTTTTACCTCAACGTTTTATAGTACCCCCCTCAAAATTTTCTTTAATACACCTGTGTATTGCTGAGCGAATACACAGGTGTATTATTCCAAGAATAATACCCAAAGAATGAAATAAATAACAGACATAAGCTCGACCCGTCAGCATGAAATCGATTCACGCACGAGTATCGTAATCGGAAATGCAATATCGATGGAGGGACGACGATTTAATAATTTGCGGGAGGCATACCGTCCAAATACTTTGAAAGCAGCATACAGCATATTTGGAATTTCATAAGCGGGAAGAGAGAGGTTATGATGAAACAGCAGCAGGAAAACTACAGCAGTAGACTTCGGAAACTGGGGTGAAAATCGTCCTCGTGAAATCAGAGGTGAACTATGTATTATACCAACGTGATGTGGATAACTGACTGTGAGGAAATCGCACTAGCAGGTTATTACGTAATTTTGCAGCCGACTGTTTGGTCACAGCCATTTATTTCCATTTCCCTATAAGATCTCCACGAAAACTGCGCAAAACGCTCCATATTATGATCCAATATAGGAAGCCACAGGCGCTGTAAGATCCATTATTTATATGATCCATTCGCTTATTGGATGGAGCTTATGAAATACAACCAACCTGAAGACAATTTTGGAATGAAGCGGTGACCGCCAATCGAGCTCAACACCTTCTGACTGAGAGCAAATGTGTGGAACTCGTACAGCTACACAGGTAGTTTGAGTCCTTTGCACGGGACCCAGACAAGTTATCGTGTATTTTCAAGGAATCGTTATTTTTGTTGTGTTTGTTTCACCACAGAACGAATGGATGAGGCGCTTGAGAGCATGCAGGCGTTGAAACTTCCAAACTAACCACGACAGACCGCTGTTACCCAAGTTGAACAATACAACTCTTTACTCTGAAAAACTGTTATAAGTTCTTGTCGTGCTCCTCTGCAATCTACAAGTTAACCTGCAGACAGTAAATAACAGCCAGACGCCTCGGATATCGCGAGCTCAGTTATAAATCTTGCACATGTGCCTCTCGTACTATATATCTGTAGGAACATCCAATAAAAGTACAGAAATATGGTGAACGGAGAGATTAGGATCGAGCTTAATCGTTTTCAAACCGCTCCGCAACGCTTCAAATCATCTCATAATCCTATTAATTATATTCATGACGCGCGAGCCCAAGTCCACGGGCTTCATACAAATCTGCATTGGTAATTTTTTCTCGAATGAGGTAAAGTAGGAGGAATTTTCAGTGTTCAAACCGATGGATATAATGGAGGATTTATAACCACTAAATACATAGCATTTAAGAAGGAGCTGTTAGCAATTTCGAGCTGCGACAATTGTGCAAAAATGGCAAAAAAAATCGAACCAAACAGCAGCCGGGCGGTAATATTTACAGGGTTGGTCAATAAAATGCAGAGCGGAGGTGGTATGTACGCGATCGTACAAATTACTACTATCGCGTGATAATGACCTGAAACGAATCGAGGTCGAATTCGAAAAGCTCGCATACAGACTGCGGTTAATGTATGGAACAGTCGGTGTATGGAATTATATTTTAATTATGTGATAGGAGCATAGGATGGAACTCAGTTACAGGTTGATGAAACGAATCAGCGAAGAGGCAAAATAACCTAACGCTCGAAAATGCTCCTCATAAATCAGTAACACGAAATTGAAATTAAATTCAAATGTGCTCGGTATCAACATGCGATGTCCGGGATTACTGAAAAAACGCTGCAAAGTCCTTGTCACATGGGTTTATTATTCTACTGGACATACCTACAGAAATGTTGGCTGTTCATTTACTGTTTCTCAAAAACACGAATTAAGCTTCTCTTTTTTTTTTTACAAATTATCTTTGATAATTGATAGTGCCATTTAACTGTCTTGATTCATCTGTTGACGCTACTTCTAGTGTTATTATACAAATTTATGGTGATTTCAGACGATTTCTCAGGTTTTTGACCCATAAAACATGAATTTTGGGAGCTGAACCTTCGTTACAACCTCAATTCTTCACTCTTTGGTCAAAATCAACTTCATATTCGGTCTTCCCGCCCGAAAAAACATGGAAAACGACACCTCACAAGCTTCATTCATTGTTTATCAAGAGCAAGAATTAGGCTCCTTTTTTTTTTTTTTTAAGTTGTCTTTGAAAATTGATAGTTCTATTTAATTGTGTTGATTCACCTGTTGAATCTACTTCTAGTGTTATTATACAAGTTTGTGGTGATTTCAGACAATTTCCCAGGTTTTTTGACCCATTTAAAAAAAAATGAATTTTGGGAGCTGAACCTTCGTTACAACCTCAATTCTTCACTCTTTGGTCAAAATCAACTTCATATTCGGTCTTTCCGCCTTAACAACATGGAAAACGACACCTCACAAGCTCACGTTCACTAAAACCTCAAAAACAACCTCGAAAGACCCTATTTTTACACCCATCCCCCCCCCCCCCCCCGCCATAACACCCCTGGGTGTATTCCGATCGGACTGCCGAGCTTCAGAGCACAACTAGGACACAAATGTGTTGCAAAATTAGTACCCAAATTGTGTGCGGAAGACCAACGATTTTAGACCAAATTTTAACGTAAATTTAAAGCTGAAACTTCATTAGAACCTCAATTTTCCATTCTTTGGTCAAAATCGACTTCACATTCGGCCTCCTTGTCCTAAAACAAAGCGATGTGAAAACAATACCTCACAAGCTCTTGTTAGTAAAACACCAAAATAACCTATTTAATACGCCCATTTTTCACCCATAACACCCCTGGGTGTATGTCGATCGGGCTGCAATGTTTCGGGGCACAACTAGGGCCCAAATGGAGGTTGTGTGCGAAATTTTTAGACCGAAAAGGAAGTAGACAAGATGATACGGCGGAAGGACATTGCATTTTTTAGAATCTACGCACCTTGAAATGCAAAACAAAATACACTGCCAAGGTGATGGCACAGGAGCTTCCTCGTCACAATCAGAGTGACCCATTATACATTACATAACATTACATAACGTGAAATATACATATTACATAACATTACATTACATAACATAACATTACATAACATTACATGAAATATACATATTACATAACATTACGTCCATAATACATGACGTCCATTATACATAATTGCGAAAGTTATGCGTGTTTGAAGAATTTCACGTTAGCGCATGCGCAGGGCGAACCGCTGGCTCTATCATGTTGAAATTTATATGGGACCTCAATGGGCCCTACCCGCTTAATCCCTGAGAATTACATTGAAATTGGGTGAAATCTTTGGTTACTACGGCTGTAACAAGGGAATTGAATCTATTTCACGCCAGCGCATGCGCAGAGCGCACCAAGGGTCCGATCATGCTGAAATTCATACTGGAACTCACTAGGCCTTGTCCAAACAACCCTTGAAAATTTGAGCGAAATTGAATCAAAATTGTGAAAGTTATGCGTGTTTGTTGAATTTAACGTTAGCGCATGCGCAGGGCGTACCGCTGGATCAATCATGTTGAAATTTGTATGGGACCTCAAGGGGCCTTATCCGCACCATCCCTCAAAATTTGAGCTGAATCAATTCAAAATCGTGGAAGTTATGGCTGTAACAAGGAAATGCGGACAGACTCACAGACTCACAGACCGACAGACACGGAACCAAATTTGTTCAGTAGGCTTTGAAACGCAAAATGCAAGTGGAAATTTTGATTTCTGAAGACAAAAATTTTTTGGCTCACGAAAGTGAACACAAGGCTTCCGCTGCTTCGCAGACTCGGAAGCAAAAATGTCGAGGGGATGTTATAGGTATACAATTTTTGCTGAGCGATTACATAATGTGTATTATTCACAGAATAATAAACCAATAATAACTGAGATCTGGTACTGTCTAAGGCGTGGTACGGTACTGTAGTAGGCATAAATTGGTGGAGTGGGGTAGCACGTACCACAATGGCCGATTCAAATGAACCACCAAAATCCGGCACAACCACCTGCCACTGATTTAGATGGAAACTTTGTTTGGACACCGTTTCCGGTTATATTTTTGGCGCGGTTTCCAATTCCTGTCGGCTTTAGGTGCTGTTTTGCCTTCGGCTCTGGGACCATTTTTTGGAACTCAAATCCCCTCGGCAGACGCATGAAAATGTTCAATATAACGAGTTAGGCCCCCCTAATGGCTCAATTCAAACCCGCTGCAGTCGGTTTGGAAGGTGGAGGAGTCGGCGAGAGTTGTACGTATTGTGTTGTAGGTGAGCTGCTCGAAGTGTGTATGCGTGTGTGAGGGGATCTTCGTCCTTGAGCAGACTCGACTTTCAACTCGCGTCGGAGCCACTTGGACTATTACAAGTGTCTCCCATCTCGCCCGGCCCCATCCCATTATAATCGATCTCTTATGAAATGGCCACTTTGGAAACAAGAAGACGAAAAAGCGGGATTAAAACAACGCCCCGAACCCTCCACGGTAAGCCGGCTGAATGATGAAACCGCACTTAAACGAAAACCGTCAAAACCTGCCCCCTGCATCGTGAAATTAGAACAGATCCATATAAAGCAGTGGCTGGCGCAAGCGTCAGCGAACAAAATTGGCTCAGCAGAAGGTGCTGGTATTCAATTTCCAAATTTTCTCACATCACACCATCCATTGCGGTGCCCACCAGCAGCACGGGGTCCAACTCCTCTTGGCGAGGGAGCTCATTGAACTTGCTATCTCGCATTGTTTTACTTGAATAATTTAATATTAAAAAAAAAAATATTTTTGGTTTAATATTTTTAATAGCGAACCTTTGGAATCCAGCATGGGAAAAAAAATTACCCCCCCCCCCCCCCGCCATCCCTCAAATTTGATGGTTTCCGTTTCAAGGTACGCAGAATCCGAAAATGCAATTAAAAAATTTCTGTCCGTCCGCCGCACTTCGCACTTTCCTTAGTTACCATGAACCAAAACTAATGAAATTTCGTTTGTAGGTCCCGTTTCGTGTCTAGCTGGTCCGCAAAGCTCGGCGTTACTGTCAGTCATCTCTTGGGGTGAAAAATAGGGGTTGAAATTTTCAAAACGCCTTAGCTCGAAAACTTGCAATATTTAAAAAAAAAAGGTTTTTTTAAAACGCTTTTAGATTGATCTTGAACTAAAGAATTTTTTGAGACCACCCGGAGCATTGTACATCGAGCCGTTCGTTTGCATCGAAAAGCTTCGTCAACATGATCGTGAATCAAACGGTATGAATCCGGCCCAGATATCATTGCTAGGAAACACCTGATTATAATCACGGATGGCTGTATGAAGTCGAGTTGGTTGTTCCGTGATATAATTTCATTTGAAAAATGATGGCTCTTCTGGATTTTGCTGATAGGTACTTTCGCAACTTGAACAAAAGTTATGCTTCGTGAATAACAACAAATAATTCATCACTGAATTATTGAATCCCGCGCATTTTTATGAAACAGTAATTCCCGGGCCGGTTCCAGCACTCGATTTACGGATTTCCTGGGGGGGGGGGGGGGGGCACGAGGGTACGTATTGAACGCAGAAAACAGTGATCTACGCAGAAGGGCATCTATACAGGTAAATTATTACACAATGGTTGATTACACAACGATTTATTATTTACCTTATGCTTCATGAATAACAACAAGTAATTAATTATTGAATTATTGAATCCCGCGCATTTTTATGAAACAGTAATTCCCGGGCCGGTTCCAGTACTCGATTTACGGATTTCCTGGGGGGGGGGGGGGGGGGGGGCACGAGGGTACGTATTGAACGCAGAAAACAGTGATCTACGCAGAAGGGCATCTATACAGGTAAATTATTACACAATGGTTGATTACACAACGATTTATTATTTACCTTATGCTTCATGAATAACAACAAGTAATTAATTATTGAATTATTGAATCCCGCGCATTTTTATGAAACTGTAATTCCCGACCCGGTTCCAGTACTCGATTTACAGCTCTTCTTTGAGAGGGGGGAGGGGGGGGGGGGTTCTCGAGGGTAGGTATTGACCACAGAAAATAGTGATCTACGCGTAAGGGGCAGCTATACAAGTAAATAATAAACGGTTGCAGCGTTTTATTTTATTTTTTTCATTTCTCGCCAGAACGGTGTAGTTACAGCAACAACTTTTTGAAAGTCACGCAACAGGTGATTTTTGCAGTTGTTCAATACCTACGGCTAAGTCTCATAGGTATGAATGATTGTATGCAAATGGATATTATCAGTCAGCACCATTCCGTGCAATGTACGAGTGATGCAAAGGTAACAGACGAAGATGATTTATTATCTTCCAGGTTAACCGATTATACTTATACAACGTGCGTTGCAGCTTCCATTTAGTACCTCGTGGACGAGGCGGCCAAGCAATGAAGTTCGTTCGGACGCAAAACTAAGTGTTGCAATTATCCAAAACATATCATCAAACTACATTCATGCAACTAACCAATCTGCACTATTCTGTCTAATTTAAGGGCGAGATAACTGCACGCCAAGTTGCATTGCAAGTCAGTATTGCAACTAACACTGGACGACCTTAAACTAGTGGACGACTTTTCAAGTAATTCGACATCCTGAGTGGCGATTCCCGATGTGGCACCGTATCCATGCCCATCATCATATACCTACCCGAAATGCCAGAGCCGAAAAGAGTGGACTCGGATACAGCAAAATCCAGATATCGAGGTCAAAATCCGGACAACTATAAATCATTATAATGCACAAGTCACATACAAGATTATGAGCTAAGATGCCTCTCAACATTGACCAGCAGATTTTTGCTGGAACAACGGCGTTGCACTCGGCATTAACACGAAATAGGTAAATAATGGATAGGAAGCTCAAAAACCCCGAACCGATTTTCGAAGCAGCCCCCTACTGCACTTACCGAATTTGTTTCGTAGTTTTGAACCATTAAAATCCAAATTTGAACATTATCTTGTCTCAACGTTTTTATTATTCAAGCTACAGCGTTTATTCTAAGTTTGTTGATTTACCAAATTTTTTTTGGTATTATTATGTATATACGTTACCGGCCAAGAGTGAAATAAGGCACTGTATACAAGGCATTGAAATAAAACGGCCAGGCAATCTCATTTCATACTTTGCCTAGGCGTTGTATACAATGCCTTATTTCACACTTTGCCCGTAAAATATTTAACAATTTTTAAACTGACGAATCTAATACTTATTCCATCGAATGGGCGATTGCTGGAATAACTTTATCTATTTACACGAAGAACCTCTTAGTAAATCCAGGTCCAAGCTTAGTCGCATGAACTAGGAATGTCTTTGGCTGATTCCACAGAAATCCGGTAGACGTTATTTTAATTTTCGAACTCCGGACATGTCCAGAGGAATCTGGACGAACGTGCATCCGACGCAACCAATAAAATGCAATGTACTCAACAAAACATTTTCACAACGTTGTATGATCTCGTAGATCATTAGACAACATATTCATGAGTTCTATACTGAGGGGTTCATGAGGCTAAGGTTCCACAGACTGTCCAGGTTCGTCACGTCCATAACTGCTGGGTGTTAGATGATTTGTATAATTGAATAATCTGTAGTTTCATTTCAAGGCAATCAGTCAGCGTTAAGAAAGTCAGTTACAGAAATATTGAATAAACAATCAAATACCGAGTTTATTTCTAAGTACCTAAGTAAATTCGCCTAATATAGTTTAAATCATAGTTTAAATTTGCTGGATAAATAGCTTTTAATATTTGCAAGCTTTAAGAGTTCACGTGTATACTTATTTTGAATTTCCTTATGGGAGCTGTCTTAAATGAGACAGGAAATTGCTCAAACAATGCTGGGGCAAGCCATGGAAGGTGCCTTGTGAAGATGTCATCACTTGTAAGCGATAAGTGAAGGAGATTGTTAGCATTTGGCTTCATTGTTCTACCATTGGCTTTCCTAGTAAATAAATTCAAAGATTTGTGCACATACATGAGCATCCGATTCATTTATAATGTCAGCGTAGAGACAGTACATCGAAATCCTTGTACAAACCAACCCAAACCAACACATCAACCATTAATCCTCCCCTGTTTCATTTTCTTTATCGCAATCAAGACATTATTTTTCTGGTTGTATCTTCTATATTAATAATTATGTAGGTATTGTGAAACTGAAATTCTTGAGAATCGGTCGGAGGGTGGTAAATATAACATCTATTTAGGCCGACGTTTCGGAAAATTTATTTTCCATCTTCAGAGCTTTCAAATTTGAGGTGTTCATTTTATTTGTATTTAAATTTATTTATTCACTCAAAAAAATACAGTTTCGTACATACATTTCGAAGCAGTTTACAAATCGTGCTTACTTCTAGATTCCCAGTTATTTACGATTTGGCCTTGGTCACAATGACCAGTCCAGGCCTTTCTCTCTCACTTTTTGATCAAGTACAAGATAACCAAAACGTGCAGAGTGTAATAATTCCTAGCACTTTTCGTCAGGGTAGCTATTTTATTGATATTTTTAATTCATTTTATTTATTATATTATTAATAATGCCTCTAATACTGCGCTGGTAATTTGATTATTTTCTACAAACTTTTTTGATCATTTTTTAAATACTGCAAGTGTTTTAACAGCGGAACCGCGTGGGGTAGTTCCTCAAATAGCCAGGGCCATTGCCTCATATAGGAATCACTGGATGGCCATGGTTTTACCAATATACCTGATTGACCTCGTATTCCTAGTATTTGCATGTTTTTGAAACACAGCGATCGTTTTATAGGCATATCTCATCAGTCGATATTCATAAATATGCTTTCCTTGGGGGTCATTACCCCGAGATTAGTGTATCAGTTGTATTAGTAAAATTAATGTATAGGTTGCTCACAGGCGTACGCCTACGAGATTTCGTTGCTATTCGCAAAACCGCATTGATGGCTACATCAAGACAATGGAAATTGCTGGAATAGGCCCCATACTACTATACCCTAGATAAGGATACTGTACACATACGCATGGTAAATCATTCTAAGATTTCCTCCGGACATAAATTTTCTTAGTGCAATTAAAAATTAAAAAAAAAAAAGAAAAGATTTTCTTATCCTCATCACACCTATTGTATATGCACTTTACATTTTAATGTTGGTCTAGCGTAAGACCAAGGTATTTGATGATCTCGACTTTTTCCAAACTTTCACAAGAACAAGAAATGCGACTGGAATTACAACTGTCTCGGTGCGCCATCAACCTAGATGTTTCAGGCTGCCCAGATTTATTTACTGAAATGTGGCGTATTTTGTTTTTGCCAAATTAATAGTGAGACTGCTGAGATATAACCAATCGAGTATTTTCTTCATAATTGTTTGAGGGTGGGAATACATGTGGCAAGATAGATTTATATGCAATCAATCAGCCCAAGCTGGAGGTTTTATAACTTTCTCCCAACATTGCCAAAACGGTAAAGAACCACTCCCTACTATTATGTGGGAATCTACTGGGAAGGTTTTTATTTTGTAAAATGGGCTTGCCCATATTTGTATGATGAATAGTAAATCCCATGCAACGCACGGCGAACCAACCGGGTAGGGATAGGATATCGGAAAAAATATCGATATTGGTATCGATATTCCACAATGTCGATAACCGATATTCCATAATGAGGAACCTCAACTTCAGTCCTGAAAGATGCTTTCTGCTTAGAGCCTACGGCTAAAATTCAAGAAACATGGAACATGCTTTAGCCGCACTGTTATGATTCGCTCCATTCTATTGGAGAGGAATTCTTGAATTTTCGTTCAAGAATTATGAAAATCCATGAAATTGTTTGCCTGATACAAAATTACTGACTTTTTTGTACTTAGTAAGATTATAAATACCTACCGTTTCTACGTTTGTTTCCAAGCTGTATAACTTATTAACATGGACATGTTTTCGGGCTAGAGGTGACGCTGAAATCTGCGTGATGACATAGAAAAATGTAACGCGTCAACCAGTAAATATGAAACTGACCAAGCAACGGCCAGCAACTAATAAATGTAACCGAGAAAATTTTTACCTTTTAAAAAAATGTACCGTTTTATCGTCCCAGAATCAAGAAACCAGTGGTTTTTGAGAAAATATCGATATCGTAGGAAAATATCGATTTTCCGATATTATCAGGAACTGAATATCGATATTAAAATATTGGATATCGGTGGCAAAATATCGATATTTCGATAATATCGATATCGATATCTTATCCCTACCACCGGGTAATGGCCATAAAAATAGAGATAGCAGGTATAATGAGGCTAAGATCGCGAAGGGTTAAGGTAAAGGGCCGCACAACAAAAGCCTGAGAAACGAGAGGGAAAAAACCTTAGTCCAGCACGACGGCCCTTCTGGGCGTAAACGTAAAAATAGCCGGCGCATTAAAAAAAACGAAAAGGGTGGAAAAAACCAAATCCATTTTCGAGAAGGCGAAGGGGTGAGAAGGCAGCTGGAGAGACAGTAACGGTCATCCGAAGGGGGTTGGTCACCTTGCGTTGGTCACAATTGAAATTATTCGAAAATGAAAGGGGAATTTATGAGGGGGGGGGGGGGTGACACCCCTCGGACACCACCTGACAGCAACACGAATGACGAACTGAAACGCAGTGCTCAACGTTTCAGGTTGGGAAAGCGACGCACAGTGGCCTGTGAGCGGCCAAAACCCCAATTTTCCAAGAGTTGGAAAAAATCAAACTGATCATATTTTTCAAGTTTATATGAGTGTACACATTCCGCATTTAAAAAAAAGTAGCGAAGTCCTTGTCACATGGGTTTATTATTCTACTGGACACACCTACAGAAATGTTGGCTGTTCATTTGGGGACTGTTTCTCAAAAACACGAGTTAGGCTCCCTTTTTTTTTAAACAAATTATCTTTCATCATTGATAGTGCCATTTAACGACCTTGATTCACCTGTTGATACTACTTCTAGTGTTATTATACAAATTTATGGTGATTTCAGACGATTTCGCAGGTTTTTGAACCATAAAAAATGAAACCTTCGTTACAACCTCAATTCTTCAATCTTTGGTCAAAATCAACTTCATATTCGGTCTTCTCGTCCTAAAAAACATCAAAACATCACAAGCTCATGTTCACTAACACCTCAAAAAAAAACCCGAAAACCCCTATTTTTACATCCATTTGTCCTCCATAACACCCCTGGGTGTATTCCGATCGGACTGCCGAGCTTCGGAGCACAACTAGGACCCAAATGTGTTCCAAAATCGGGACCCCAAACTGTGTGCGGAAGAAACACGATTTTAGACAAAAATTTAACGTAAATTTAAGGCTGGAAACTCGTTAGAACCTCAATTTTTCAATCTTCAGTCAAAATCGACTTCATATTCGGTCTCATCGTCCTAAAAAAGATGGAAAACGATACCTCACAAGCTCATGTTACTAAAACCACCAAAAACCCTATTTTTACACCCATAACACCCTTGGGTATATTCGGATCGGGCTGCAAAGTTTTGGGACAAAACTAGGGCCCAAACGGAGTCTGCGTGTGAGAAAACGAATTTTTTAAACTGAAAATAAAGTAGATATGGATGATAAGGCGAACGGCGGACGGGCATCGCATTTTTGGAATCTACTCACCTTGGAACGTAAAACAAAAAAATTTTGAGGGGGTGTTATACAACTTTTTTGCTGAGCGAAATACATAGGTGTATTATTCACATAATAATAAACCAAACTGAATCCACCGTCTATTATATGATTGTAAAGTCGAGCATGCGATACTACCCGTTATACAGCTTAAAACCAAACGCCTGTACTATTGTTACCTATTTAAATGGAGAGGATCAAAATTAAATATTTTTTCCCCATTTACTTAGTTGAAGTATAAAGACCTCAGAAGTTGTGTCAAAACCACCTTTCTCTATTTTCACAAGGAGTTTTAGAACCATCCATTATTCACTCATATTGTAATGGTGTTTTTTCAAGTTGAGAAAGATGTAGCCAGCTTGCTCCAACGTGCTCCAAGTTGTGACGGGCATAAAACTATTGTTTAGACACTATTCAAATGAATGCAACAAGATCTAGCTGCCGCTTTTGGTTTACATATAGAAAATAGTGTCACACCGCCATTGTCTCATGTTCAAACGTGTTAATGGAGAAAGGTGAGTTTATTGCGATGAATCTGGGTAGATTTGTCTACTCCCCGTTAGTTTATCGTCGTTCGTTCAGAAAGGAGATACGGAGTGCGTTTTCGATTGTTCTTTTAACCGCGAGTTAGTAGAAATAGTATCGGAAAGAAATAGGACGGGATTTGGAAAAACTGTGGAAAAAATCGGGTTTCTCAAAGGGCAACTTACTTCTGATCAGCTCGCTATTATAAAGAGGCACATATAAACCAAATATTTCTACCACATTTTAATAAACCACATTAAAAAAAAAAACTTTTTATGCCAATACAGTAACTGGCTGGAAAACAGATGAACAATTGAATTCTCTGATTATCGAGAACTCAAATCAAAACTTTTCTTTTTCTTGAACAAAAAACCTGAGAATGGCCCTGATACAGAGAAAATATTGCACACCCCCCACGTTTCTATTTCTGTATGGGTTTAAGATACCGTTCCAGGCATGCAGTATTATCTAATGAGCGAATATTCTAAGAAGAAAGAAGCCACAACCCCTGCTCCAGGTACCCTTTTTTGCAATTTTTAGCTGTTTTTCGCCGTTTTTACTATACAAAAATTCAAATTTCCACAATTTTTGAGCACCTAAATTGAGTTTTGAGCCTTTAAATAATAGTTTCTTGTGTAATAATCAATAATTTGGCCAAATACGTAATGTCGTACACAGGCACTCAACAATTTTTGCCATTCTTCCGCCATTTCAGACCACTGTGCGACGCCGGGTTCGAACAGCAACACGTTCAAATCACAATCGATATGTGAAGAACTCGTACCGATCATTTCCTATCACCCAATTGAATGATCGTGATAAGAGCTTTCCAAAACCCCCAGCCAAGCAGAATGCCGAAATGAGCGGATTTCCTAAGTACCAGCTGAAGACTTGAATTGCAATAAATGGGTGATTCAACAGCAATTGTTCGTGATTCATAAAAGATTTCTACCAAATACAAAGCAATTCTGACCCGCAAAAACTCAATACGTTTTTGGAAGAATGTTTTTATTATTACTGATACCGTAATTTTCCGTATCAAGTTACCATTCTACAGCATTTTTGATGATATTCCACCAAATTTGAATGATTGTTTATTTATTATCTGTACATTTTTGGACCCATCGGTCCTCTCGTCCAAATACGCAGTAGTTCTTTTCAATACATAGGTAAGTCAGGGTAACCCAGAAACCAAAAATCGGTAAATGCAGCTAAAATCGCGAATAATTTACATGAAATCACTGGAAATGTTAAGGATGGGTGAGTAAAGACCGAAAAATACCATTTCAGTTGTTTTTCATAAAGAATAGGGGTCAAAAATTGGCATTAAGGGCTAAAATTAATACTAATTCACCTGACGTTGTGTATAGTGATTCACAAAGGAGGGGCTATTAGTTCGATGATACAAATATTTTTCTCAAAAAAAGAGTGGGTCAAATTAGACATCATAGCTTTCAAAAACCGGTAAAATCGGCTAAAATAAGAAAAAATTATATAATTTTAAGAAAATGATCGGAACTTTTTGTTTTGAAATGGGTTTCCACGATTCCATCGCCAGCGATTTACATAGTTCGCATTTTTGGTTTATTTTGGTATGTGTTCGAGTTCGGTAGATTGGAATGTGTAATTGTTGGATGGCAAAACGGGATTGACTTTCATAGGATCTGAAATGTGAAATTCTTTTGAATCTTTCGAGAGGGCATAATGTTCCGATAATACAGATAAGCGTAACGACGAACACTTCTCAGCCATGCAACCAATTCTTCTGGGAATTTCTGGCTAGCTATTCTGACCCACAAAAACTCAAATTTTACCCTTTTGGTTACCGAAAATTGCTCATGTTTGAATAGCGATTGAGTTACTCATCCTTTCGCTTGACATTATGAACATTTAGGCGGCATTTCGAATTTTTTTAGATCTCCTTGCCAAGGTCAGAATATCACCTGGAATGACACATCTTTTACATATAAGTTTTTGTTAAAAATCCAGGGATGGATTCAGAATTCTGTGAAACGGAAAAGAATTGCAATTTTTTCCCGAAAATTCACGAACTAAAAATGTTGGACCCCTTGCAGGAACAAACGTCCAAAAAATTGGTCTCGAAACACGAAACCCTGTGCTACGTCGCAGCCCCGCCCCCACGAATCCAGTCACCGCTACCTATGACGTCACGCGTTTTCTTACCATCCTTGTCACTGTTTACCCTGATATAATTTTAAGCTGGAAATTGGGTCAAGTTGGCTTTCAAGTGCACAATCCGATGTGGAGGCCAAAAGTGCGAAATTCCGGCGCAAAGAAAGTCTGACGTCGGCGAATCGTGCGGGAAACACGGCTTCTCCAATATCAACCAACAAGTTTATCCAGAAATGACATCCAGTATAGAAAGGCCTAAAGCAACATGAAGGAAGCCATAACTCAACATCCATCGAAATGGCTACTGCAGCCGAACCAAAATTGACTGAGGACAACATGATGTTCTGCGACCACAAAGACTTTCGTTCGAATCAGTCCAACAAGACCGAAATAAAGATAAAGACAGAGGTAAAATAAGGATCTCATACAACTCATACAATAATTTCATGTTGGCGGATGCGAAGACTGTAACTGCTGTATAATTGCTCCATCCGCACTGAAATTCACTGGGGACCCTAAGCGACAAACCTACATAAAAATGTCCCGCACACATTTCATGTAAATGTTCACAATCACAAGTGGAAATTTTGATTATGGGAGAAATTCCATTTTTCCGCTTCTTGCATGAATACAACGGTTTCCCTATCTCATTCCAAATCAAGGAATAATCAAGTACTAGCTGTTGACCCTCGGATGGACCTTCTGGAATTCAACAGACTCAAATATTTCATTCTTTAATTCAAAAAGTAGGGATTAAAAATAAATCTAAAAAACCTTTTAAAAACACGCTTTTATTTCGAAATGATCTAAAAAGAATAGGGAAATTTCTTCCTGCTACCCGGCAACACTGCCATGTTTTATGATTAAAATCCTACAGTATATATCGTAGATTATGAAATATACTGTGGGTGCCCCACGCTTTTATGGTTTAGTCATAAAAATTTCTAATTTGCCGGGTAGCACAAATTTGTATTCTTTTTAGATCATTTCGCATCAAAAGCGTGTTTTTAAACAGTTCTTTATATTTATTTTAATTTTACTCTTTTTAGTTTTTAAAACATCTTGTAATTAATTTTTACACTACCCGGGAACACTGGAATTTATTATGACTAAAAATAAAAGCGTGGGGCGATTATTAATTGTTTAATTAATTAATGTACCTATGTTTTTTTTAACGATGAATTCATTATACTATCATCGAAGATGGATGACTGCAAAATTTCAACTTCTTTTTAATTAATTAATTAATTAGGTAATTAATAAATGTGTGCGCTTATGATTGATTCGTGTAGTGTCATTGAAGATAAATGACTGTGCAAAATTTCAGCTTATTTGGAAATCTGGAAGTGGACGAAAGATCACTCATGATTTGACCGCCACAGACAGTGCGAGTTAAAAGCTTGTAAAATCTAATTAAATGATGATAACAATCATCAATTAATTCTCTTAGGAATTAGTCGACATTTGGGTGGGTGTTGATTATTTCGCGAGGTTAGCTGAATTATATGATAGTTTTAGCAGGAGTAACGTCGCTGTCAAAAATGGCTGCTGCAAAAAAGTGCTGTGTCCACAGAGTCACCGACAATTTGTTCACTTGTGGTTCAAACTGCAAGAAAGTTCGGCTCACAGGAAACTGATTGAAGTGGGACAGGCGATGGAACGATGATAATGATAACGACAAGAAGAAATGCCCTGTCACTCGTTTATCAAAACTTGTTTACATTTTATTAATTTCGCTTATGTCTTTTGAAACGAAGCGGTGTTTGCCTAATTTGAACATTCACCTTTCTACATTATTCTCCCATCTGCGCATGCGCTTACAAGTTTTCCTTGGAACGCCTAAAACTACGTGACAAAATAGTCGAAATGAGTTGAAATTTGGGGGTCTTGTGGGTGGTAACCTATTCTACCTGTGTAGGTTTAGGGCAGGACTTAAGAGTATCGGTAGCCTAATCCCAGGCGGAGTTAAGTAATCCATGGATTACGAAAGGCCCGTTGTTTTCTTTGAGCGAATTTCCAAAGAAAATTCGGTATATCTGCGTGATTTAGAATTTTTTTCGGTAGATACGAATCTGTTTCACAGAATTTTGATTCCACCCCTGATTTTAACAACAGTCAGATATATTTGCGTATTTGTGTCTGACTTCGGGTACGAGACAAGAAATTGCAAATTTCATCAAAATAACGGTGACCACGAACGAATTAAGGAAATTCTTGGAACAGAAAAAGTGGGTCAAATTAGAGTTTTGGCGGTCAAAAATCGCGAAAAATAGTTTCAAATGACCGAACTTGGCATATGTTGGTGATTATTTCAGTAGTACCAACGTAATTAATTTTTTCTAAAAATGTGTAACAATTTAGTTTTTTGTTCATTCAAAATTTAATTGGTAGGTTAACACAATCAACAACTTTGAATAATAAAAGAAAACCGTTTGGTGGTAAAAGTGTTCAAATTTGTGGACGGAACCACGGAAAATATTCGACAGTGTGAGGAGTAACTTCGAAAAAAAAAAATCCACTTCGGCCCCCCCCCCCCCACCAAGAAGTCATCCTGCATGACTGGAACCTCATATCCGTGAAGTTTTTTCCCCAGGATACGGTTTCGCGGAAGAATAATTTGTTTGACCAATTAATTTTTCAGAACTCGCACAATCACCCAAGGTAGTACTAAGGGTAACATTATGGTCTGTACACTTGGAGTCCCGATGTTCCGAAATGTCATTCAATATCTCGCTTCATCTCTTTTCTTAATCGGTGTAACCCAATTCAGTTTTTCCGAAGTCAAAATATTTGTGAGAAATGTACCTAATACACAGAACCGTCCCATACCGATGATGTAAGCAGTACAAGTTCCAATATTTCTGCCGGTAACAAGTTTTTTTAACAGCACATCGCAAGATTCGTGTATAAGAACTGTTATCAATACTTGGGCCAGTGTCGGACGCAATATCGCAGCAGCACTGGACCAGCACCGAACCTCATCAATTCGTTGATTTTTCTCAATACTTATGCAAACATTTTTACCGGCCAACCATCCAAAAGAAATGAAATAATTTCATTATTTATGTCGTCTGCCGAAAACTTGCAGGTGGGTAGAATATTATACACATATATATTATGTTTGTACCCCTCAATAAGCCGCAATTTTGGGTATCTTGACTTAAAATTTTGACAGTATACGTATGGGCCTCCAGAATTTGTAGTATAGTTTTTGGTGCCACCATGGTGCCAGGGGGCACAACGCTGGCACCAGTGGTGCCATCTGTCAGAAAATGTGTGTTAGGTTTATTTTTCATGTTTTCCAGCACGCTGAATCGAATGAAATACCTTTCAAAGCTCTAACGATCATCCTTACAGCGGTTGATAAATATTTAGCCAGAAAAAGTTACGATAAAATAGCTATTACTCAGCGAGGTACATAAGCAGAATTTGAGCCTATTTTCAAAATTGCGTGTGGCATACATTGACGCTACTTCGGGATAATTCCTTGATTTCGCCTAAATACCTCATATTCAAGTAGGATCTACCCACACCTGAGAATGCGAATAACAACAACTATATTGGGCTGACTGCTGGAAGGTGCTGCACGAGAAGGGAGACACAGCAACTGGCGAGACTGACTTTATCAGTTCGATCAGTAGGTCAACCAAGATGTTCAATCAACTGATCAAACCAGCATCTTCTATGAACAGAGCAACCTGAATCAATCAACAGATCACTCATCGAACATGTTGATTTACAATCAACAGACCAACCGAAGTCTTCAATCAAATGATCAACCAATGTTCAAGCAACTATCAACCAAGGATCTTCTATGAACAAAGCAACCAAGATGTTCAATCAACAGATCAAGGTGTTAATTCAACAGGTCAACCAAGATCAATCAATAGATAAATCATCGAACATGTTCATTTAAAATCAACACATCAATCAAGATATTCAATCAACAGGTCAACGAAGTTGTTCAGTCAACTAATCAACCAAGATCTTCTATCAACAGAGCAACCAAGATCAATCATCAAATATGTTGATTTATAGTCAGCAGATCAACCAACATCTACAAAGGTGTTCCGTCAACAACTGATCAACCATCGAAAATGTCGACTTCAAATCAACCATCATATTCAGTCAACTCATCAATCAACAGATCAATAGAAATTCCCATTCAACTAATCAATCAGTTAGCTGCTGATTGAAATTTTTTCAATCAACTGCTCAATGGAGATGTTCAATCAACCAAGGTCTGTCAACAGTGCAACCAAGACGTTCAATCACCTCATCAACTGAGATGCTCATTTAACAAGTCAACAAGATCAATAATCGAAACTCTTGATTTATGATCAACCAACATGTTCAATCAAATTATCGACCAAGGTGCTCCATCAACTGATCAACCATCGAAAATGTCGATTTCAAATCAAACTATCTCCCAAGATATTCAATCAACAGATCAATAGAGACGTCCAATCAACTACGGATCAATCGAGACGTCGCTCAGCACGGGTATTCAGTCGTCTTTGTGACGTCATCGGTATGTCCTCTGAATCCCCGCAGACCCTTCAAATCCGAAGTAATCCGACTCACTTGCCTTGAAGTATCACATTCGAGTTTCTAGTCTATTTCCTAATATTTTCCTCGAGCTTGGACAGTTTTCCTAGGAAAGCGACGCCCGCGGGTCCGTCGTGACGGCTCAACTCGGATTTTCGGCTCGCAAATTCCAATGGACTCGTCGGACGAGAAACTTCCGAGTTAGGATACGTCAGGGACACTGCATGCAACCACATTTGTCCTGCAATTCCGTCTGATATGTCCTAGAATTACGTTTTTTAGTGATGAAGTCTGAATGGCAACAAATATGAAAAAATGCTGATTTTTGTATGCAAAGAAAAATATTGTATACGAGAGGAAAAATGCATGAGATGAAAGCAGTTTTACAGCAGAACATGAAATTGTAGCAGCCAGTCAATGAACGAGCAGGTTTGCTATGATGGAACGTGCCCAAGCGTGATTTTCATCGTTCCATAAGTGCAGTTACTGTACATATCGCACTGTATTGAGTGTAGTTAGATATTACTGTGATAGTTGAGCTGTCTATAAAAACTGCAGCTGTTGCAGTGCGAACAGTGCAGAGATGCAGTGACTTAAAAACAAATATTGACAGTTTTTGGTGCAAAGCAATGAAAGTTCAAATTGTTGTGGTTTGGAAGTGAAAATGTGGTTGTCGTTTCTGTAATAGTGAAAGATGACGATGTCAGCTGCTCCCTACCGATCGCCGGTACAGACGCGCCGAGGTTTTAGACGTCACTGACGTCAGTCGCACTGATCTGACCAGACAAACGCTGCAACAATTTAAAATTTGATGACGTCGAATTTCAGTGTAACTTTGTGCACAGCCGCCTTGACTGTGATTTCGGGACGTTTCACATTGCCTTTGCCGAAGAACGATATGGTATTTTATTTAAATTTTTAGGGTGAAAAATTGTAAATTTAGGGTTTATTTACCTGACAGGGTCAAAAGAGGACTGGACAGGGTCCTCCCTCAGCCAAAACTTGGTTTTCGTTGTCACAAATTTTTAGTTCACGAACACAAAAATGATTTTCAATAACAACAGCACTGATTTCCGTGTGAGTTTAACCGGTGGATGCGGCACTTGAGCGGCACTGGGAGGTTCATGGATCGTGTCAATCAAGTCGCCGGTAACCGGGGTTGTGATTGAGCGGCGGGTATCAGTTGGAGCGGCGTGTAGCTGGTTAGGGATCAGAACGTCCGGTGTAGAAGGGGTAAAAAGATTTTGGAGGAGCAGTTCTTTTTGCACCTGACCGGACTGGACTGAACGAACGGACGTGTAGGGGAGGTGTTACTGTTCTGGGGGAATCCCCCTTCGGGGATCGAGAGAACCCTCCTCCCCCATGATCAACCCCCCACCACCACATCCACATCCACATCCACATGTGGAAGGGACCGACCCCCACTTCCCCACACAACCGACATAGAACCCATCAAGGGGTTAAGGAACAGCGGTGGGGAGGGGGGGAGATGAAAAACTTGGGTCCCCCCTCCCCTCCACCACCCCTCCCACAGCTAGAGGACGGACCGGCCCTTCCACCCCGCGCGACCGATCGGGTCGCCCCTCTTTAACCGGTTGCGGCCAACCAGAGCTGCTCCCGGATTCTCGAGCGGATTTCGTGGTGTTTCTGGTGGGGGACCAGTTAAACTGGGTCCCCTTCCCCCCCCCCCCCCCACACAGGACGAAACAGATCGACAGCTCTCCCTCCGACCCCCGTCCGCCACACCACTCGCACCGCCGTATCCACCAGATTTCATTCACAACTCCAGCAATACTACGCCCCCTCCACCCCCACCCCACCTCCCCTCGCCAACCACCGCCCACCAGACCTCGACCACTTTATGTATTGGGATTGGGTTCCTGAATGAATCAACAAACGGGTAACCACATGCAGCAAGTCCCCCAGGCGACCTGCACATTTCCACCCAACTCAACCACCTTGCAGCAGGTTCCATTCATTGGACACAAACCACCAACAAACAGCCAACAACCCGTTTCCCCGCACTGAACGTTATTCATTCGTCCTAAGACCAATTTTTCGGAAACTGCAATTAAAACGATTTTTGGGTGCGTTGTCAATATTCAACCAAATAGAAAAACCTAAAATAGGTACCTAACCTTTAATTACTCTCTACTGGTCACAGTGACCCCAACCTCCATTTAGCTACTGAAAGTGAGGCAAACCTCCATTTAGCTGTTGATAGTGAGGCGAACCTCCAGTTAGAAGTTGAAAGTGATGCAATCCTCCATTTAGCAGTTGAAAGTGATACAAATCTCCATTTAGCTGTTGGAAGTGATGCGAACCTCCAGTTAGCTGTTGAAAGTGATGCGAACCTCCAGTTAGCAGTTGAAAGTGATGCAAATCTCCATTTAGCTGTTGAAAGTGAGGCAATCCTCCATTTAGCTGTTGAAAGTGATGCCAACCTCCAGTTAGCAGTTGAAAGTGATTCAAATCTCCATTTAGCTGTTGAAAGTGAGGCAATCCTCCATTTAGCTATTGAAAGTGATGCAAACCTCCAGTTAGCAGCTGAAAGTGATGCAAATCTCCATTTAGCTGTTCATAGTGAGGCGGACCTCCAGTTAGCTGTTGAAAGTGAGGCAATCCTCCATTTAGCTGTTGAAAGTGATGCGAACCTCCAGTTAGCAGTTCAAAGTGATGCAAATCTCCATTTAGCTGTTGAAAGTGAGGCAATCCTCCATTTAGCAGTTGAAAGTGATGCGAACCTCCAGTTAGCTGTTGATAGTGAGGCGAACCTCGATTTAGCTGTTGATAGCGAGGCAAACCTCCATTTAGCAGTTAAAAGTGAGGCAAACCTCCATTTAGCTGTTGAAAGTAAGGCAAACCTCCATTTAGCTGTTGAAAGTGATGCGAACCTCCAGTTAGCAGTTGAAAGTGATGCAAATCTCCATTTAGCTGTTGATAGTGAGGCGGACCTCCAGTTAGCTGTTAAAAGTGATGCAAATCTCCATTTAGCTGTTGATAGTGAGGCGGACCTCCAGTTAGCTGTTAAAAGTGAGGCAAACCTCCATTTAGCTGTTGAAAGTGAGGCAAACCTCCATTTAGCTGTTGCCAGTGAGGCGAACCTCCAGTTAGCTGTTAAAAGTGATGCAAATCTCCATTTAGCTGTTGATAGTGAGGCGGACCTCCAGTTAGCTGTTAAAAGTGAGGCAAACCTCCATTTAGCTGCTGAAAGTGAGGCAAACCTCCAGTTAGCTGTTGGAAGTGATGCAAACCTCCAGTTAGCTGTTGATAGTGAGGCGAACCTCGATTTAGCTGTTGATAGTGAGGCGAACCTCGATTTAGCTGCTGAAAGTGAGACAAACCTCCATTTAGCTGCTGAAAGTGATGCAATCCT
The DNA here is from genome assembly GCA_954871275.1 of Leptopterna dolabrata. NCBI lineage: Eukaryota > Metazoa > Arthropoda > Insecta > Hemiptera > Miridae > Leptopterna > Leptopterna dolabrata. The sequence goes on along the minus strand of OX940974.1, from coordinate 85,906,768 downwards.
CCATTTAGCTGCTGAAAGTGAGACAAACCTCCATTTAGCTGCTGAAAGTGAGGCAAACCTCCATTTAGCTGCTGAAAGTGAGGGAAACCTCCAGTTAGCTGTTGAAAGTGATGCAAACCTCCAGTTACCTGTTGATAGTGAGGCGAACCTCGATTTAGCTGTTGATAGTGAGGCAAACCTCGATTTAGCTGTTGATAGCGAGGCAAACCTCCATTTAGCTGCTGAAAGTGAGTCAAACCTCCACTTAGCTGTTGAAAGTGAGGCAAACCTCCATTTAGCTGTTGAAAGTGAGGCAAACCTCCCTTTAGCTGTTGATAGTGAGGCCAACCTTCATTCAGTTGCTGCTAGTGACCCTTCATTTTGTTTACAACTAAACTTACTTCAGTTTAACTAAATGAATGGTTACAACTAAATGAAGTTTCGGGTGTTGACACATGAACAGGTCCGTCTTGTAGGTTCAGGTGATCTGCAAGTGATTTAGAACGGGAACGGGAGCTCGAAGAACTAATTATACCAACTGAATAAAAAAAAAAGATGGTTGGGGTCACAATAAACAACTGAATGAAGGTCACTAGTGACCTTTTTTTAAAACACTATAAACAGTCATTCAGTGTTCATGGAAGTTATAGTTTTTTATTATTTTTATTTATTTTTAAATCCGTGAAACTTTAGATAAAAATCCAGCATTGATTCGTGAGTGAAGTGCAGGTACCTCGGAGTACGCGTTTGCGAATGCGCAGTGGCCATACCAATGATCCGATTGTTCTGAAATTCATAGGGGATGAGTGCCCAATCCGCATGATCCCGAAAAAAGTCAGCCAAATTTGATTTGAATGGGGAAGTTATGTGAGTGGCAAGGATTTGCAAATTTGTCCAGAAAGCTCTAAAACTCAAGTGGCCATAAGAGCGAATTTTCGAAGAAATATTCGTGCTATTGTGTAAAAAGATTATACAGCGAGAAACTGGAGGAGTTCAAACATGGAAAATCTGGTATAATATTGGGATTCAACAAGTACCTAAGTGTGGTAGGTTGCTTAGTCAATAAACAGTATTAGGTATTGTGTTTTTAACCGATACTTTTTTAGCATGTTCATCTAATATTAGATGGGTCAGTATGATTGTGTGTTATAGTAGTGGATACATTGTATATTATAGTATACAGCGGTCCCTGGTCGATTTGGAATAAGGGTTTATTGGTTTAAATCCTTCTGCGAGTATGACATACTCGTAGTAAACATTGTATACTATGTTTACATTTTTACCTATTTATTTGTTCTATTTTCAGGTTTCGTAGCACTCACATTTTAGGAAACCAAATTAACCTTTTGAGGACGAAAGCATCGTACCGATGCTAACCTCCCAACTCCCCATGGGACGATCATCTGTTTTCTCATTTTCCTGTTGTGGACGAAAGCATCGGTCTGATGCTGAATTCTAAAGTCTCCACTGGACGAGAAATAGTTTGGTGCCAACCAAAAGAAAAGAGAAAGAGAGAAAAATGGTGTTCCCAGTTGATTCAGATTCACCAGTACAAATAATCATTTTTTATTGAAAAAAAAAGAAATAATTATTACTTTTTCTTCCTAGCGTTCACTGATGAGCATACTAAATTCTATTCGACGTCTAAAATATTGATATTGAATTTGAAATATTGCTATTCTTAGTATAAAAGTGACGTTGTTCAGAAGCAACGTTTTCACTATCTTCTTTTTTGCTAATAAGAATGATAGACTACGAATGATTTTATTATTGAACTATTTAAAATGATTTAATGAAAGTTTAGGAACATGGCAAAACTTTTTTGTTCTAAATTTCATAAATCTTCTGGAGTAGGTAGGTAATGAAACCTCTCAAAACAAGTCCTGGGTACGAACTAATTCACTCGCGACGAAATCGTGGAAAAACATTTCAAAGAAAAACGGAGTTACTTATTGAAAAAATAGTCTATTTCCACTAATACACGAAAAACACTGTTATACCGGTTTCGGTGATCAAACCATCGTCAGTAACAAACAATAACTGTAACTTCGTTTTTCTTTGAAGTCCTGAGTGCAGAGCAGGGTTCTCTGGGCAGGTCTTGCAATAAAATCGTGTAGTTTTCCGCTGATTCGGCAAACTGCAGATCCTGCACGAAGAGTTGTAGTCCCGAATGTGTATTGCGTGGAACAACATAATTATTAACGAATTTCATTTGACAAAGGCTCGTTCATTGGTCGCTGTTTGATTCTTCAAATAAACACAGTAACAGCTTAACTTTGAACACCTGAAGCGGGAGCTATCGGCTCTATTGGAGTATGAAAATTGTTCGACCGGATTTATCATTATCTGAAGGAAATTTTCGTGCATTCAAGGAGTCGAAAATAAATTAGAGTAAGATAAAAATGAGAAAAAATGAATCAGCATCACTAAGATGCTTTCGCCCATTCGGGGGTTTTCTGTTCAGCATCGGTATGATGCTCTCGTCCTCAGGTTTTTTTTTTCAAAACTCGACAGGTTCATTAAAACTTCAACTTTTTATCGGAAATCTACGACGGTAAAAACGGCCGGGAATCTACGGCTGTAATGGATCGGTAATTTGAACAAATCCCTCATTAAAACTTTTCGTAAAATTGAATATTAAACTTTTCGTCATTTTAGTAATTTTTTTACTGATTTTTCACCCCAAAAAACTCAAATTTGACTCCAATAGAACTTTTGAAAATGGCTCATCTTCGAACTCATCGTTTTGTTTGGCAATACGAACATTTTGTCGAACTGTATTATTGTATCGTATACCCAACAGAAAGATATCTAGAAATAGTGACATATAAGTAAATATTGTATACAAATAAATTTATGATAAAATCTAGGAATGAATTCGGGATACCACGAAACGGATTTGCCTACAAAAAATTTCAAACATTCATGTCTTGAAAATTCTGGACCCAGTGCAATCGCTTCATTTTCTTCGAAAATTCGTTAAAGCAGTGGAAATTTGGATTTGGAGACAAACAAATTTTGGTTTATTATTTTCAATAATGAGCCTTTGGCATTGAGTATTGAAAAAAATAATTTCTGCCCTCTCAAAATTTGACGATTTCCGTTTCAAGATACCTATGAATAGTACGTTGAATCCGAAAATGAAATAAACAAATTTCTGTCCGTCCACCGCCGCCGTACTTCGCACTTTACCACGAACCAAAATTAATGGAATTCGGTTTGCAGGTCCTATTTGGGGTCTAGCTGGGACCGCGAAGCTCGGCGTAACTGTCAGTCATCTCTAACGGGAGATGACTGAACGGGAGAAAATAGGGGTTGACATTTTCAGAACGCAGCACAGTGGTCCAAAACCCCCCTAAAAACGGCCAAAATCTCTAACCATCGGAACAATTGGCTGAAACTTGTTACACCCGAGTTTGTTGGGGTGCTGAATTCAAAACGAGATATGTAAAACAGCAGCACCTTGAGCTCAAAACCAATTTTTCAATCAATTTTTCCTAAAAAAATAAGGCTTTTAACTGGTCTACAAAAGTGATGGTCATGCAATGTGACTTAATATGCAGCTTTTCAGGGGAAACAAAAAACAAAAACAAAGAAACACTTGGGTATGTAGATCATTTTTCGCCATTTTAGTTCCTTAAAACACACAAAATCGCTGGCCTTTGAACTCATTTTAGTATCTTTGTATCTATATTTCAGTTATCTCAGTATTCCTATCATTTTTTAGCGAATTTTCAAAGAAAATGAAGCTATTGCAATGGCTTCGAAATTTAAATAATATAAATTTTTGGAAATTTTCTTCATAGAAATCCGTTTCAGACCATTCTAAAACGATTCCTGAAATTTAACACTTTTTTATATGTATATATATATATATATGTGCCACTCCAGACGATAACTCTCGATAGAATTGAGATAAACAGCTCAAATTTGCACAAAAAATCTATCTTGGCAATCGAAAGGCTAAGTTCGAAGATGGGCGAAATTGGCCTACTCTAAGGAGGGTTTTGGCGCATTTAAAGTGCGCAAAAATTACCCAAAAATCCCCAAAATGTTATTTTCCAACAAGTGACCCCTCATTTTAAAGGTTTTTGCACGCTGAACACGATGGTGGAATCGGATTTTAGATATCTTGATCCGTTCTCAAATTAGAGCATTTAAAGTGCGCAAAATTACCCAAAAATCCCCAAAATGTTATTTTCTAACAAGTGACCCCTCATTTTAAAGGTTTTTGCACGCTGAACACGATGGTGAAATCGGATTTTAGATATCTAAATCCGTTCTTAAATTAGAGTATTTAAAGTGCGCAAAAATTACCCAAAACTAGGATAATCTTTAAACAACAAACTCTAGATAACAAACGGTAGAATCAGGATGGACAAAACGTACAAATTAAAATAAATACGAAGAGAATATACATAGAAAACCAAATTTTAGACCGAAGTTTTCCTTTATTCAAAACCATAGCCATTAATTCGAATATTTCTTTGAAAATTCGCTCATTAAGTACATGACTGGTGGGTTCGCATGACTGGTTTTTTTTTAAATTTTTTTTTCCCCAACGAGCCTATATTGCTTGGGGTTAACGAAAATCAGGTTTGTTCGTCGAGAAAATGTTAACATAAAATTAGAGAAGCAAATAAAAATTGGGAGTTCGAAAAAAAAGGCGGGCGTGACGTAGAGATAATTCATGCCTCCTCACAAGCTTCACAAAAACGCACAGAGATCGAGATGGATATAATATAATAGCCAAAGTTTCCTCCAACGTAACTTGACTAGTTCTGAACGTTAAATATCGGCAGACGGGATGAATGGAGACCTTGATCGCCTAGATCCCTATGGATACTACGCACGCACAAACACACAAAAATAGCCCGGCCGTGACGTAGACGTAAGACCCGCGCTTTTTCAAGATCCGACATCATTATTTCGCATTTCCTTCCTTATATTACACAATTACCACCTTCTCCCACACTTCGCGATTTTCACAGTTGCTTGAACTAAAACGTTACAAAAATCAATTTTTAGACTCACTGGAATACTCCAGTGTGCGGGCATTATGGATCAAACTTGGGGTTTTAGACTGTTTACAATCACTGCCGTTGGTACTGAACTCACCTTTCACACAGAGACATGTTTCAATAAGAATTCAACAAACACGACTGGAGGCGGATTGGAGCAGCTGATTTTAGCCTCGCTGTTCAAGCGGGACCCGAATAAATGTACCTATGACCGCCTGTACGTCCACGTCCAAACAGATTTACCGCTAGCTGACGAGAAAAGAAGGCAAGGGAAACAAAACAAGTTGTTCCTAACAGGACAAACGGATAACCACTTGTATCATAGCATAATTTTCTATTTTAAATTGTCGAGTATATTCACGACCTCGTTGGTAGCTACCTAAAGACCCGGCAGCGGCGATGAATCGTACTCGTTCATCAACAAGACCCTTTTCACTAAAATTAAGAGATCCGAATGGTTTTACGGAGCATAGTGCATAAAACGCAACTGCACTGCTCCATATTTATATACATAAATATCATTGCATTCGGAAGACAAACAACGCAAGATGCGCGCCGCACTTGACAAACACAGAACAAACACTAAAAACTCAAATCCTTTCGTTTTGACAGTGAAGTTGCTTTCGGTGGGGATTTGGGGATGTATCGAGGCTTTGCATTCGTCTTCGCAGGATTGGCATCTAATTAAAAACCGATCAGATTCACTTTTAGAAATTCAAATAGCCTCACCATCTACCAGAGGCGTTGCGTTCATAAGGCCACTTGGGCCACTGCCCCGGCATCCAGAAACACAAAAAACTCCAAAAAAAAAATGCCAACCATTTGTTCAGTTGGCATTCGAATTTCCTTCCGTATACTGTACCTAGCATTTTTCACGAAGTTCAACAGCGACTCGACAGAGTTCTCTCTCTCTGTCCCAACCTATGTCTGGCATGGCTGCGGCCAAGACAAGTAACTGGGAAGAAGAAGAAGACAGAGATCTCTGGCTATGGATATTCGAGCATTTTATCGGAATATAGCTACAGTAATAGATGTCTTGCAATCGAAATCGAAACCTACGCTTCTGAAAATGGCAGGTCCAGGGACCGGGTGTTACTATGGCAACAGAGAAAAGTGGCCCGTCCGCGCAAGCTCAGTCGAGTAAAAATTTGGTTAGCCACGCCCATTTTGGGCCCGAGGCCTACATTTCCATCCAAAAATCGTTTGTGTTCACAATCGATTGGATTGTTTCAATTCATGTTGTTATCTCGATACGAGATGCTTGTCCTTCTATCTGTCCTCCCCTAAAAATTCTTATCATGGAATAAAGGGAGCCCATTATTCCATGTTCTTATCACTTTCGCCGCCGTTCTGTTCCTATGTTGAGTTTTCAATTTTCTGCTTACGTTTCGAATTTTGTATGTTCCCATTCGAGTTCCCAGGACAGATTTGGATTTGCGATAATTAAGTGCGTTGTGTCCTGTCTGTGGTCTTGTGGATTGATCGACGTCAACATACACAGATAAGTACATAGCTTCTAGTCTGATTATCCATCCAAGTAGGTACTGGCCGGCGGGTCATTACTTAGTTGTATTTTAGTCTAGTTCGTTGTTTTTAGTGGTTGTTTAGTTTTTTTGCTTCTGTATTTTTGTACCACATGAATTTGGTGGCTAACTTACAGTCGAAATTTTCGACGTTTTCCTACGAGGATAGAGTGATGATTAAAAGCTTAGGAAGTTGTTAGTCAGTATGAAGCTATAGAACTTTTAGCTTCTGGTAATCCCGAGTATTGGTCAGAACTATTGTGAACACAGTGCTTACATTCTGACTTGCTAAGAGCTGCGGTTGATTAAAATCCACCCATTTCTCATAAGAAGATTTTGTAGAAAAAGCTGTTAATTTGTGTTCCGGTTTGGTGGCCCACCATTTTCAGAGCCCACGCACCGCTACTGCCATCTACTGTATCATACTTTCAGCATGGACAACAGGATACTGCATAACGTATTCAGATAACCGGAGAAGGTGCTGATGAATGAAGTCTATAAACTTAATTACACAAATGCAAGACAAATAATGTACATAGACCACAACAGTAACTCTTCCATTGCGTGAAACTGAAACAAACAGGTATTATATACTTAACTTAATTTATACAAATAAAACGCCCCCAAATAAAACACTAAATCACCAAAGCCAACAGAGGTTGGAGGCAAAGTTGGAGGAAAAGGCGGAATGTGTAAGCAGCACGCCCAATATCAGGCAAAACGTAGCGATTTGTCGTTGCAGACAATTTTTTAATGTTTTACCGTAGCGTGTAAACGTTAGAGAACCGTATCGTACTTTGTGCGCTAGTGCTGCTACCGCTGGGTGTCAGAACCTCAGCTTATTTCAACTTGGATCGTACTGTGTATACCATCGATACGCATAAAGTTTCGTTGGAAATCCGATTTCAACACACAGATGGCCAGGAACCAGTTCGAGCCCTAAAATGCATAGGCGGTCAGATAGGCCTTCGGATTAAATACGAAATCTGCGGGTCCATCGCTCTCAGCTCAACTGCGCACGCGCAATTTAATCGCCGCCTCCATCTTAACTGCTCCGCCCGTCCGTACATTCCAAAACAGACCAGCTGATATATCTCTATTTCGTATTTACAACTAAAACGACTGAGATCTCGATAAAAGGCCGCCCTTAGTCGAGAGTTATTCAGATAATATTCAAATCTCATCTTTCTGACCCAAGGATTTCGTTAAAAAACCTACAATACTTAACCTTGACGGTGTTTTGTTAGCGTTCTGCCCTCAGGGGTTCATATCATTTCAAGCTCGACGGCTCGTGTCGTATATTGTATGTTTCTTATTGTGTTGACTATAAATATGATGCTTGTATCTTTACTTTTTAATAATAATCGTGGGATCTTTTATTGCTTCCGAGTAAGCAAATTTGATTCCGCGTCTGTCTGTTGGTCTGCGTGTCTTGCGGATCCAACGCGCATAACTAAGCGAAAGGATGGTCGTATCGAGCTGAAAGCTGAAACTCGTAGGGTTGTTGCGGGTTGGGTCCAAGGCGGCCAAATATGAAATGCACCGAAATTGGTTCGAAACTGTTTTCTGCGCAATCGCAAACGTGAAATCCTTGCAACATGCCTAAGCACGGGTGTGATGGGCTGCAGTTCACAAGGGATATTTTGTTACAGTTATTCAGTTGATTTTATATAAATTGGACAGGTGCATTCGCTTGCGCATGAGCAAACCATAAACCTGCAAAAGATCTTCAAAAAAACGGGGCAAATTGGCGGATTGCCATACAGTGAGGAGCCAGAACGTGGACTGAACATCTTAAAGTGAAAATCCAAAAATTATAATTTTGTCATCTCAACGTGGACACCCCCTGATCCGCTCAAAAGGTAATGGCCGATTGGGTTTGAGATGACCAACAATTTTTTCGCGACAGTCTGTAAAATGTATTTGATTGGTCTGGCCTTCCAAGACCTTCAACAGTGTTCCGCAAGGTGGCTAACATGAAAACAGCGACGAAATGTGCGCAAAACGACTTTTTGTGCGCTGTCGGACGTTCAAGCTGAAAATTGCTGTTTTAGAGAGGGCTCAATCCGATTTTGAAATTCAAGTACCGCACTCCGTTAGTGGCTACCGGAATAGTCCATTGTAGTCCACTTTGGTTTCTTCACCCCTATTTCTGCCAAATCAGTTTCAGTCTTTCATACAGTGAAACCTCCGTTAATGGACACCTCTCAGTAGTGGACTACTCCCAACAGTGGACAGATTCTGATGTGATCCTGACAGAACCCCGTACAAATTAATGCACTTTTGTCCCTCCCAATAGTCGACCCTCTCAATAGTGGACAGAAACAGTCGAAACCGGTCCCTACAGACATTTATCACCACCCAATAGTGGACAGGCGGGGGTCTTTGTTGGATCATGACGTAAACGAATCGCCTCCATTGAGCATCAGCTCAACTGAAGCACTGCACTGTGCTAATGTAATAAAGCGCTTCTGCTTGCAATCAAACCCAAAAATAGAAAAAAGTGCCAAAAAACCCAACATTTCCGTTTTTTTAAATTATGCACTAACCTATTTACTATTCATACGTTCTGTCAGTATCTATGTCAGTTTTCTATACCTAAACAAATAATTTTGTAATTTACACGAAATAAAGTTTTCAATTCATATCAGATATTATGTAGATGTTTTTCCTCGAAAACTCTCATTAGTGGACATCTATCAATAGTGGACGAATTTCTCGGTCCCCACACTGTCCACTGTCCACTATTCGGAGGTTTCGCTGTAATTGGCAATGCACATCAATATCGTTTTCTGAGGCTCTGCATGAGGTCAGGGACTGACAGCGTGAATTCCTCATACCTACTCTACAATTGCTGAATTTCATCACTTTTTATAAATCAGAATAGTTTGGATTCCCGAATATATTCAATCGCTGCACGGCGTTCAATGGATAAGTAACCCCACTCACGAACAACGTGAGCAACGTAACACGGTTAAACGCAACTTCTAAATGAGAGATCAGGTATGAATCAAACATCTAACCACATCATTAGAACATACTTTCCCACCAATGCCACAAGACGAAGGCAAAGCGCGGAACAAGGTTTGATTTATCTTGGCTTATACTCATACATTTTACTTCACCAGTTTACCAGGAAGAATTTCAAGTTCTGGCTTAGCTATCGATCATCATTAAATTCAGTGGAATGCCATGAGGATTATTTTTTTGTTCGGATTTGCACGTGGCTAAGGTGGTTTGGAGAATAAAGGCTCAATGTTCTCTATCTTCATAATTCATAACAGATTAAGTTCCTTGCGGCCGGAGTTGGATTCCCAGGCCGAAATACGAACATAAGCGGAAGGAAATTTGTGTCGATACCAAGGTCTCAGAGTTCGAATATTAGAATACCGACTTACCTTTAGACATGCCTCTACAATGCAACTTATGTGAAACATTAAAATGCAATAGGTGAATTTAATTGATCAAAGTTGTTCAAATTCTACACATAATCAAATCAGTTATGGTGCTATCGAATCTTTGTACTTGTACGGAGATATTTTTCATGTCAACGGAACGAAGGTAGGTAATTTCTCAACTCGGAAATTTGTTGGAAGGTAGGTACTTATTTTGAGTGACGGATGATGAAGACAATGTACTTGGAGTTAGTAATAATAACGACATTGGGCCAGTTCCCGTTTCTCTATATATTTAGGAAACTTTGCAGACGCAAAGACTGATCTAATCGGATTTCAATGAATATGGGAACTAATCTGCCACCAACATCGACATTTCTGTTCATTGAGATTACTTGTCTGAATAGGAAATTATGATGATTTCAAGAGTAGGCACTGCGCTGGGAAAAGTGATCTAGACTGAAGGGTGTCGATAAATGAGATGTTGAACCGAGGAACAGCAGCGCTGTTCTGGAACACCTCTCTGAAAGTATTTTTCGCAAATGTTGATCTAAAATGACAGAACAATCAGAGAAGTTGTGCACTGGTAGACGGTTTGGACTTCGGATAGACTCATCGTTACTCAGCACGGAATAGTGAATGGATCGAATCTGCGTGAAATGGAAATAGCAGCTGGTGGTTACTGGGGCTACCGGTACGTTTCACCGATCCACTATCATTCTTGACTGAGATGAGGGAGATTTTACCTAACTTTGATAGGTAGCTAGGAACTGGTTCATTTACGGCCCAACTGGTGGTGTAATGAACACACCTATTTGGTACCTAACTAGTGGGTCCGCTGACCAGTCGCCTCACGCAGTTTTGAAAATAGGCTAAATTCTGCTTATGTACCAAAAACTATACAGCAAATTCTGGAGGCCTAAGGAGTATACGGTCAACATTTCAAAATACCCTTGTAGCGAGGTACATACATATTAATATGAAAACATACATACATACATATACCTACATACATAGGTATATAGCCACCCCCAAATGTCGCTCGACTCCAAGTAACAGCCTCACTGACGTTCCGCAACTACCACACCTGATGATCTGAGGAAGCTATAGGTACTTACTGTAGGTACTATTGCTTTAGTAAACATTTTTAGTGCATCAGGTAATGATGTGAACCATGCTGACAATGTAAGGAAGCTGAACTGCCCACCTTCTTGGCGGACGCAAGGTAACACTCTACGAAATGGGTAAGTGATATTTTGAAATGACGATCCAAAATAAATGACAGATGATCTGAGCGGTTTGGTTGTGGAAGCAGGTTTGGATAGCCTCATCGTTACATCAGCGGGACTCCGTATTGATCGAATTCGCGTGAAATGGAAATAGCAGCAGCGGGTCTACCAAGATCGGGTTGGAAAGGATACCGGTACGTCTCATCCGCCCCACAATATCATCCTTGGATGAGGTCAGGGTCGACCAGAAGTCATCAGAAATCCCTCGGGCGGTAGTTGTAGTGTTGTAGCCAATCCTGTTATTCCACCGACCGGCCGCTCATCGTCTCGACGCCTGGCCTGCACCACCTGCACCAACTCGCCACTACTAACCCAGTCCTCATCTCCAGGCAATAAAAGGTGGTTTTCCAAGGTCTTTGTGTGGTGCACTTGATTCTTCACCCTAAAACCAGCTTAGCTGGGTCGGGTCGAGTCTTCCTTGACCTGGCCACGACTTGTCCCCCGACCGCCTTCCGCCTCTACTCGAGCTGTTTATCGAAATCACGTCTTCCTGGGACGGCTTTGTCCACTCGGCAAAGTATGTTTTGACATGCGGGTCACGTAACTCCACCGACACTGAAACGTAATGTGTTCATACGTCATCGCCTGGACCCAAACAAACACAAAATTGCAGACAGCTGAAATGGAAACATCCAGAAAGTTGCTAGGAATACCTACCAAGGTGATTCTGAACCATGTAAGACGGAGAAGTACCTGAAAGAGTGAAAGGACTACAATTCTTAGGATGTTATCAAATTTCAATACAAAAATGTAAACTGAAGTTACCACACCGACCAAATGACTTCTAACGAAGGAGTTCTTCAATAAATTATTTCTAAATACAATCAATCACTAGAATTATTTTGGTATTACCTGCGATAATAAGTTATTACGATAGTAGACAGGGTTTTAATGCGATAGGCAGCAACGACACGGTCATCACGCATGAAACTGCCAAATCTATATTCATCAGTTCATAGAAAGAGCAGTAGAGAATATCCAATTCATGTGTGATTTTATTATAATACTCGTATATTCAACACCAACAAACCCTATGTGCTCTTTCGACATGTTATAGCTCGAATAGTAGGTTGCCTGTTTGAATCACTGGATGTACGGTTTCCGGGACTCTCTCCGCTCACTTTTCTTCATCATAATTTCCCTAACCCTCTGAATTTGATAAAATTCATGAATAATTTGAAATTACCTACATATAATTAGAATTACCTATATATTCCGCGCATGACCCGTCCACTAGTCCAATAGTTAATCCAATAGTCTACCCTTCCAATCGGCATGAAATGCTCAAGAGGAAACCGTGATTAAACTACCAACCGAATGATGAAGGGATAAAGCATGGGTACATTCTGGAAATCGATCAGCCAACGCGATTCAACGGTGGACAACAATACTTTTTGCGTTCAATCAAGTCTTGGATACAATGCTAGGGAAACGTGAAACTGGATCGAGGTTTCGTATTTATTGTACGGTTTTGAAGATATTTACAAAACTCGATCAAATCGGCCCACAAAACCATTTTGGTATCGTTGGATTCCTTGCAGGATCTCTTTCCAGCACACCACCACTCGCTGACCACCTGACGAGAAAACTAGAGAATTTCATTAGTTGCGGACCTAATCGTTTGGATGCCGTCGCGAAGGACCGTTGGTTTCTGGCTGGAAGAGGAGGATTAGAGGATTCTCATATAAACTATAATACGGCCAGGAATTTTGTCACGTTTTTCAAAACACATGCCAACTATGTAGTAAGAAGAATCGACAAATTCAATTCGACATCTTCCTTTTTTTTGGGTTTGATTGCTATTCATAAATCATAATACTAAACTCTTATTAGCCACTCGTAGTTGACATAATATACAACACTGAATAATAAAAAAATCAGTCATGCAGCATGACTTAATGAGCGAATTTTCAAAGAAATATTCGAATTAATGGCTATGGTTTTGAATAAAGGAAAACTTCGGTCTAAAATTTGGTTTTCTATGTATATTCTCTTCGTATTTATTTTAATTTGTACGTTTTGTCCATCCTGATTCTACCGTTTGTTTATTACGTAATTGTACTAAGTGCTTATTTATTTGATCGCTGTGGGTAAATTCAAGGAGTTGTACTAATCGTTTGCCTCCCCCTTTTTTGCTTCGAACTCTCGTCTTCAATTAATACTTCTCACATTTTTCAATCTGACCACTCTAAGGGGGTGGGGGTAAGAGTTTAAAGATTATCCTAGTTTTGGGTAATTTTTGCGCACTTTAAATGCTCTAATTTAAGAACGGATTTAGATATCTAAAATCCGATTTCACTATCGTGTTCAGCGTGCAAAAACCTTTAAAATGAGGGGTCACTTGTTAGAAAATAACATTTTGGGGATTTTTGGGTAATTTTTGCGCACTTTAAATGCTCTAATTTGAGAACGGATCAAGATATCTAAAATCCGATTCCACCATCGTGTTCAGCGTGCAAAAACCTTTAAAATGAGGGGTCACTTGTTGGAAAATAACATTTTGGGGATTTTTGTGTAATTTTTGCGCACTTTAAATGCTCTAATTTGAGAACGGATCAAGATATCTAAAATCCGATTCCACCATCGTGTTCAGCGTGCAAAAACCTTTAAAATGAGGGGTCACTTGTTAGAAAATAACATTTTGGGGATTTTTAGGTAATTTTTGCGCACTTTAAATGCTCTAATTTGAGAACGGATCAAGATATCTAAAATCCGATTCCACCATCGTGTTCAGCGTGCAAAAACCTTTAAAATGAGGGGTCACTTGTTGGAAAATAACATTTTGGGGATTTTTGGGTAATTTTTGCGCACTTTAAATGCGCCAAAACCCTCCTTAGAGTAGGCCAATTTCGCCCATCTTCGAACTTAGCCTTTCGATTGCCAAGATAGATTTTTTGTGCAAATTTGAGCTGTTTATCTCAATTCTATCGAGAGTTATCGTCAGGAGTGACACATATATAAATAAATATATATATATATACATATAAAAAAAACCAGTCATGCAGCATGACTTAATGAGCGAATTTTCAAAGAAATATTCGAATTAATGGCTATGGTTTTGAATAAAGGAAAACTTCGGTCTAAAATTTGGTTTTCTATGTATATTCTCTTCGTATTTATTTTAATTTGTACGTTTTGTCCATCCTGATTCTACCGTTTGTTTATTACGTAATTGTACTAAGTGCTTATTTATTTGATCGCTGTGGGTAAATTCAAGGAGTTGTACTAATCGTTTGCCTCCCCCTTTTTTGCTTCGAACTCTCGTCTTCAATTAATACTTCTCACATATTTCAATCTGACCACTCTAAGGGGGTGGGGGGGGGGGGGGGGGGTAAGAGTTTAAAGATTATCCTAGTTTTGGGTAATTTTTGCGCACTTTAAATGCTCTAATTTAAGAACGGATTTAGATATCTAAAATCCGATTTCACTATCGTGTTCAGCGTGCAAAAACCTTTAAAATGAGGGGTCACTTGTTAGAAAATAACATTTTGGGGATTTTTGGGTAATTTTTGCGCACTTTAAATGCTCTAATTTGAGAACGGATCAAGATATCTAAAATCCGATTCCACCATCGTGTTCAGCGTGCAAAAACCTTTAAAATGAGGGGTCACTTGTTGGAAAATAACATTTTGGGGATTTTTGGGTAATTTTTGCGCACTTTAAATGCTCTAATTTGAGAACGGATCAAGATATCTAAAATCCGATTCCACCATCGTGTTCAGCGTGCAAAAACCTTTAAAATGAGGGGGTCACTTGTTAGAAAATAACATTTTGGGGATTTTTGGGTAATTATTGCGCACTTTAAATGCTCTAATTTGAGAACGGATCAAGATATCTAAAATCCGATTCCACCATCGTGTTCAGCGTGCAAAAACCTTTAAAATGAGGGGTCACTTGTTGGAAAATAACATTTTGGGGATTTTTGGGTAATTTTTGCGCACTTTAAATGCGCCAAAACCCTCCTTAGAGTAGGCCAATTTCGCCCATCTTCGAACTTAGCCTTTCGATTGCCAAGATAGATTTTTTGTGCAAATTTGAGCTGTTTATCTCAATTCTATCGAGAGTTATCGTCTGGAGTGACACATATATAAATAAATATATATATATATATATATATATATATATATACATATAAAAAAGTGTTAAATTTCAGGAATCGTTTTAGAATGGTCTGAAACGGATTTCTATGAAGAAAATTTCCAAAAATTTATATTATTTAAATTTCGAAGCCATTGCAATAGCTTCATTTTCTTTGAAAATTCGCTAAAAGTGTTAAATTTCAGGAATCGTTTTAGAATGGTCTGAAACGGATTTCTATGAAGAAAATTTCCAAAAATTTATATTATTTAAATTTCGAAGCCATTGCAATAGCTTCATTTTCTTTGAAAATTCGCTAAAAGAAAAAAAAAGAAAAAAGAAATAGGTATGGACGAACAGCTGTAACGAGACAAGGGAACTAATTAGAGATTCGATAAACAATATCCAATAAACCTATCGAGTACTCAATTAAGTAAAACGTAAATGACAAGTTGCCCGGCAGAGCAGTTGGCCTTTAATTACGCTTTTTCAAACCAAGGTCGATCGGAAACTTCCAGAAGCGGGAAATATATTTTTGGATTTCATGGTCTAGTGATAATAAGTATGTAGCACCCCAAGGACCAAAAGATGTTTATGAATGTATAAAGGTAAGTTGTGACAAGTTATGAACCTGTTTTCTTCATATCCAAACAAATGAATTCGGAAGCTTCGAACCTCACCCACGCACAATCTACCATATTTTGGTACATCTACCATATTCTGCTATCTTCCAACTGAATGAAAGCATCCACTTGATACGAAATAAATCACTCGCGAGGAAACCATGGAAACTCACTCATTTCAAAGAAAAACGGAGTTATTGAAACTTTGTCTGTTTATTTATTTAGAAATATACGGGCAGAACCCAATTATATATATATATAAACTTATCACTCATAATTACATAGAAATGACACCATTATCAAGGTACATAAGATAAAAATTTCAGCTTAAACTGTAAATAATATTACGGACAAAAACAGATACGGACTTTATCGACTTTATATAAAATGAGGGAGTTACACATTTATTGCTCAACTATATACATAACTTTAGCATTACGGATTAAAAAAAATATATCAATACAAACCTACATTAATAAAATTTGTTTGAAATGCCTTTTTGTAGAGGCTAGGCTGGAAGCACTATGTCCATGTCATCAGAAAGGGAGGCCAAGTAATTCACGTTCCTCTGCATTCTAGTGATGGGGCTATTAAGCAGATAGTTGGTGGCGGTGTGAGGCAACGAGAAGAGGAGGTGGTGACGGGTATTGCGAAAAGGGACTCTCAAGCCAAACAATGATAGCAAATCTGGGCTGTCTATAGCACCGCAGAAGAGCTTGGCAACAAAAGTGGCATCAAGCCATTGACGCCTGATTTCTAAAAGCCTCAAGCCACTCATCCTCCTCATATCCTCGCTGCAAGTTTCGTCCCACGGCAAACCCGCCTTGAAGGCCAGAAACCTGAGGAACCTATTCTGAATCCTCTCCAGCCTCACCCTAGCCACAGCACAGAATGGGGACCAAACCATCGAGCTGTATTCTAAATTCGACCGAACCAAAGTGGTGAAGAGCAGCGTCAAACTCTAAGGTCACTGAAGTCTGTGGTACATCTTCTCACGAACCCCAGCATTCTCAATGCTTTGTTACAAACAAAATCAAAACGATGGAGAAGCTTAGCTTACTATCAAACAGGACTCCTAAATCCCTCATGAGGGATGCACACTGAAGAATCTGTCCATCAATGGTGTAATAAAAATTAATAAACCGCGTGACACTTGGCAAGATTCAGTAACATCCCATTCACACGGCACCAGCCACCAAACGCGTCCAGATTCGACTGAGGTAGCATACAATCAGAAAGATCGGAAACCTCTGAAACAATCTTTAAATCGTCTGCATATAACAGAAACTTTATATTATCGTCGAAAACTGACTTAATATTCATAAACACAAGGAACAACCATGGTCCCAGATGGGAACCCTGCGGGCACCCAGAGGGAGCACCAAATGGACGAATCCCTCAAATAGCTCATGATCCAATCCGAAACTCTACCATGAAATCCGAAATTAAGCAATTTGGCAAATAGGGGACTATGTGATACCTTGTCAAAGGCCTGGGATTAGTCCGTGTAAATCGAATCCAGCTGGCATCCCCTACCGAATGCTTTCATGGTATAATCCTCGAAAATCAAAACATTGGTTGAGGTCGACCTTCCCGGAACAAATCCATGCTGATCTTCGTTTAAGAGACGGAGATATTTCATTAATTTCAATCTTCTCAAGCAATTTGGGCATAGCAGATAATGAATCGGACGGTAATGCTCCACATCAGATCGATTCCCACCTTCCCCCCTTCTACTGAGATGGAAATATGCCCAAAATAAGAGACCGATTGAAAATATTTGTGTCTATTTCCACTAATACACGAAAAAACGCGAAAAATACACTGTGGTCGTCAGTAGCAAACAATAAGGTGTATTAATGGAAACAGATAAACGTTTTTCTTTGCATCCACTTGAACTGAGATTTCGCAGCCAGAAGTTGGTGGTCTTTGATCTCGCCTTTATTCCGCAGTAATGGGTGGTTTAGAGGGAGCATTGCATTAATTTAACCAAACGATCTTATCGAAATAGGTGGTTGTCAAAATGCATATTTCCAATTTAGCTGAGCACTGACTGGACGCAGTGAAACATGGCATTTACCGACCCAGTAGAAATGTTAGAACATAAATATGTGCAAAATAAAGGGTTAGGCACATGACATGTTCGTAGACGCACCTTTTGACAATATGGACACCATTTTGAGATTTTGTATAACTGCCTAAGATGACATCAATTTTATTTGGACAGCTACCAACTGACTTGATGAGCGACACAAGATCGGCCTCCGTGAGCAGAGGTCATAAATGTTAAAATGTCGTTAAATGCAACATGCAGAATTTCAAGGTGGCGTGTGCAGAAACCCAAGTTTCTATATCAGCTTTTGAGGATAAGCATAAATAATAATACCGCTCGAAGACAAACCTGCATAATTCGTACAAATTTAATCAAAATCGGCTGTGCTTATAGAAGTGGAGTACAGAAAGGAACCAAATACGTTCAGAAAGTTCTAAACTGCTAAATGTGCGTGGTGAATTTTGAAGGGATAATTGGTTGACAACTGACCGATGACTGCAATGATTAGGATGCCCTAAAACGGATCAACTTGTTATAACTTCACGAATTTTCGAGATGGTACCCAGTGAAACATTTAAACCGATTTCATTAGTTAATTCCTTCGAATTTCCGCTAAAAACGATCTTTCAAGATTCAGTGCAATGAAGTTATAATAAAATCACCACCAACTCAAGACCCTACCATTACTGAAAACATGGAAACATTATCGTAACAAAATAAAATACTTGGAAGAAAAATTTGGAAGAACGTACTTATCTGTAATGTCCCATATTACCCAGGAGCCGAAACTGAATAGGCCACTAATATACCTCTCTTGAAGAAGGAGCTGGTAATTTTGTTACCCGGCCGAGAATTCACAGTTAGCTTTCATAGGACTTAACGAGTCTCTTCCATCACTAGTGTAAAAATGGACACGTGTTGGTCGTTAAAAGAGAAGCAGCCGTAGGTATCAGGCCGTGGTAACCTACTGAGAGTATTTTATGGTAGCTGATGTTGATGAATAATAATTACGGGAGGTTAGGAAAAATGGCGAAAGAGAAACTTAACAAAATTACCGTTTTTGCTGATGAGTCGAAAAATAATGCAGAACGCATATTTTAAACCTGTTCAATGCAGAACGTTTGGGAAACGTGTTACCGAGACGAAACAAAGTCATTTTGAGGAATTTGGCATGACTTCGATGTTAATAAAACTCATTATACGAGTCTGTCTGTGTATGTGCACATTATGCAGGGTGACCGAAATTCAAGGCCCACCCAAATAAATCGCCTAGAAAGAGGACTTCATAAAAATTTTCATATGGTAACTCCCTTGATGTTCTGCGTATAATCTAAATATGATATTTTTGCACACGTCCGCATGCGCAAAACGTGTGTGAGGCATACTAAAATTGTTTTTTCAACTGAGGAATCCCCTTGTTTTATTGCTGGTTTTGATTCTGCGCAAATTTCATGGGCCAATCGCCCATGACTCGAGTTTCTCAAAAACACTCCGCGTGCGTGTGACGAATGGACGTGCATTTTATTTTATTTTTATTCTTTCAAATTGTAGATCTAACGGAGAGCTTTCCAAAAAGATGCGGTGTGATGGGTCGGAAATGAGCGGAAGTGGGTGTAAAATGAAGGAAAAAGCGTGCGACGTCACTGCCCTCTCGCTCACGCAGGTGGGGACCCAGTCAGACGGAGATACATACCGGATAACGTGACGCTTTTTTCTTTTGCTTATTCCCGCCAAACTATTCTAAATTCAGAGCTGAAAATTGGCATACAGGGGTTTTCGAGGGTAATCCGATGCAGAGGCCAAAAGCAGCAAATTCCGACCCACGTCCATTCTTCAGTGCAACATTTTAATTTTAGCCCGAATTAATTCCACCGCATGGTTTGGAAGTGTTTTTCAACACCAAATCACGCGAACACCAAATTACTTTTTCATTTCAGAACTTACCTAAGCAAAATAGGGAGGATGAGGCGTGACCTAAGCTCACTTAATTCCACTTGATGTAATGCAATATTGACTAGCCATAAAATTCGCTGTGGTCCCATCGACTAAAACCGCTGACCATCCCCCCCGCCACCTACCATACTGAACTTAGCTTTAAAAAATCTCTTTAAGAATGTTGGAAGGTTCATACCTAGAAATTCAGATGACATAAATAAACAGACATGCGACCGAATTTGTTTATCATTCAATCCACATTCATTACGAGCGATCAATCCCGCAATTTCATGCTGGCCTATTTTGTCAGAGATTTACCTCCAATGTTCATCATACAAAGTGATGCCTCTGTAGATTCATGAACAACTGTCGTTTTCTCCCCATATTCATCAACAGTCTCCAGAAACCCGTCAATTACTTGCAGATTGGGATGAAGTTTTCACTAGAGGACCGTAAAAGTGCTTCTCCGCTGCATTTATAATGATCATCGGCAGCCCGTATAAATAATAAAAAACGGCTAATAATATCGGGCAATAGATAACGTGACACGCTTCTTTCTCCCCTTTCTTTGAGACCGTAGAGCTCAGTCATTACACGATGATTACTTACCTATATTTTCATATTTAACTCACCTCGAGAGAGTCGTTTCCGTTCGCTCTCCTGCAAGCTTCCTCAAATCATAAATTCAACAGAAGGTAATGCCACTCAAAAGCATTCATTCGAGCCATATAAGGTGGTGATACTATTTCAGTGGTTTTAGGGACACCCCACACAAAGGCGGGCTTCTGGATGAGGGGTACCTTACTGTTTCCAAATTTGAGGAAAGGAGGACAAACTTAATGCCAAACAAAGATATAAATCAGTTTGAGACCATTCTAGAAGCAATTTTTTCGGAAAACTGTCTTATGTATAGGTACTATGTATAGGATAGGAACGCAATGACGAAATTTGTAAACGATCTCTTGCAGGCCACGTAATAATTTTCAACTTATGTGCATGCTTCTTTTGCAGTCGCGTTAGTTTTAGTTGTAACTGCGACCAGGAATATCCATAATCATATCCATCTGGGAGGGATGGGGTGAGAGGGTTTTTTCACTCTTTCCTTTCTCTCAAAGTTTATGATTCGGGTCGGAAGGGGTGTAGGTAACATAGCCGGAACGTCCAGCTGCAATTTTCCTTATTTCCAGTGGATCTTATTTATTTATTTTTATTTTTTTTCGAGTTGTATTCACCAACGTAACATTTCAACATTTAATGTCCTGAGAAGGGTAGTTGCAGAAGGAAACAAATTCTTTCTTAATTTTTCGCAGCTTTCAGTCAACAGCCGAGTTTTTGTTGAGGTGATACTAATCAAAGTCACCGTAGATTTAATTTCAAGTCTTGTCACATGATCGAAAAATAGGAATGCACATTCCAACATGAACATGAACAATTTCCATGTACCTACTGAAAGTAGAACAACTCCACTATCCTGCAGTTTCGCTGCCAAGTCCAACACGGTGGCGGATCGCTTTTTTTGTTTCCAATACATTTTAGTTTCAAGTTGTATATTGTTTTGTAGCATAATTTATTATCATCATGGTAAACCAAACGCCTTGACTTAGTTCCTAACCTACCTCCAATATGACAACTTTTCGAACAAAATTTTAAAATACTGCATCAAATTAACAAGAAAATAATATTACGAACTCTACTGAGGCTAACTCGTCAAGGGCGGCAGGATTTTTTTGGGTCACTTGTAAAAATGATTCTTTATAAAACTTACGTTTTTCTTTTATATACTGTAACACCTTAGTTGGAATCAATCATCGAGAGGTTTGGTGGGCCGCGCAGATCACACGCTCAACCTTTCAGCCGCTTCGGATCAATCATCAGCCGGAAAGGAGACCAGCTCCGCACGGAACCAACAACTGAGCCAACCTTTCGTTTCAATCAGATAAAAGTGTCAGAAGTGTCCCGTTTGACAGATCAAGCCGGCGTTTCTCCGTTTTGAATTACATAATCCTTTCAATTTTCGGATTATGAAACTTCGATTTGCATCTGAATCTGTGGTCGGAAACCTTACTATGGTGTATGAATGTGGTACGGTTTGCGTCAACTTGGAAGGTGGTGATGGCTGTATTGGTACTAGTGCTTTTTTCTAACTCAGACTTTGGCAGACTTTCTTCGGAAATCCTACAGCCCAATGCGGGGACACATCACCAGCTGAGCAAGCAGCCAGTTGAGTTTTAGGACGCCCTTGAATAACAAGACACAAGCTTGATACAGGATAAGAGGCTCCCTATTGTCATCGATTTTTCTCGAGGCAGGGAATACTGAATCGTTAGAAAATCCGATTCACAACTTTTTAAACCATTCAAAATCATATCAGAGAAAACCCGGGTGTGCGCCAATCCGGTGATAAAGCAACGTGATGACGTACAGCCTCAAATTTCGTCCAACTGTGAACATTCTTCTTGAATTCTACCCAGTTTTGGTCGTAGACGTACAACACATCAGAAATGTCTTAATTAATTTCGGGTCTGAGGGTTGTGGAAAAATATGTACTCGAAAAGTTAATTATATATGAAATCCAGTTCTCTTCTATTACACCGGGTCTTCTATAAACCCGTTGGTACATTGTACCAGTATATCACATGTTGGAGTCTGTGGTAGATGGGCTGCGTGATCCACTATGCTAAGTGAAGCCGATACGATTTCCTTTTCAACTTCAGCTTCAAGACTACTGACATCTGTTTGATTGGTAGACGGTGGCAACGCAGGAGTGGTGCAGGCTGAGAGTGGAAGGGGCCAGCCAACGCCCACCTTTCTAAAGGGGGTTAATTACCTTGGTACTCACCTTGCATAAGAACACAAACCGTCCAGTTCATTATTGTAAAAGATATCTCTCTCCCGGTTTGACCAAAGAGGGGGAGATCGGCAGTTGATACAGGCAGGGAAAGCAGAATAGTTAGAGGCGAAAGTTATACCGTTCCCGGCAACAACTTGAGAAACAATGTCTTGCAAGGCCCTTAGCCGGTGTGTCCCTCATAGCGGGCAGAAAACAGCAATGCTTCTTAATGCTGACTACGTAGATTCCACACACGTACGCGAGATAAAAGACATGGAAGAAGGCGCGAGAGGGTTGCCAGAGGGGGAATATCTACTCACTGCGCTCCTATCCCTCCTTGATGGTAAACTAGTTTTTTAATCGTCGTCTTCTTTACGTCGATGGAAGGTTTCTGTAGGAGGGTATCAGGTGGTTATGAGAGCCCTGGAGGCCATCCAGTCTACCTAGGGCTTACCTAGATGGGGCATCAATCTCGTAAAAAACATCTACCTGGAGCGCACTCTGCTTCCTCGCCCGTATTCCCAGTGCCCGCATTCAAATTCATCTCGATCGAGTTCAACACACCAGCATCCTCCCACAATCTATACCTGCTAGTGCTCGACGAAATCTGATAAAGAGAAAAAATAAAATACTACAAAAGGTCGCGGGCCGCCAGTTGCCTTATGACGTCACTACTAAAACTAAGCTTCGGTACCAGCACGTCACAAAATCAACTGCTACTCGCAAGAACACCCTCACAAATTAAATTACTTTCACTTCTCCACATACAGAACATTCCACGTGTTTCGTAGTAACTCCCAGACAGCTGAACAGACGGAAAAAATATAATTAGGTATCTACTGGTATTTTAGTAACACGACTGATATTAGAGATTAATATCATGATACAGAGAATATCATGAATATCATTTGACAGAGAGCGTTACATTCATAGGTACCCTTTGTTCAATATTCGAATGTTCGTTCATTACCCAATAAAACAGAGTTGTTCTTTTTCAAACAGCAACTGTATGGTTTATATGTATATGGGTGCTACTTCATTTTTCAATATTTTCTATTCATTTTTCTATTTCATCCTAATAGCTGTCAGTACATGAAACTTTCTGAATTCGTTCATGGTTCTTCAACTCATCCTACTAACCACACCATAAACATTTTTCCATTTTCAATAGGTGTTGACAGGTTAATCTTATTAATAAAAATAAATAAAATGGAAAACTCTGTAAAACTACAAAGATTGTGACCTCAAAGTCCTTACCTAGCAGTCCTTGCCAAAGCCAGCGGACAATTAAGTAAATTCAGGGAAGTCATGTTGCTGATATTTCAACTTTAAATTTAGAACTAGCTTACGTCAGCCTATGACATAGTTATCGGATTCATCGAATCAGCAATAACAACGAATTAGACTTCTGTTTGGATGAAATTGATATGGTCGACATGAACGACCTCGTCAGCGAGTGAGCAAATGAACAGCGACGCAAACCTACGAGATTGGAACGAGATTGGAACGCGATAGGAATAACTACGAATGTAATTACATTGTTGGAGGCACTTGAAGAATCGCAAACATGGTTCGCTCAATATTCGAGTCAGAGAGTCGACCGAAGATTATGTACCGATATAAATCGATCATCAAAACCAGCAACGGTGCATTCACGATTTTCGCTCACCAAAAGAATTAAATAGGTAAAATCGGGTTAACAACTTCGGATGAAACGATGATTAAGAGTATAAAATACTGCAGCGTTGGAGAAGGTCAAACATTTGGCTGCAGACCAAAACGAATCGTCGTCATTTGTGATTCAAAATCGCTTGCAGAGATGTATACTTAGTTGATTTGATGATTAAAATGCGCCTTTTGAATCCCAACTTTGCATTTCAAATAAATATCTTCATGTTTGAAGTTGCCACGATGCAGAGTCATAATCAAGATACCGCATTTTCTCAACTACGAAGAGGTATGGTGGGAAAAATCGCCACGGCTCAAAAGTGAAAAGGTCCCCCCCCCCCCCCCCCCGGGGCAGCTGTCTCACGTGATGTGACCGCTGCGAGTAAGTGGAGGAAGACATCGAGCACGAACGTTCAGTCCAAGAAAACTAACTCCATAAGTGCCAATCAGAGAAACATATTGAGGGCTGAAAATCAACATAAAAACGTACCTTTCGCCTTCCTGAGTAGCACAGTAGAAGTAGGAATACCTATATCATATCTTCGGCTTACAAGTGAAATCCATTAAGTAACTTTTTTCAAATTTTGAATTAAGATGCTACTCCTATGTATTTTTTGACGGCCGATCGACTGGCGAGGTCAGTTTTTAGATCCAAGCAACGTTTGTTTCTCACTAAGTCAGTCTCGAACGAATTCTAGTCCGGTGAAATTCACAATGAGTCAATGGATTTTACAGACGAAAAACTGATAATTACCGGTGCGGTATAATTATAATCGTAATAAGAGTAGATGTGAAATCCATCATCCTGATTGTGGATGCCTAGTAAGTCCATTAGCTAGCTCCCCCTCCACCACCCAGTAGCTGTGTACCTAAAGCTTCAGGGTTGTGTGACTGCCCGGTTCCAGGAACACTATATTCGCTTGATCTGATGTTATATTTTTCCAGCTGATTTGGCTTTAGTTTTACTCTTTCTCGTATCTGCCTTTACCAGCTCTCCTTCTGTCCCTGCCACCAGCCTCTCCTCTGTCTCTGCCCTTGGTAAATCAGTTTCTCCATCCAGTGTTATGATAATTTTCATGATAGTTACTAATGCCGAATTTTAAATGAACAACACAATTTAACCGTGATAATAATTGCTAAGTAAAAAGGGAATTTTCATCCCCCAGAATTTAAAAAAAACTGTAAATTCCTAAGATGATTTTGATCAAGATTAGAGGCAACCCTCATGAAGAAAAACGATAAGCCATTACATCTCAAGATTATTTAGCCAAGTGAAAAGTCGCTATGTTCTGGTGAAATAAGTGAAAAGTCGCTATGTTCTGGTGAAATCTGCTAAGTCAGGTTCCTTCGTGGGAAAAGTAGCATTACAAATAGGTACTTCTGAACTTAGCTAACTCCCTGAGATTCATAGGGTGGCAACTGAACATCATGAGGCAGCTACATTCCAAATTTCAACCCTCTAATCCAATTTCATACTTTGGAAATATCTCATCCCCCCCCCCCCCCCCACCGTCGAACTTGATTTTATCAAAAGCAAAATTTTCGTCTTAGTGTATTTCACTAACCTGTAAGCCGACGATATGTACTACGAAGAAGAGAGAAGTTCAAGGGTGAATTTGTGGGGGAAGAGGACCTAGAGCTCATGTTTAAGGCGGTTTAGTGGATAACTACTATGAACAGTGAACTATGAAGGAACAGTGCAATAAAATGACAATACTGGAAAAAATCTCATTGCCAAAGATTACCTGGGATCAAAAACTTGCCAACATCAGGTAAAAAAACAGTATGATTACAGTAAACCACAGCTCAGATAAGGTGGATTTCTACTACTTCTTCTCATCGCCCAATATCCAGCGTGAAGCGTGAACTATGGTAGAATGAGGCAACTAAGATTCCGGGTGACGTCTGCAATGACAGCCCCGTTGGGATAGGTAGGTGAGCGATGATTTATTGTACAGTACCGCAGACCGATGAAATACTTCATCCGCTTTAAACTTCTTTAAAATACTTTCAGCTTTAAACGTCTGGAAGAGAAATGAGATAAAAATTGACAGAGGAAGCCGTTTTTGAGGGGACTGTGAAATAAAAACTATATGTTTCTTGGGGAGACCAGTGCTTAGGCGGGCTATATTGATTATTGCTGGACAACATAGTTCAATACTCAGTCAAGAAGCTTTAACTTGCTTATGTTGGGCAAGTCCTCCGCAATGTAAAGTACCATATTTTGTAGCTCAACACTGAGGGAAAGCGAGGCAATGGAAGGAAAATAATTTCCAGTTTTTGCGGAGTTCAAGGAACTCAACCGTCCCATCCATACTACAGCGGATCGTACTAAGATGAAGATAGTGAATGCGAACACCCATTAGTGGACTGCGGATCGGGAGGAAGAATAATATGCATAGTTGCGATTTTCTGCTCTCACTCGAACTGCTGATACAAACCGTTTCCAGCGAAGATTTCGTCGAAACATTGCAGGAAACCCCAGGCGCTGGTGGAAGTCATCGAAACCGTAGTATAATTCGATGGTGGGGGTAACCGTTGCAGATTACGATGGAAGCTGCGGATGGCGGCTGCCGGGTGACTAATCATGAGATAATGGGCGAGTGACTCAACTCATCAGAGCCGGCCAACAACTCAGTCGAAAGCACACAGGTGACGTCGAGGGGCCACCATCCATTTCAACGGAAGAGCAAAACGAAGAGTTTTGAGGTGACGTACACCGCACATTTTTCAAGGCAATGGAGGTTCCGTCGCATTGGTAGGAACCACAGCAATTTCCATTTTGTAGGAGAAGAATAAAACGTTTCGTCAGCTTCGGAATGTAGGTACGTACTACACCCAACTTACGTTGTTTAAAAAAAATGGTACTTTCTGGGCGAAAAGATGTTCATCTTTACTACTGAAATCCATTTCTCGCTCTCTCGACTATAACCTGCACAACAAATAGCTCATTACCAGTAAACCTTTCAAAAGCCTCAAAAACTCGCGTTTTTGACCACTGGAATCGAGAAAATTGTTGTAAACTTTGTATCGAAAGAGGCCTACCCCAGCCCTTCAGTTATGTGACTGTGGCAATAATTTTTGGCGATTATAAAACATGGAAGATGGAATCAAGAAGGAGGATCAAGAACGTAGAAAACTTTGGAAAACCACGGAAAAAATACCCCAGGCCACATAGCTTGAGGGCTGATGTGATAATCTACATCCTTTCTATCGTGCTAAACCCTATTTAGTAGATATGCACGTACGGACACACGTGAATTATCTTGTTTTTTTTCTTCTTTTATAGATTTCGCTGGCATTAGTCTTTTCAAATATAGACACGTGTGGTAAGAATATCTGGCAAGCGCAAAATTCCCTATACTGTAATCTAGAGGAACTATGATGGAGGAGGCTATAGTCCAGAAAGAAAAAATACTCAATCCTCGCGGTGTGCCGTTCAACATGGTATGCCATCTGTGAATGAAGATATAATAAATGAATGCAATGAATGGATGCATATAATGTAATGATGTGATGTGTATGTATAAATGTAATTTGTATTCTCAGAATTCGTTATAAAAACTGACAATTCTATAACTTGTGATTTTATAATAGACGTGTGCCCATCAGAATTACTATTAGTACCTACGGTGTATGATCTGGTTGCGTTACAAGGTACAAAGGTAATTATAGAAAACTTACGAGAAGGAGTTTCAGCTACAGTGCCTTACGCCGTAAAGTATTGCATATGATTGACTCACCTGAAATCAAAAGAATCGGATTAAAATACAATATTGGGGGTGGGGTGGGGGATCATCAACTGTACCATGTATATAAAAAATTGAATATAACGCAACACTAATTAATTGCTTTTTGAATAAGATGGTGGAGATTAAAACTCTGCGAAGTCCTTGTCACATGAGTTTATTATCCTACAGAAATGTTGGCTGTTCATTTATTGTTTCTTTCGTGTGAAATAATTGAAATACCTATTTCTGATTATTTCCACCAATTTTGGCCCCCAAAACACAAAATAGGTAGGCTCCTTTTTTTTGAAATTATCTTTGATCATTGGTAGTGGCATTTACTCGTCTTCATTCACTGTTGAAACTTGTTCTAGTGTTATTATACAAATTGATGGTGATTTCAGACGATTTCCCAGGTTTTGACTCATAAAAAATCAATTTTGGGAGCTGAACTTTGGTACAACCTCAATTTTCCACTCTTTGGACAAAATCGACTTCATGTTCGGTCTTCTCGTCCCAAAAACATGGAAAACGATACCTCAAAAGCTCATGTTACTAAAACAACAACAAAATTATTTTTACACACATTTTCACCCACAACACCCCTGGGTACATTCCGATCGGGCAGCAACGTTTCGGGACAAAACTAGGGCCCAAGTGGAGTCTGTGTACGAAAGAACGAATTTTTTGGACCAAGAATGGAGTAGTTATGCGTGAAACGGCGGTCGGCGTACGGCGTACGGACATTGCATTTTGGTTTATTATTCTGTGAATAATACACCTATGTATTCGCTCAGCAAGAATTTTTATAACACCCCCTCAACATTTTTTCTTTTCCGTTTCAATGTGCGTAAATTCCAAAAATGCAATGTCCGTCCGCCGTCCGCCGTATCACGTGTACAGGCTTCATTTTCGGTCTAAAAAAGTCGTTCTTTCGCACACATGCTCCATTTGGGCCCTAGTTGTGTCCCGAAACTTTTCAGCCCGATCGGAATATACCCAGGGGTGTTATGAGTGAAAATGTGTATAAAAATAGGTACTTTTTGTGTTTTAGTAACATGTTAGTACATGAGCTTTTGAGGTATCGTTTTCCATGTTTTCGGGGACGAGAAGCTCGAATATGAAGTCGAGTTTGACCAAGGAGCGGAAAATTGAGGTTGTACCAGATGTTCAGCTCCAAAAATTGATTTTTTATGAGTCAAAAACCTGCGAAATTGGCTGAAATCACCATTAATTTGTAGAATAACACTAGGAAAAGTGTCAACACGTGGATCAAGACGATTAAGGCTAAATGTAACGCTTTTAGTTGCAAAACCTGCCATCACGTGGCAGCACCAAAATGAAGGAAATTTCCTTGACTCCTCACAGGAGAACGAATCAAGATATTTTGAATCTGAAAACGGATTTGATAAGATATCAACCCATAGTTTGGACGAAATTGGTTTAAAAAATTTGCACAATTTTTTTGCGCACTGTTCAAAAAAATTTTGATTAAATTGAAACCTTTTCAAAAATGTGGCCTTATACAGCAGTGTGCCTATGCATACAGTGTACAAATCCGTTTTCAGAATTTCGATCGGTCAAAAATTACGATCGTAATCCTTAAGATTGGTGAAACAATAGATTGGAAACAATAGTAGGGCTGACAGGGTGGAGGAGTGCGCGCGCGAGATGGGGGCATTTTAGTGAGGTGGGGCCCGCCGCCTCGACCCCTCGTATGAACATTCTCGGAATCGAGTCTTCCTGATGTTGGTTGGAAAAGAAGTTTTGTCTGTGAGCAGGATTGGGTCATAGCCAAGTCAAATTGGACTTGTGCTTGCTGCCTAATAAATGTGCACGAGCTGGAAATTATTTTAATCGAATTTGGGCATAATACGAGTAATGTGAGTTTGCGACGGACTCTGGCCTGTGCTAAACTTTTGAGAGCCAAGAAACTGCGAAATTTTCGGACCTTTTTCAGCTTTTTCGCTTCTCGAAAACTATTTTCACTATAATTATGCTAGAATAAGGAGCATAAAATTGCGCGTCGATTGGAGTTTAGTACGTCAAAATCGCTTCAGCCATTTAGCTAAAATCGCCAAAAATAAGTCTTTTTCCGATTTTTCCCAAATTTGTCGATACGTCCCTAAAATTTTGATACGTGTGATTCCTAAAAGCACATATTTTTCAAAATAGGCTCAAATTTCACATTTTTAGACACTTTTCCCCAAAATTGGTATTTTCGGAAACTGGCTTGGTGCGGTATCCTAGAGTGTGATTGTCTCTTAGAAGATGAATAAATCGTTAAAACTATCGATGATACACCCCCTCAAAATTTTTTCTTACACGTTTCAAGGTGTCTAGATTCAAAAAATGCAATGTCCGTCCGCCGTGTCACGCATAACTGCCTCAAAATTGGTCCAATTGAGTCGAAATTGGCACCAAATACTCATCTAGGGCAGACATGGTGCCCGCAAGCTTTTCAGCTCGATCGGACCAACGGTTTGGATTTTATGGACAAAAAACTGGCAAAAATGAGGCGTTTTTTAGGAGTTTTGAAGTGAAAACCGTTGAACGGGTAGTACCTAACGCCCATAATTACCGTAAAAATGGTCGAATGTGATTCAAATTTGGAGGGTAGGTGGGGGTTGGTCCAAAGATGGTATCTATATTAGGGATGTTTGTTACCTAAAAGTATCGGAAACAGGAAAAACGAATTAATGGCACATTGTTTATAAATGGTGAAAAAATTGTTTGACATTTTGATATTGATGGAGTACAGTTCTATATGTCCGCAAGAATAATAAACCCATGTGACAAGGACTTTGCAGCGTTTTTTATTTACTTTTGTACATAATATATTGTGATAACATAAATAGGTATATTATATGCTTTTTGCCGTGAAAAGAATCACAGTTTCACAGACAGACAAAGATTCGAATTTATAATATAATAAGGATAATACGGATAGAGATAGAGATAATAATAACCCCTACACATATCCACGTCACGAGGTATCTGCTTACAGAGTACCTAGATAGTTCCTCTTATGAACTCGCCAAAAAGGTTGCCCAAATTCCAAGAAGCCGACACTTCGATTTGATTTGGATTTGATTTTTTCGAAATCAGGTGACGTTTATGCAACTGTGTTTACATAACTATTATAGTCGATGAATCTGAATGGTATTTACTTTGCCAACAGTATGTACCTACCTGATGTTTTTGATGTGCCAAAACTTTATTGCACTGCTCCAACAAAAATTGGCTTCACAAAAATGGACTTCTACAACAACGCGTGCGTCCATATTTCGTAACTCCGTTACCCAATTTTCATGGAAAATGTTGCGATCGTAGTGTTTAGTAGGTTTCATGAGTCTGTTTGGTGCATTACTATGGTGCGAAACTTCAGTGTTCGATTTGCCGGAACTCTGGACAAAATTTATAATAAGTATTATTATATTGTATTATTTATCATGACTGTGTATTTAACATGATCCAACTTCATAAACCTTGTTATTATATTATAGAAAAATACGAAAAAAAATTTGGATTTCACAACGCGGTTTTGAGAAAGGTGGTAGGTATGGGTATTTTAGCTTTATCTCGGAAACTATTGAGTCTACCGAGCCTATTCTAGTATTCTAGCAAATCTAATTCAGTTTCAAAATGTACACTTTTTGTCAAAAACGCGCTCGATCATGGCCAAAATGGGGGAAAAACAAAAAAAGTGCGAAAATTTTGAGGTTTCTCGCATTTTGACCAAAGTTTTGGGGGCCACCGTTGTCAAAAACATGGATTTTGCGTATCAGTCACATCCCCTACAAGAAAAAAACTAAATCTACTACCCCCAACTTAGGCCCCCCTTTTCTCGTAGACCACAAACGTGAGACAAGGCTTGACCCAATCCTGTTCACAGACAAAACTTCTTTTCCAACCAACATCAGGAAGACTCGATTTTGATGCCGACCTTGAGTAGGAGAATTCGGAGAACGTTCATACGAGGGGTCCAGGCGGCCGGCACCACCTCACCAAACTGCTCCCCTCGCTCGAGCGCACTCCTCCACCCCGTCAGCCCTACTATTGTTTCCAATCTATTGTTTCACCAATCTTAAGGATTACGATCGTAATTTTTGACCAATCTCAATTCTGAAAACGGATTTGTACACTGTATGCATGGGCACACTGCTGTATAAGGCGACATTTTTGAAAAAGTGTCAATTTAATCAAAAAAGTTTTTGAACAGTGCGCAAAAAAATTGTGCAAATTTTTTAAACCAATTTCGTCCAAACTATGGGTTGATATCTTATCAAATCCGTTTTCAGATTCAAAATATCTTGATTCGTTCTCCTGTGAGGAGTCAAGGAAATTTGCCCCCGATAGTGCTGCCATCTCTTATCTGAGAATCTCACTAACTTGTCGTTACATTTAGCCTTTAATGGCACTACCAATGATCAAAGATAATTTGGAAAAAAAAAGAAAAAAAAGGAGCGTTTTGCCATTTCGAATGAAAACAAAGCTTCCGCTGCCTTCCTGACTCGGAAGCAAAAAGTAGGGTTAAACCCTCCCTCCCCCTCCCACCGTAACTCGGCCCTCTGGGGGTCAACGGTGTTGATTTTCGTACACCCATTCTCGAGGGGCCCCTGATGACGTGTAACTGATCTCAACCCACGGGACCATTAGGTGCCGGAGTTATGGAAGTTTGAAAATCGCTTTTTTCAAGTTTTTAGGAAGTCCCTCCGTAGTAAGAGACGTCCTCACGTATTTGATCTGGTCAGAAGATCACAACACTCAGCCAAGAATGAAAAGAACCACATTCAAATCCGTTTCAGACCATCCTGAATCCAAATCCGTGAAGGGGGGGGGGGGGGGGGACCACGATAGGTGTGCTGTGTGTATTTTTTTTTTTTCTGATGGAGAAAACTGTCTAGCAGTGCCCTACGTCACCGGAATTTCAAAATTTACTTCTAGAAGGTGGGGAGGAGGTTAATGGTGGAAAAACCGTGGGTTTTCGGGTTAATATTGTGTGCATTGCCCAGAGCTTAATTCTCAACTGATTCACGAGGGTTTTTTTAACGCAAAAATCTGCCTAGTTCTGCATTACGTCGCCGGGATTCCGAAATTAATTTTTAGAGGAGGGAAAGGAGGGGTCAATGCCGAAACAAACGTGGGTTTCGACAAAAACTTGTGTGCGCTGCCCAGGGCTTAATTCTCAACTGATTTATGTATTTTTGTTGTTCGATGCAGAATTAAGTCTAGCTGTGCACTACATCGCCTGAAGTTCGAAATTCAGTTACTCATAAATATACTTCCAGACGATCTGCAATGAGTGCGAGTGATATATATACCACTATAAGGGACGTCCACTGTACTTAATGTATGCATTACTCTATAGGATGTTTTCTTCTTTCATTCGGAATTCCGAAAATTAATTTTATTTCGTACTTCCATTCCAATCTTATAACGGCCTGACATGCCATATGACCCTGATCAATACTTTCATACTCTAAATAACATTAACCATAATTACCCGGTGGTTCATAAGACTGCGACCAGTTTTGGCCCCCCTGGCTTTACCTTATCATCAACACATGATTCTCAAAATATTATAATGATAGTTAGGTATGTACCTGTTCAAGCACCGGAAGATGCAGGAATACAGGAGGTGGACTAGTTGCAGGCCGAATCAACTCACAGAACACCAACATACACAATCAACAAATGGCACTGGTCATGAAGCACTACAGCCCATAACACTCCACGCGGTTAATACGGGGGGGGGGGGGGGGATAAAAGACGGAGACCATTTGAGAAGAAACACTGAAAGTCCAGAAAATACCACCCGCAGTTCATCAGTAGATTAATTTTGAAGGGCTAATTTTTCAGTACTGCCACAGACCTACCAACCCCGATGCGCAACGGTACTTCAACCCAGCCAACGCGCAGCACCGCACAGGCTACGCGAGGGTTGGTGCGTGTGCTGGGCATGGGCTGGGTTCAATTTGCGGCGGGCCTAACTGACTCCAGATGGCTGGGTGGTGAACAACTTCACACACCTACCTGAGCGACCTACTTGGAAATGTAAAAACACTGGTCAACCCACTCGACCAAACAATGCACACATCTACACACACACACACACATCCACTTGGGGTTCCAAGAAGCAGATCCCTAAGCAACAATGTCAACTCCCACCCACAAACAAACAACTTTTTCAATATTATATTGGAGCATTTTGCGTTAAATCATCAAGGTCCGGGCTGGATGTAAGATTTTGTAGTGATCTGTTTTCCTAATGAATGCACACAATGCAACGAATGCAGTGCACGATGCACAATGCACCGAATGCAGTGAATGCACACAAAATCGCAGTACCTACCAAGTGAAACTGGTTTTATTATTATAGTCGGAATGCTAATGGATCCAATGTTCCCGTCGTTTTTTTCTATAGGACAATCAAGATAGAGATCAGGCTGAGAAATTTGACCCACTCATGTGGTATTCCAAAATTATCTGTTTTCATTCGTGTTTATTTTAGGTACATACATTATTTTTTGCTGTGCTCATTACCCAAAGTATTCACCGCAAAAGTCGGAAAAATGGAGTCAGTTTTTACAAGTGAAAGAGTCGCTCTTGAATAAGTACAGTTTTTGTTGGTATAAAACAAAAAGCCCATGCCAAACAGCGTTGAAAGAAATTTCCAGGTTTGGGGAGAAGGAACAGGTTTCCATACACACATCCAACAGAGGGGGAAGGAACAGGTTTCTATAACATGCACATGCAAGAGCGAGGTGCGAAGCACCCAGCATGCTATTTTGGCGGGCAAAATAGATATCAATTCTTTTGGTTTATTATTCTGTGAATAATACACGTCTATCTATTCACTCAGCAAAAAATTTTTATAACACCCCTCAACATTTTTTTTACGTTTCAAGGTGCCAAACACATAGGTGTATTATTCCTAGAATAATAAACCAAAATGCAGTGTCCGTCCGCCGTATCGTCCATACCTACTTCATTTTCGGTCAAAAAAATTTCGCCCTCCAGGCTCTATTTCGGCCCTAGTTGTGTCCCGAAACTTTGCAGACCGATTGGAATATACCCAAGGGTGTTATGGGTGAAAAGTGGGTGTAAAAATAGTTTTTTTTTTGTGTGTTTTAGTAACATGAGCTTGTGAAGTATCGTTTTCCACGTTTGTTAGGACGAGGAGACCGAATATGAAGTCGATTTTGACTAAAGAGTGGAAAACTGAGGTTCTAACGAAGTTTCAGCCTTAAATTTACGTTAAATTTTTGTCTAAAATCGTCGTTTTCCTCACACAGTTTGGGTCCCGATTTGGGAACACATTTGAGTCCTAGTTGTGCTCCGAAGCTCGGAGAGTTATGGAGGAAAAATGTGTGTAAAAATTGGGGTTTTTCGAGGTTTTGGTTTTAGGTTTTAGTGAACATGAGGTGGTGAGGTATCGTTTTCCATATTTTTTAGGGCGGGAAGACCGAACATGAAGTTGATTTTGACCGAAGAGGGAAGAAATGAGGTTGTAACGAAGGTTCAGCTCCCAAACTTCATTTTTCATCAGTCAAAAACTTGGGAAATTGTCTGAAAGCACCATAAATTTGGATAACAACACTAGAAATAGTATCAACAGGTGAATCAAGAAAATTAAATGTTACTATCAATGTTCAAAGATAATTTATTTAAAAACAAAATTGGGGCCTAATTCCTGTTTTTGGTGGCCAAAATGGGTAGAAACCACCATAAATAGCTATTTCGATTATTGCACATGAAAAAAAAAAAAAAAAAAAATTAACAGCCAACATTCCTGTAGGTATGTACAACAGAATAATCAACACATTTGACAAGGACTCGCAGCGTTTTTTCGGTTGAGAAGGTTTTCTTGGCGGGAAAATTTTTAAAACAGGGTTGTTTTTGGGGGGGACACGACATCTTTTTCATTGATGAAGTAAAAATTTTTCCCCAGTACCTACAAATTTTTTTCTCAGTACGTACGTAAAAATTTGTTTCTCCGTAACAATTTTTTTAACTCATCGGGTTCAGGTTCCTCAGGGAGCTCCAGTAAACAAGTATGCCAAATATCAGCAATTAAACCCTTCTCTAACATACTCCAGGAGCTCCTGGGGAGCGGGAGGGGGGGGGGGGGCAAATGCACAAAAGGCACTTCCTTTGAGTATAACGAATGTGTGTGCAAAATTAAGGATCGATCCATTATGTCTGCGGGGCTGTAGCCCTGTCAAAGAACGAGAACGAAAATAAGAACAAGAAGTAGAAAAAGTTGAAAAATACTGATTTTCAAACTTGCATAACTCCGGCACATGATGGTCTCGAGGGTTGAAATTTGGTACACGTCCTCAGGGCCCCTCGAGAACGGGTGTACGAAAATCAATACCCGAGAGGGGGCCGAGTTGAAACGAGGGGGGGGGGGGGGGGAGGGAGCTACTTGTTCAGTCGTATAAACAGTGTTCTGTTCTTGCGGTCGCTTTGGAGGTTTTCGGATTTTTTGGCGGGCGGGACGCTATGTCGTCCCTGGAACAATATGATGAACGTTCCAGCGCTGCAACTATTTCATGCACGAGTTCAATGCATGAACTGAAAAATTAGGTAGGGATCAGTTCAGAATACCAGTGCATGAACTGAATCGCTGGAACGCCAAGAACTCTTCCGACAGGCAGCGCTAGGCACGCATCGATATGGAAACCTATAATGGCGCAGCGTTCGTGTTTTTTTTTTCCTACTTCCAAAATCTCCATCCAACAGATTTCCAACATCCGTTCAATACAACAGAAAACATCGATTGACGCATGTTTGATCAAACGTCGACATAATAAGTAATTTTACAAGATAACCCATACTAGCAAACACGAAAAAAGTTCCAGTCATGGCAGCATGAACATTTTTATGAACCTAATTAAAAGTAGATTCGGGATTTTTCAACTACGTGGTTAAAAACTGCAGCCGAATCCAGAACAGAGAGTAGGAACCAGAAACAACTAGAAGCACACATGGCACAGAAGGCGACAGTAAAGTTTTTATGCTATACTGTCAGACGGAGGCTACGGATCACATTGGAAGACAGCAGGGAAATGAAAATTAGGGGGGTTACATGGCGGTTACCTTTCCAGTTCAGTGAAAGACTCTGCCATTGGGCGTGTACAGTAAAGTACCTACATGAACCCATTGCCGGGGTGGTTATGGGGAACTGCGCATAGACCAAGAGACTCGCAACAACATTCATACAGACGCTGATACAGTCGCTGATTGATTTCAGAAACGCGGATATTTTGATTTTGGAGGTCATCAACTTCTTTAAATTCTTGCGTGGACAAGGTAATCTTCGGTAGCGAGTAAGCGAACCAATCAGCCTGGTTTCGCGAGAGGGACCAAAAAACTATTTACAACAACTTGACCGTAAACAGTAGAACGTAAATTTGCACGAATTTCAACATCAGATGGAGACATGGGCTGACTCCGTTGTCTCATCGTAGATTCGAACATAAAACGTGCGTCATAAAAAGCTGACTGCATCCCTCTCAACTTTTATGACAAACAGCTCCCTGCCAGACATTTACGATAGCGAGCCCGAAAAAAAAACAGAAAATCAGGAGGGACCAACCTAATGACGAAGCCATTCGAGTCTGCAGAGGAATTTATGATCTCAAATCGATAAGGAAAACGAGAAAACATTTGGTATTCACGTCTACCGGTGAAACCATCATGGCATGGAATATTCCGGAGTGAAAAGGGGACCAGAAATTTCAATAATTTCTTCTTTGTATTTTATACACATAAAAATCTTTCTCTAGTCTCATTCCGAGTCTCTACCTCCCCACCCATGTTCAAATTTAAATAAACGAGGAGGACCTTACTTTACGAGCGGTCTAAATTATCGAGAGCATTTCATAGCTTCAAGAAGTGCCAGAGACAAGGGATTGAGTTTATGAGAGCAGTTTTCCATGACTCGCGTTTTTATTGGCGGGGGATTAAATAACTGTTCAATCCCTAGAGCCATCGACTCTATTTCTCTGTAAGGAGGCCGTGTGTTAATATAAGTTACTGGTTGAACGTCAAAATACTCCAAGCGGACAGCGATGGTTGTAAGCTGTGTAGTGATGAGGGGAAGGGTAGAGGGTTAGTTAAAATCGTCCGCATTCACAAACCACAAGTCTCCTTCTTAGGGATCTTTAGTTGCTAGAGCATTCATACCGTTTCAACAAATTCGCGATTTCAGCCAGTTTTTCAATTGAAATTGAGCGAATTTTCGAGTTGCACTGAGCGTTTCATCATTCTAGTTCTTGAGGTGGGACATCCAAATTTGATGTTCATTTTTTCGAAAAATGGTTTGAAAATTTTTCGATCTGTCAAACTGTCCTAGGGTCCCCACGAAAACAGCAAATGAGGAATGGATGTGGGTCGGTGTTTGCTGCTTTCGTCCTCTGAATCGGATTCAGCACCCTCGAAACCCCCTGTATCCCAATATTCAGCCCCGAAATCCGAGTAGTTCGGCGGGAATAAGCCGAAGAAAAAACGCGTGACGGCTTATTGTACATTTATTATTCTGTGAATAATACACCAATGTATTCGTTCAGCAAAAAATTTTTATAACACCCCCTCAAAATTTTTTCTTTTACGTTTCAAGGTGCGTAGATTCCAAAAATGCAATGTCCGTCCGCCGTCCACCGTACGCCGCACGCCGTCCGCCGTATCATGCATATCTACTTCATTTTCGGTCTAACAAACTCGTTCTTTGGCACACAGGCTTTGTGTCCCGAAACTATGCAGCCAGATCGGAATACACCCAGCGGTGTTATGCGTGAAAAATTGGTGTAAAATAGGGGTTTTTGTGTTTTAGTAAATTGAGCTTTTGAGGTATATTTTTCCATGAGATTATGAAGCCGATTTTGACCAGAGTGAAGAATTGTGGTAGTAACGAAGGTTCAGCTCGCAAAATTCATTTTTTATGAGTCAAAAACCTGGGAAATTGTCTGAAATCACCATCAATTTGTATAATAACACTAGAACAGGTGAATCAAGACAATTAAATGGCACGATAATTGATAAAAAAACCACAGTCATGCAGCATGGCTATAAGAGCGAATTTTCGAAGTTTTCGGCATCTTCCTCCTCCGCCTAAAATTTTCTGAAAATTAATTTTCGGCCCATGTTTTCCCAACTTGATACCATACAAAATTAAAAAAGGAGTAGTTTTACGCAAAGTAAAATTTGTGGTGGAAGGAGGGGAGGGGGAAATCAAAAATGTTTTGAATACCAGAAGAGTAGGTATTGGGTACCTACGTAACAAATTTTTTGTTCCATTTTTTGCCGAGTAACACCTCGGTTTGTAGATTTTCCAACGCTGAACACGATGGTGAAGTCAGAATTGCGATATCCCATTCCGTTATCAGATTAGAGCAGACGAACCAGGAAGAACATCTCAAGAAATAACCACGTTCCTTCATCTTCAAAGTGCTCCAGTTTGAGAATGGAATGAGATATCGCAATTCTGATTTCACCATCGTGTTCAGCGTACAAAATCCTTTAAAATGAGGTGTCACTTGTCAGACTTTTTCATTTTGGGAATTTATGGGTAATTTCCCCCCCCTAAAACTCCCCAAAACTCCCCCTTAGAGTGACCCGATTCTGCCCATCTTCGAACTTAGCCTGTCGATTGCCAAGACAGATTTTTCGTGCAAATTTGAACTTTTTATCTCAATTCTTTCGAGAGTTATCGTCTGGAATGACACATACGAGTACATATATAAATATATAAATATATATATAAATATATAAATATATAAATATATAAATATATAAATATATATATATATACATATAATTTTTGGTGTCTTTCGGCAGGGAATTCAGGATGGTCTGAAACGGATTTTGGTATAAAAATCTTTCGGAAATTCGAGTTTTAAAAATTTTGGACCGAGAACAATAGCTTCCTTTTCTTCGAAAATTCGCTAAAAGAAAAACAGGAGCGTAATTCGAGTTTTTGGGGGCCAAAATTGGTGGAAACCATCAGTAATAGCTATTTCAATTATTGCACATGAATGAAACAATAAATGAACAGCCAACATTTCTGTAGTGGTATGTTCAACAGAATAATAAACCCATGTGACAAGGACTTTGCAGCGTATTTTCACCGACTTCCGTTCATTTCCGACCCATCATACACGTTCTCGGAAAGCTCTCCGTTAGACCTACAATTCGTAAGAATAAAAAATGCACGTCTATTCCTCTTCAGTTGAAACGGCTCAACTAGGACTGGGATCGACGTTTTCTCCCCTTACGGGTGGTTTGAGATGAGAATGATATCTTCATTTCGGATTGTCATTGTATTGCCCATTTTTCACCCTTCAGATGACTCTTTTGGCTTGGAATAATAAATGAGGCATTTGTAATTTACTCAAACAAACTTCGTAAAATCAAATCCCCCTTAGGTGTGATGGAAAAAAAAGATGAAAAACGAAGAAGACGAGGAAGAAAAAAAAGGATTTGGAAAGAAGACGACGAGATCTCTGACTGCCCTATTTCACCATATAAATACAATTTTCAACTTGAGAGATTTCTGACTTGAAAAAAATAAAATAAATTAAATTAAATTAAAAAACACGTTTAGATACCCCAACTAAATAACTCACGACGAAACCGTGGAAACCCACTTCAAATAAAAACGGAGTTTTTGAAAGGTTGTCTATTTCCACTAATACACCGGTTTCGGTGATCAAACCATCGTCAGTAACAAACAATAACAAGTTACAATGAATAGTTATTACAATAGTTACAAACAATAAATAGTTATTGCTATTTCCACTAATACACGAAAAATACACTGTTATAGCGGTTTCGGTGATCAAACCATCGTCAGTAACAAACAATAACAAGTTACAATAAATAGTTATTACAACAGTTACAAACAATAAATAGTTATTGTCTGTTACTGACGATGGTTTGATCACCGAAACCGGTATAACAGTGTATTTTTTGTGATCAGTGGAAACAGGCAACCTTTCAATAACTCTGTTTTTCTTTTTAGAAAAAATGTTTTCCGGGTTTAAATTTTACATTTAAAATGCCTTCCTTGTCCTTTTTAAATTACCCCCTCTCTCAGGATAATGAAGGGAGCATTTTTGTGGGACATCATGTAGAACCAGTCTGATAACACTAGAGGAATGGTGGGTTAGGCAGGTACAATTTTGTGAGAGGCAGTGAACCAAAATCTGTACAGTTGGCCTTTTAGCGAATTTTCGAAGAAAAGGAAGCTATTGTTCTCGGTCCAAAATTTTTAAAACTCGAATTTCCGAATGATTTTTATACCAAAATCCGTTTCAGACCATCCTGAATTCACTGCCGAAAGACACAAAAAATTATATATATATATATATATATATATATATATATATATATATATATATATATGTATGTGTCATTCCAGACGATAACTCTCGAAAGAATTGAGATAAAAAGTTCAAATTTGCACAAAAAATCTGTCTTGGCAATCGACAGGCTAAGTTCGTAGATGGGCAGAATCGGGTCACTCTAAGGGGGAGTTTTGGGGAGTTTTAGGGGGGAAAAATTACCCATAAATTCCCAAAATGAAACAGTCTGACAAGTGACACCTCATTTTAAAGGTTTTTGTACGCTGAACACGATGGGGAAATCAGAATTGCGATATCTCATTCCGTTCTCAAACTGGAGCACTTTGAAGATGAAGGAACGTGGTTATTTCTTGAGATGTTCTTCCTGGTTCGTCTGCTCTAATCTGATAACGGAATGGGATATCGCAATTCTGACTTCACCATCGTGTTCAGCGTTGGAAAATCTAAAAACCGAGGTGTTACTCGGCAAAAAATGGAACAAAAAATTTGTTACGTATGCCCATATTTGATGCATACCGAATTAACCGAATAGCGTCATACTTGAATACCTATAATTACCCAATAAGTTTAAGATTGCCCATATTTGAATGGGATATCCCAAACATCACATTTTACATAAAATCAGTTATTTCTTCGGAAATTCGCTCTTATAGCCATGCTGCATGACTGTGGTTTTTTAATTTGATTTACACTTGGAAAATCTGTAGAATTTCCCCTCATTAGGAGGACTTTTTGTGTGTGAATATTTTTGGATAAAATTAATAACTGTGAAAGGCTCCGGCTATGCAGGTATTACAGTGATATTAACAGAGTTGAGATGAATTCTGGAAGCCCACTCACGGACAGATGAGTTATGAAGGAGCGAGGTCGTATTTTCAACAAACGCTAGCGGAGCTATGCCGGTGGGATGTATCGCATTAATCATGTTTTTAAACCGATAGGGAATATAACAGTAGGAATTTCCCGAAGATCTCTCGAACTTGGGGATATAGTAATTAAAGGGAACTTAGACAGACCCCATCATGGAAGTTTGCATATGATTGCCCACTATTATTGTGATTGCAATAATGGTGATCCTTAAATTAAATTCTTTTGGCGTGTCCACCCCTTTCCCTGCGCATATTATATATCATCATTTTGAATTATGTGTGAAAGCAAAAGAAGAGCATAAAAATAAGAAAAAGAAAACAACTCCCTATAGCAAAGGGAGGAAGATCCCAAAGGTGGGGGATCGAATTTAAAAAAGGTACGAAGATTTGCATGAAAATAATGAGAAGGGGAGAGTAGGGATTTAGAGGGTTGACCAGTGTCCAAGGGTTGTAAAGGGTTGGGGTGAAGAAACGTAAGGGCTGGTAAGGGCTATTGAAGTAGCCAGAGCTTCCCACGAAGTGAGATAGTGAGCGATGAGCGGTGAGCGGTGAATACGGGCGACGTATTCAAGGTGTAAGGTGCCCTCAGTCCTTTACTATCCTCTTCTGCTTCTGCCGTTGTTTCGAATCTAACCGTCCTTTCGTAGCCGACGTAAGGGGATACGCCGAAGGGTCTTCTCGGACATGAGAACGGACGTTCACATAGCCCTTCCCCTAGTCGAATAATAGGCCTTATACTCGAGTTGGCCTACCGTTCCGATGATTTGGTCGTTTTCTTTTTGTTATCCTGATGACCAGAGCATGCATACATTACGGTGAGGGTCTCATCTCTCAAGCCATCAGTACGTTACACAACGCCTCCGCTCTGCCTGTACATCAGCGCTTCTTTTATTTACTTGAATAGCTCACTAAAATATATTTCTCGTGATCACAACAAGAATGACTCAACTCGTAAATATTTTCCTGGTTATCCAACGCTCATGCCACCGCTAGAAGCTGTCACATGATTCCTCTAACGAACTCCCTGGAATTCGATGAATATGTTGCAAATGGTTCTTTTCACGACCAGCAGACTACAAGAGTGCAGTGCACCAATATGAGCAAATGCCCAGAGACGGAAGAGAAACAGATTTAAGTCAATTTTCGATGAAAATACGCTAGTTATTACGAACGTTCAAAATGTTTAGTAAGTACACACGTGCATTTAAAAAAAAAAGTTTCGTTTACTTATTGTTACAAGTTCATCCCTGGATTTCAACAATTGAAACTGAAATTTCCATAATTATTCTCTATTTATCAAATTATTCTCTATCTAATTTATTCTCTATATTAATCTCTATATATAAAATGTCAGAAATTGCAAAAGTGTCTGAGCCTTGTTACGAGATAAAATTCACTAAAATGTACGTAATAATAATTTATGAAGTTTCGTATGTTTTTATACATTAGTCATATGTCTGAAGGGTGCATAAATATATACATAGATATACCTAAACGCTTTATTAAAAATTGCGTATGAATTTAGAATGCCCCAAAACGGATCAGTATGGGGAAAAAAATTCACGTAATACAAATTTCGAACCCATTGCGACATCGTGTTTACTCCAACAATTCGCCATCACGAGTGAACAGAATGTTCTGATGTCAACATCATACGGATATCTATTGATATGTCGAAAAAGATCATTCGGTCAAACCCTGCGACAGCACCAAACACAAAATCCCCGTCGGGTTCCGCGATAAAAATGACTCCACGTTTGTGAGGGAGCGTGTTGCAATCAACTCACCTGAAGCAGAGATTAATGCAGCCGCCCTCTAAATCACTGCCGAATGGCCGCAGTTATCTCCGACTACATAAATACGCTTTTGAAAGGTGTTGGATTCGGTGTGGACTGAGCGGACTCAGTCAGCGGCCTTAGCGATGTTGTGACACCCATGCCGGACTCGAGGGCGCGGCCTTACCGCAGTCTTGCGCCCTATTTGTGCGGGTGGCGGTTTTCAATCAGATCGACGGATTTCTGACGACGTGGGTTTAGTTTAAGAGCGACTTGCTTCACGTT
The DNA here is from genome assembly GCA_954871275.1 of Leptopterna dolabrata. Taxonomy (NCBI): domain Eukaryota; kingdom Metazoa; phylum Arthropoda; class Insecta; order Hemiptera; family Miridae; genus Leptopterna; species Leptopterna dolabrata. The sequence goes on along the minus strand of OX940974.1, from coordinate 85,862,348 downwards.
GAACTTCAAAGAAGTTTGAGCAATTTTCAGTTCGTGAGTCTTAGCTATTTTTAACAAAATTATTAGCATATACTGGCCCCAAAAACACTATGTATGTGTAGGTCAGACTGTGGGTTAGGCAGTGAATAAGAAGTGAGATTCTCCAATTTGATATATGTATTCATAAGGTTCATTCCAATGAGGAACAATGTTGTCAAATCCCAAGGGTCTCAGTTTACTAGTATCCATCTGTTGTGTATTACTCATGGGACATTTATTAGGAAGATAATTTAACACGGTAAAATCTTTTGTATCGTAATTCATAGGGTCAGCAAATATTTGTAAGCAATCTTGGGAAAATAGCAATCTCTTTTTGGGATGATAAGTTTGATTGAAACGGGGTCCCAAATAATTTGAACCACTGAGTAAAATAGCAAATTGATATAGGTATCTGAAGCTCTGACAGATGTTGTACAAGAGCTGATTCTGATTTACTGTCCGATTTGTGAACAAACAGAGGGTACATAATTTCCAGTGGATTATCAAAATGTCTAATTGTAGCTTGTGCATTTTGTGTGCAGACACACAGCAGCAGCACTGTTTGTCTCAAGTTATTTCAACGCCACCACCACAGTCACCATTTTAATTCAGTTTTTCTGAAGTCGTATTCTAATCCAAACTGGTACAAATGGCTAAAATCACCAGGGAGGCTAAATTCACTAAAAGTGGTATATGTAATTAGAATGTGGCTCGAGGCATAATGACACTGAATTGTCAGAAATATTTTTTCTAAAAAAAATAGGGGTCAAATTCGAGTTTTTCTGGAGTCAAAACATACAATTGTCAACGTATGCGGGCGCGTTCTGTTTGTTCGCTCGCATATTCGAGTCAAGGGACAATTTTTCTGAAGGTAATCTGTGAAGTTCGAGTTATCAGATTTGCATTTTGAAAACTTCGTAGGAAATTCTTGTTTACTACGTTGGTAATCGAAAGTGCTAGAGTTTGAGTTATAAAGCAACACAAGCCCACAATAATCTGCATGAATGCCTGGACAGCGCATTCCTACTAATGCTCGGGATTTAGGCTCTTCGTTCTACTTGAAGATGATTATTCAGGTAGTTGTATTTTTTAAGAGAGAAGTCTGAAATTTTCACACACACATGAGGAGTTTGTTGTAGAAACCAGAAATTCTGGACTTGTTGTCAAGGCCGGTTTCTAGGTGGGGAAGGGGGGGGGGGGTCCGAAACTTCCGATCGGGTTTCTTATTGCTGTTTACATAGTTGGAGTCTTGTTTGTAATTTCTTTGTTCACACTGAATTTTTGTAAGAGTCGATGCGCAACTGAATTTCCGATATTTTTGCCCATTTCATTGCAAAATGAAACCAAGACGGGGTTAAGGCAGAGTGTATGGTGTGTGGTTCGATTTCAATTTTTTATTATTTTTTAAACAGAAAATGCTAGGACACAAAGTTGGGGAAATCCCCCCCCCCCACCAGGAATATTGCTAACGACACCGCTGCTGGTAATAAACGAGTTGCTGTCAGATAACGTGTGAATTTGATCCCAGAGAGGACGAGTCGTCCTACCCAAATTCGGGCCTTTCTTTGATATCCGCGTTATAATCGATGACGCCTCATCTTACCCTACACGTGACGGGTCGTCGGACGCCGAAGAAGCCTCGCGAGCCAAGTGCAGGAAATAATACGAAGCTGCAGCGGAAGATCCTTTTCGCCACTAATGGCCACTTGCGAAGGCGTTTCAAAATTTCACGAAACAGCTGGTTGCGCCCTTGGCCGACACGTGGGACAAAGCCTCGCTGTCGATGTCCAAATCAAGCTATAAGTAGCGACAATACGGGCAATCCATGCTACGGGGCTCCCGGACAGTCGAGGATCTTCAGGCTGATATGGAAAGAAGCGGCACAGTTCCTCAATCAAATATAACCCCTCCCCCCCCCCCCCCAACCCACATACAGAAGAAATTATAAGAACAACTAGCGGACTATGTTGGACTTGAAAGTACGATTTTTAATGCATCCTCTTTTCCTATCTTTCGCAATCAGCCCGCGCTCAGGCAGACCTCGTGATTTTGCAACCTCTCACCAGGATAAACTCCTTTGGAAACCTATCCGTTGCCTAGTAAAAAACAATAAAGAGGGATCAATTGTTTAGTGTGTATGTTGATTAATTTATCTACCTGACTGGAGGCAGGTGGAGGCTGCTTACCTGAAGTGGTCATTATTTGTTGTTGTTTGGTGTTAAAAAGTGCAGTATGTGTTTTGATGTAGGTTGACTGTTGTTCACGATTTTTGTTATTACTACATATTTCCCCTTCATTAAGTGGCATTGGAACACGACAGTCATTCAGAATTATAATTTGTAATGTAGATTTACTCAAAACGTACCATTCAAGCGGTAAGTACAGGTGACACGTGTACCGTGCGAAGTGCCAGTCACGAAAATTGATTCGCTCGAATAAGTTGTGGGTAATGCAGTGGGTGGTTATCGCCTTCGAACCGTTTAAGCTGATGAAACGGACTCAGTAAGTGCCTTGTATACAACAAGATGGTTTTTATTGGCGTAAGTCTGTCAAACATTTTGGGTTGTATGATAATGCAAAACGACAATTCCAACATTGATTGAACAGGTGAGAGAGAATGAGTCGGCCGGTTCACTACTGACAATTATTTGCAGTAAATTTTCAGATTTGATATGAAATCTAAGCGCTCATTAATTTGAAAGCACGACGGAAAATCAAATCCTACGCTAAACAGTGTGTGTTCCAAACGTTCTTCAATTTATTAAAAAAAAAAAAAAAAACCGACAAATTTCGACGAGTCAATGGCATTAAAATCACTTTTGAGGTAAAAGAAGTTAAATTGTGAAGTATGGTAGTCAACCGTTGTTTTTATATCTGGCCATAAATACCTCGCGTACCTATTGATAGTACTATTTTCTAAAACTACCCGCCATAATAGATGATATTGATCTCTAAGGATACGAGCCTCTAAGGATTCAGCCACCGTATCGCCTGAGAAAGTGAAATAGTGTGATGCCTCGCACCTGACGTTTTTCGTTGGTTTTAGTGATAGATAGACCATTTTCACTTGAAACCTCTGTTTATGCATGACCCATAATGTCTATTGTGGCTTACCACCAGGCTGCATCAGCCTACTGAAAAAAGTTTATAAAAAACCCTTCCTCCTCATTTTTACAAAAAGCACATGAGATCATTTATGAAACCTTAGGAATATGGTCAGGATTAACGACAGTTTCCGAGAATGTTGTAAATGATTAACAATGCAGTGCCTCTCAGTTGCTCATAACAAGCGTCCACGGTCTCCATTTCGCAGCATAGACAGATGTCTGTCGTTTGTTTGCTCATCTTGAACAAGTGATAGCGAATTGGGCAGTGAGTAGCCTGTCAAAGCCAACAATTATCACATTTTTCTTGGGCAGCGAATATGATTCAGGTGCTATTTTTCTCGAAAATATAAGATAATTTTTGCCTGCTCGCGTCTTTATTGGATAAGTAAGTAAATATCTACCGAGGTAGGGGCTCACGTACAACTGCCTTGCTCGCGTCGTGGACGTGATCGGCAGTCCTCTCGGCAGGGTTATAATTTGCTCAGCGCATTTTGCTGAAGACTACATATCGCCTCACCCCAGGGCTGGAACGAGAGGGGTCGTTGGGATTCAGAAGGACATCAGTCACCATTACAATCCTAAGTACGAGGTGATGTGAGCATCCCAGCCACCAGCTCACCCAAAGATGTAACGATATAGGTACTCCAAAAGCTTACTGTGAAAATTCGTCAGTCAAATCACTGTCTACCCAATTGGATAAGTTGCCAAAATGAAGAGCCATTACAGGCCGGGGCTTCAAGTTAGCTGCACTTCTGGCGTCCCGGACATGATCGGCTGATCTCTCGGAAGGATCGAAATTTGTTCCAATCATTTCGCTCAAAGCTGCCCATTGCCTCACCTTTCTGGGTTGGGTCGAGGAGCTCTGGTATTCGATCAAACGACCACAGTGTCCACCCAGATCCCATCCAGTCACCAAGTGACCTTACTCTACGAGTATTGGATTCCTTGAAGGCATATCGTGAGATGGTGGCAAACAATTCTGCCCACCGATTCCGGATACGTCTTTCATTGCGGGCAGACTCCGTAGAAAACTTTGATATTTCCCGTTAAAGGTTAAATTTCCAGATGAATTTCAGTTGCAAAGGAATTGCCCATTGTAACGGTTCGGAAACGACATCACGGCCCGCATCAGCTGGCCCGTTCAGAAATTAAAATCCCGTTGTGAAATTCATGGTGGAGCTTCGGAAATAATTAAGCCATATTTGGAAATGCTACGGAATAATCGGCAGGGCTTTCGAGCCCGGGAATCTGAAGGAAGGACTCTGAAGAGAAATGCGACAGGATGTACATAATTTCCATTGTGAACCTATCAACGGCTTTTAACGGGTTAATATTTCGGAGATTATTTTTTCGATCGACCTTGAAAATGCTCAACCGCGAGCGAGCGGATACCAACTGGGTCAGATAAAATCTGAAACCGGCTCGAGAAACGAAATCGAGGCGGCTATCGAAAAAGGAGCCAACGAAAAGCTACAAATTTCTATAGAAAGCGCCCAAAAAGCTCAAACGCGTAGAACCCAAACATCCCGAAAATTATGCGGTAGAAAAATATACGTTTTATCGAGAAAAAGGTCCCGCCTGAAGAAAGGAAGAAAAAAATTGTAGACGAAGGCCGAAACCTTTTATAATGGCGGTATAATTGGTCAGAGGAGGCCTTTCATCGCAATCAGGCTGTCAAGAGTTTGATTGGCGTTTTCCCCCTGCGGTCCGTCCTGGTGCTGGAGAGATCGTGGAAAACGTCAGGCAGGAAATGCGGGATACGGTAAAACAAATAAGTCGGGTGAAACTCTGGGTTTACCTTATTTGTAGGAGTCAAATCCTCATTAGGCGCTCGAAGGTGATGACACGCGTGGCGCTTTATAATAGGGATCGACGGCGGTGTGTATGGTACCGTTTCCTTAATAATGCGAGACAAGCCAACTAGTTATCATGATGGGAAATGTTGACGGAGTGAGGGAAGATTTACTGGGGAGGGCAGATGGTTGAACTGGGGCTGCTCTGACATCGACGTAACAAGTTCATAATTAATGTGAGTTTGTTTTGCAAGAAAACATAACTATTCGAGTGAGGCAGAGGCTAGATTTGCTACTTCTACGCATTTCACTGAACGAAAAATTTCTCCGTTACACAAAAACACTGTGAATGTGGAAAAAAGTCTGCCGAAGTGTAGACATGAACCCACTGTTCGTCAACTCCTCAGTTCTGACCTAGATCTGGTTACCGAAATTTGTATCCAAATCTAATTTAATTTACATGTTAAATGCAACTGTAAAGGTAAATTACTAATTCGATGAAACTTGTCTTGCGCGATCCGCGACGCTCTCGAGGCAACTAGACGCTCCCGCTCAGTCTTCTTACGTGGTTTGGTTGTGTTTGTGCACATTCAATAATTACTTACGGTCCTTTTGACCCTCAGCTCATTAACTCTCATAAGCTCCTTAATGATACCGTGTAGCTGGCGTCGGTGCTGTTCTGGCCATCGCTATCATACTTGTTTGATGCTTCATCGATGTTTCAGGGATTCATATAACATTATCTCTCAAACCTTCAGACTCAACTTTTTCTTGAACAAAAATCGACTTTTCGAGATTATCAAAACTCGCTCAGTTTTGGTTTACTATTCAGCGAACAATACACCTATGTATCCGCTCAGCAAACAATTTTTATAACACCTCCTCAAAATTTTTTCTTTTCCGTTTCAAGGTGCGTAGATTCCAAACATGCAATGTCCTTCCGCCGCACGCCGTCCACCATATCATGCATAGGTACATCTACTTCATTTTCGGTCTAAAAAAATTCGTTCTTTCGTACACAGGCTCTATTTGGGCCCTAGTCTTTGCAGCCGATCGGAACATACCCAGGGGTGTTATTGGTGAAAAATGAGTGTAAAAAAGGGTTTTTCGAGTTTTTTCGAGGTTTTAGTGAACATGAGCTTGTGGGGTAACGTTTTCCATGTTTTTTAGGGCTAGAAGACCGAATGTGAAGTTGATTTTAACCAAAGAAAGGTTCAGCTCCCAAAATTCATTTTTTATGAGCCAAAAACCTGGGAAATTGTCCATAAATTTGTATAATAACACTAGAAGTAGTATTAGCAGGCGAATCAAGACAATTAAATGGCATTACCAATTATCAAAGAAAATTTAGAAAAAAAGGAGCCTAATTCGTGTTTTTGGGTGCCAAAATTAGTGGAAACTATCAAAAATAACTATATTTCAGTTATTGCACATGAAAGAAACAATAAATGAACAGCCAAAATTTCTGCAGGTATGTCCGATAGGATAATAAACCCATGTGACAAGGACTTTGCAGCGTCTTTATATTTCCGTCATTTTTCAATCTTCCTATTTCGACGTTCCGTAGGAAATTTCGATGAAATTATAGTTGTTGTAAAAACGCTTTTGTCAAGTTTTTCCTCGTTATTATGTTTTTTGTTTGTTGTTCGTTATTTTGTTATCGTTTGGTTTTGTTTTTGTTTGTTCGTTCCCTAATTGTTATTCGGAGTTTTCGAAGAGAAGACATCTTGTGGCGTTTTGGCATTTCTTCCGAACGTTGAACCAGCTATGAACACGTTACTCTATACAATTTTTCTTCTCCAGTATGTACTGAGTTGACTGTTAACCTTTTGAGGACGAAAGATGTGGGCCTGAAAAACAGTTGGAGAACGAGAGCATCGGTACGATGCTTCAGGTGAAACAACCTGCAGGACGAACCTGTCGAGTTTTGAAAAAAAAAACCTGAGGACGAGAGCATCATACCGATGCTGAACAGAAAACCCCCGAATGGACGAAAGCATCTTAGTGATGCTGATTCATTTTTTCTCATTTTTATCTTACTCCAATTTATTTTCGACTCCTTGAATGCACGACAATTTCCTTCAGATAATGATAAATCCGGTCGAACAATTTTCATACTCCAATAGAGCCAATAGCTCCCGCTTCAGGTGTTCAAAGTTAAGCTGTTACTGTGTTTATTTGAAGAATCAAAGAGCGACCAATGAACGAGCCTTTGTCAAATGAAATTCGTTAATAATTATGTTGTTCCACGCAATACACATTCGGGACTACAACTCTTCGTGCAGGATCTGCAGTTTACCGAATCAGCGGAAAACTACACGATTTTATTGCAAGACCTGCCCAGGGAACCCTGCTCTGCACTCAGGACTTGAAAGAAAAACGGAGTTACAGTTATTGTTTGTTACTGACGATGGTTTGATCACCGAAACCGGTATAACAGTGTTTTTCGTGAATTAGTGGAAATATACTATTTTTTCAATAACTCAGTTTTTCTTTGAAATGGGTTTCCACGATTTCGTCGCGAGTGAATTAGTTCGTACCCAGGACTTGTTTTGAGAGGTTTCATTACCTACCTAGGTACTCCAGAAGATTTACGGAATTAGAAAAAAAAGTTTTGCCATGTTCCTAAACTTTCATTAAATCATTTTAAATATTTCAATCATCAAATCATTCGTAGTTTATCATTCTTATTAGCAGAAAAGAAGATAGTGAAAATGTTGCTTCTGAACAACGTCACTTTTATACAAAGAATAGCAATATTTCAAATTCAATATCAATATTTTAGACGTCGAAATAGAATTTAGTATGCTCATCAGTGAACGGTAGGAAGAAAAATTAATAATGGTTTCAATTTTTTTCAATAAAAAATCATTACACTTGTAATGGTGAATCAGAATCAATTGGGAACACCATTTTTCTCTCTTTCTCTTTTCTTTTGGTTGGCGCCAAACTATTACTCGTCCAGTGGAGACTTTAGAATTCAGCATCAGACCGATGCATTCGTCCACAATAGGAAAATGAGGAAACAGATGATCGTCCCATGGGGAGTTGGGAGGTTCCTGAAAAAAAAAAAATTTGAGTTTTCCGGCAAAAATTTAATATGTAGGTACCTCGCTCCTTTAGCAAGTATTCATAGAATACAACCACTGTTCTCTCCACCCACCTCTTGTCATTCGATTAACTAATCATATCCAAAACTAGGTAATGCAATCAAACTTGTCTTGCTGTAGATCCCCGACATTTCCACACTACCAACAGGCATATGATCGAAATTACTTCAAAAGACAAACTGCATAGCTAAGACTGCTGGATATTCAAATACCATAATAAAATTGAAAATATGTTTAATAAACGATAGTTAACGATCTTTAAATAATAAGTGAGCGATCTATATGAAATGGAATATATGGGTAGGTACTTACCTGAAGGAATGGAATGAAATAGAATTTTATCACAATCGGTATATTTTAGAACAACAGTTTGTGCCTGCAAAGACAAATTAGAAATGGTACTGACCCATACTGGGTAGCATCACAAAGAATTAGTGAGATCAGTAGGTGATATTTCTTCGTTTTTCACAATCAAGATGAAAAATAAATAAAAAAACCACAGTCATGCAGCATGGCTATAAGAGCGAATTTTCGAAGTTTTCGGCATCTTCCTCCTCCGCCTAAAATTTTCTGAAAATTAATTTTCGGCCCATGTTTTCCCAACTTGATACCATACAAAATTAAAAAAGGAGTAGTTTTACGCAAAGTAAAATTTGTGGTGGAAGGAGGGGAGGGGGAAATCAAAAATGTTTTGAATACCAGAAGAGTAGGTATTGGGTACCTACGTAACAAATTTTTTGTTCCATTTTTTGCCGAGTAACACCTCGGTTTGTAGATTTTCCAACGCTGAACACGATGGTGAAGTCAGAATTGCGATATCCCATTCCGTTATCAGATTAGAGCAGACGAACCAGGAAGAACATCTCAAGAAATAACCACGTTCCTTCATCTTCAAAGTGCTCCAGTTTGAGAATGGAATGAGATATCGCAATTCTGATTTCACCATCGTGTTCAGCGTACAAAATCCTTTAAAATGAGGTGTCACTTGTCAGACTTTTTCATTTTGGGAATTTATGGGTAATTTCCCCCCCCCTAAAATTCCCCAAAACTCCCCCTTAGAGTGACCCGATTCTGCCCATCTTCGAACTTAGCCTGTCGATTGCCAAGACAGAACTGAACTTTTTATCTCAATTCTTTCGAGAGTTATCGTCTGGAATGACACATACATATATAAATATATAAATATATAAATATATAAATATATATATAAATATATATATAAATATATATATACATACATATAATTGTTGGTGTCTTTCGGCAGTGAATTCAGGATGGTCTGAAACGGATTTTGGTATAAAAATCTTTCGGAAATTCGAGTTTTAAAAATTTTGGACCGAGAACAATAGCTTCCTTTTCTTCGAAAATTCGCTAAAATAAGGAAGGCAATATACCTAATTATACTGAACAATACTTTTCAGCTTTTTTGAATCGTAATGGTAGCAATACATAGACTACGATTGGAACTAAAATATCTAAAGCTTTCAACAACAAGTATTTTGCTTTTCAGGTAAGTAAGTACCTACCTCCGATGTGCATATTTCATATTTCTTTTCATTCGTACACTTTTTTTTAAAACAATACTTCTATAATGCTCAAAAAATTGTGTAGTCATCACACCGACATTGATCACTAAAATCATTTCAATAATTAAATTTTTGTAACCTTTGGAAACTATAATGTGGTATTGAGTCATGGAATCTCTCTGATCAACAGACATTCTTGCTAATTTTATAACACTGCCAAAGTAACAACAAGGAACTTTCTAATATCGTAATATAGTTAGGAATATAAAGTAGGTACCTGAATGAAGTTATAAGAGTAAGGAGTAGGTCCCTATCATAAAAATTGTAGAATTTTGAGTGAGTTTTGCGTTTTTAGTACAGCTTTTAGTTATCGCTACCAGAAATTTTGAAGGGGGAATTTCGGACATTACGTGCCCGAGTTGTTCTGTTTGGTGGCGCGGGACAGGGAACTTTAAATAGGGAGTTTCGCAATACTAGGGCCCGGTAGCTAATCCGACAACAGCAGATTATTCAAAGAAAAGGGGAGCAGTCAAATTATTGTGCGGTACATAAGCAACTTTAAATTCGACCTGGATTCCTTGTTGGAGTTGTTTCATTATTTCATTCAGCTTAATGCCCCATTATCGAGGTTCGTTCATCTAACAGCCTACTCGAGTAACACAAATTGGAGGACGTCCTGCGCAACAGATCGTCTATAAGGTGGCCTCGTGGCATGTTGAACGTATGACACTCCCAATGTACTGAAACTGCCATCGTTCTCGAGACAGTCAGCGCTATATATCGTCCATTATGGTGAATGGATAATCTCAGAGAGTTTCACAGATACTCAATAGAATGAGCCACCAGTAGGAATCGTCAACGTCGGGCGAATCGGGTAAATTGATCAGGAGACCAGGAATTGGCAAGAGCTCCAACTCCTGTTCGACGCTCGTCCCCGACTGAGTAGTTGTGATCCGCTGACGGTTATCTCGATATTATAAAGGCGTCATGGACCACAGACGTATTCATTAGGGAGTTTGCTCATCCAGGGTTCGTATTTAGTGGACAAGCCGTTTTCTTTGCGGTGTGCATCGAGTGATAACCTTATCGTTCGTTTATTAAAAATGTACCAGTAAAGCGGAAACTTTCTCAGCGAGCTTCGAAAACCATGTTTACCAAAATACAAAGACATATTAAGACCTTCATGGTTATGGACAGATATGTGAAATACTATAAATATGATACAATGCCTATAATAAAGATGAAAATAAAAACGCTGCAAATCCGTGCACAACGGTTTATTATTTTGTACATAATACCCTTCTGTTACAGATCACAGCTCTCTGTATAGATAACCCGTCTATATAATATAATATGTACTATTCTATACATCTTATGTACAGCGCAGACCCTCCGTAGGTTAGTACCTAACCCCGTACTCGTTACCTACTAGGTACCTACCTATCTAAATCACGGGTTAAATGTTGCAAAAATAATTCTGGCGATGACAAACAGTAACTAAAACGGCAAAAAGAAACGCAAATAATGAAGTTCTGAAGGAAAATTGTTGATATGGAGTGAAATGGATGCCCCTTCTGCGTAGATCACTGTTTTCTGTGGTCAATACCTACCTTCTGGGTCAAGTATAATTAACCGTTGTGTAATACCTTGCCCATCAATAATACTTCAACGGTTGTTCAAGTTGCAAAAGTACCGATCAACAAAATCCAGCACCTTCTTGGTTGATGAACCGTTGTGTAATAATTTACCGTTGTGTAATAATTTGCCGTTGTGTAATAATTTACCATTGTGTAATAATTTACCCATCAACAATACTTCAACGTTTGTTCAAGTTACAAAAGTACAGATCAACAAAATCCAGTCCCTTCTTGGTAGATGAACCGTTGTGTAATAATTTACCGTTATGAAATAATTTACCGTTGTGTAATAACTTACCGTTGTTTAATAGTTTGCCGTTGTGTAATAATTTACCATTGTGTAATAATTTACCATTGTGTAATAATTTACCATTGTGTAATAATTTACCATTGTGTAATAATTTACCATTGTGTAATAATTAACCCATCAATAATACTTCAACGTTTGTTCAAGTTTGAGAAGTACCTACCAACTAAATCCAATAGTCCATCACTTATCAAAAGAAATAATATCGCAGAACAACCAACTCGACTTCATACAGCCATCCTTGATTATAATCAGGTGCTCCCTAGTGATGATTATCTGGGCCGGATTTATACCGTTTGATTCACGATCGTGTTGACGAAGCTTTTTGGTGCACACGAATGGCTGGACTTACAATGGTCCGGGTGGTCTCAAAAAATTGTTTAGCTCAAGACAAATTTAATAACGTAAAAAAAAAACCATACCCATCTATCAAAAGTTTCCGAGCTACGGCGTTCTGAAAATTTCAACCCCTATTTTGAACCCCTGCTCATTGATGACTGACGGTAACGTCGAGATTCGAGGACCAACTAGACCCCAAACGGAACCTATAACCCGAATTTCATCAATTTTGTTTCATGGTAACTAAGAAAAGTGGCCAGTATGGCGCACAGCGGACAGACAGAAATTTTTTTATTGCAGTTTTGGATTCTACATACCTTGAAACGTAAACCATCAAATTTTGAGGGGGGTTAGAATTTTTTTTTTCATGCTCGATTCCAATGGTTCATCATTGAAAATAATAAACCAAAAGTAAGTTCTGAGAGTGTGAAGTAAGTCACTGTCTTCGGATGGGGGTCAGGAAATCGGGTAGCTGAGCTCCTGGAGTTGGGAGTTCAGTTAGCGAATGGCAGGATGGCTAAATGTAATAGGTACCTCTGTATATCTTCCGTATGACATGATTGCACCTTCAATCATGAACCGATTTTCAATATCTAAGTATAGGTAAATTGTATTAAAAAAGTTGTGTATAGGTAAATTGTATTAAAAAAGTTGTGTATAGGTAAATTGTATAACAGAATTATGTACATGTACTGTAAACTTGTAATTCGAAACTGCTTGTCTTCGAAATTAACCACATTACTACTATTCATTGTACTTCAATTTCATGAAATTTCCTATTTGTTCTTCTTTTATAATCATGTTCTTAGGTCAAATATCATCTTGAACACAACATAGATATCATCACAATCTAAATCGGATTTAATCTAGAAAATCGTTCAAAACCCACATCAACAAATTATTACGGATATAGGTATATGCCTACTGCAAATGCGTATTACATTCAAATAGTCCATTCATACTAAATATGGAACGTTCATAATTGAGAATTTGTGTTTTTTACGTTTTTTCTTGATATAGGTAGGCATTTGGAAGAATTTAGGAAAAGGTTGGTAAAACACGGAGTATTTAAGTACCTATGTATTTGGTTTAGTCGATTTGATCAACATTTTCACCTTCAATAGTTTGATTTTTAAATCACTGTGCTCCCAGAGAGTCCGTCACTCAAATCATTAGGTAGGTACCGGGATACCTAATAATCAGGTAGCTATCTGGATTCAGCAATGAATATGTGTATTTGGCTGTCAAGATGGAACACACCAGATAGGTACCAATTGACGAAGAATTAGATTCACAATAATGGAAAAAAAAGAGGAAGTAGTAAGACGTAGAGGCTTCTTCAAATATATATTTCCCCTTAATTTTCAATCATTAAATACAAATTTAAGAATTTTTAGGTCTCTTCCTAATAAAATATGCAGTTTATTGTATAAAATTACAGTTGATGAAAACAGAGTTTATTATAGCTTTTGATCACTTATTACACGAATACCAAGGTACCTTTTGGAACCGAACGCCCTTTAATTATTAATTCATCACTTAACTCATCTTTGCTTCTGAAAATCATTTTTCTGTTTCTGTAGTTTTATTGGAGAACGAATATTGATTAATAAAACGATCAACAGACCAATCCTGTGTAGCTCGAATGAAATACTTTCCACCGATAGAAAACTGCACCCTTACAACTTTCATTTTTATCGTACACTTAATCTGACCTCGTCCACATGCTATGCTGCATCCGTTCTAAATCTCATTCGATCCGTTTTCGATGAGTAATGGGAATATTTATTTTCTAGGGCGCGATGGCGGTAAACTGGATAATGACCCGACCTCCACTCGGCGAAGCGAAAAAAAATCGAAACGTTGCAGGTCAAGACTCCCCGTTATATTTTACACCGGCAGCCACCTGAGAGTGAGATATTGTTAACGTTTCACTCGATATTAAGGGGCTTTGATAGGGAAAAGAAGGCATCTACATACCCGGCGTGGGGTCGGGTTAGAAGATCTTTCACTCGTAAAGGAGTGGAAAAAAGGGAAAAATTGGCTTCTCCACTTGCTACACGGATATTGGCGATATCCTGCGACGGAACGAAGGAGAACGGGCTTCGATAGACAGAAACGTAGAAACCGGAAAGACAGGATTCTGCCGAGAGCGGATCCGAAAGAAAGTTGACCAGCTACCGAGATGATTTCTTGATTTAATATGCGGAAAACGGAGCAACAATAATTATTAAAGTTTTTTACGGTGATTATTTATTAAAGCGAAACGAAGCTAGCGTTATATATATAATATATATATATATATAGCAATGGTACTGAGGTAGTTATTTATCCCTTGATTGTCGAGTAGTTTCCTTTCTGAAATCTCATTCATGATCGGAATCCCCTTGTCGGTGAAACAGCCGTAAGAAAGTCTTGAGATCCTCTGTCTCTCTTTCATCGTCTTTCTTTCTCAGTTAAGGTATTTATGTTGAGGGGGCTATGGAGATGGTGGTAGTAGTTGGTGGAGGGGAGGGGGATCGCCAACGTGTGTATGGCCTCTTGTAAGTGGACCCCGATTCTAAGGTTCATTAGTTTTAAATTGATAATGGTCGACGGGAGAACATGATACTGCCGGGGAACAGGCGAGCTCATACTACAAGCTCCAATGTTATACAAGAGGAGAACTCGGATATGGCGTGGATTGATGAACACCAATGTAATGCGGTCGGTAATAATGAAGGATCAGTTTTGGATCACGTCTGACATTGAACATTGAACAAGGTCAGTGAACAGATGAGCAAAAATCCCTGTCGTGCAACCAATCACGACCTTGGATTGTGATGGTTCCAACTGAATCAGCGCTCAAATCGAGAAAGGCGCGATACATTTTTTATGAAGATGGAAAATGAATTCATCTTCGGGTAGCTAATTAAACATGAGCGGCTAACCCACAACTACCATGCTACCATGCTGTTACCGTGTTCAAGCCTACACTCTCATGGGGGTTGATAATACACGACCGTTTTAGTTGGAACTCACCTGTTAATAGTAACTACAAATAATATCGACCACTATAACAGAAAGAGCTATGAGTCAAATTATCGTAAAGTTCTCACCTTCTCGCCTCGTGGATTCCACAATGACCATCTCTTCTTTGAACTTGATACCCTAACAGTAAGCGTCCTGTTTAATAAGCTTCGATTTTTCTCACCTCGCCCGATTTTTCCATAATATTGTTAAGAAAATGAGGAGTGGTTTATTAACAGGTGAGTCAAGTTAGGGTCCAGGTAGGGAGTCCGGGGGCGGGTTACGGATACAGGGGCTGTTCTAGTAAACATCGTGGAAGCATCCATTTTTCCAGCATTAATCTCATAGGCAGGTACTAACTATGAAGAATTCGCACACTTGGCAGAAAACGTTATCAAACAACCTCATCTACAATTGTAAAATCAACATGTACAGTTGGATAATGAAATCAATATGATGCATCATACCGACTCCGTTATAGTAACTGATAACCAGGAATGAGACCTTACCTAGTTTTCCATAATGGGAGGAATCGTAGCAATAATCTTCTCCAATCAATAAGAATATGTATGATTTCCCAATCGCGTGTTCAACAAAACCGCCCCACAACAACGAAGAATCACGTTTTCCAACATTTCTGTTTCAGACTACATCAACCATTCAAACACTTTCGTGCTCAATAGAAAGTCACGGAGATTTCATTGAGGGAACATGCTGTGGTTTATGTAAAATAAATTTACCGAAAATCCGTTAATTGTTATTCAAGTCGTTGAATTTGATATTCATCCACAGTTTTCGACGGAGGAATGATGCAGATCACAAAGTCTTACGATTAAACACCAAATTCGACCTACATGTATCTTGGTACCTATATAAGTACAGGATCGTTTGGAATGTTCGCGAATGACTAATGGTCCCTAACACCTTGTTAATGAGCAATCCAAGAGTTCATTTTAATTTCAGATCAAAGTTTAACAAATTTCTTGATTATTTGATTTTCACGCAACATAACCTGTAGAGTGAGATCAAAAATACGGTTTTATTATTTGGTCAAAACTCCTTATCGATTGAGAAGATCTTATCCGGTTAAGAATATACATCGTGCCTGCACCAAAAATATTAAACTTGTTTTCCGTAGAATGCCCCACACTCCACGGTTCTGACGTAATTGCCATACTTGACGCCCAGTAGATGGGGTCATAACAACAATAAAAACCATCAATTCATAACGTTTCCCCGCAGACCTTCTGTGGTAAGCCATCATAAGATTTAGAAATTAAACAAATAAACTTCCGTTTACCATCACACACAAACACACACACACACACACGCGCGCGCGCGCGCGCGCGCATTCGTTTTCACTCAGATTCTGAGCATCCTCATGTTCCTGAATTCTCAGAATTTGAGTGAAAAGCTTCGTGCTTAAATATATACGGCAGTAAATGAAAGGTTTACTTGTTTTATTGTCTACAGCAAATAAAAACCATAACATTTATAAGGGGGAGTGGTCGAGAAAGGGGGCTTCCATTGCTCTTGGTACCCTTAGTGTACCTATCATGGCACATTGCATCAGACGAACGCAGATGATTCCTTAGGTACCTCACGATTCACACTGAATGAATGTGACAAAATAACAATATTTAACTACAAAGAAATGATTCTAAAGTAGAGAGATGATAACCAATAATAAAAATCATAAAAATGTGAAAACGGAATAAGCAGTAAAGCTCAACGGTAATTTCATCATAATAAATCATCAAACTTTAAACTGCTTATTAATTATTCTCTATGTTGGTATGCAATTACAACTTTCGCGGTTTTCCCTTTTTACTCGTAATTCAATTTCAAATTGATTATCTTCTGTTTTTTTATAGATAAGGAATAATAGTATAGTTCTCATGTCTGGCGTTTGTAGTTCATTATCAGAATCGGTAGGCTTTCAAATGAGCATAAGTCAACTATAGCTATCTTCCCTTGGTGATGGAGAAGCAACAACATGTATTATTTTCACAAATAATACATGATCAATAATATGTTTCCATACAAACGTCAAAACTGAACATTAACTGATGATATGTGAGCGTTAGCAATGGTACATTTGATTTCGTCAACTCTATTGAAAATGCCGGGGCGGTGACGCACAGTGCTTCGAGCAGTGAATAAAGATGAATATAAAAGCTGCAAATCCGTACACAACGGTTTATTATTTTGTACAGAACATCCTTTTGTTACAGATCACAGCTCTCTGTATAGATAACCCTTTTATATAATGTATGTACTATTCTATATATTATGTAGATCGCAGACCCTCCGTAACTTAGTACCTAACCCCCGTACTCGTTACTAGGTACCTGCCTAAATCACGCGTTCAGCGTGGCTAAAATAATTCTGTCGATGACAAACAGTAACTAAAATGGCAAAAAGAAACAGAAATAATGAAGTTCTGAAGGGAAATTGTTGATGTGGAGTGAAAAAAATATTCAGTTCCGGTAGGGTTTCGGTCTCGGGAACTTTAGCGTATCAGTTCGTCAGTCAGACCACTACGCTATATCGTCCAGCTAGCACGTAAATCATCAAATTTGGGAGAGGTTAAACTATCTTTTTTCACGGTCGATTCTAAAGGTTTATTACTGAAAATAATAAACCAAAATTATATGAACGAATGGATATGGATGAGAAACTCTACTTTACTATTATGGGGTGATACTTTCGATAATTGGTTTAGTAAGACGTACCTACCTAATAGCGATTATACAAAACGAGTCGAACCGGTAGGAGTCACAAACTCACGTCTGAATTCTCAGATTCGCCGTCATTGACAACAACACAGGCTCAATCAAGTCTGACGTACTTCTGATTCATAAAATCATATTGTATTTTCCTTTATTTATTGTAATTTACTTTATTTACTGACCTTTATATTCCTATGAAAGAGCTTTATATTGTACACTTAATATTCTTTTGTCATCGAAAATATTACTGATAACAATGTTATTTTACTCTATTCATATCATGCAGGTAAAGGTAAGATACCTACCTAATAAAGTAATAAAGACAATATTACAGGTCAAGATGTTTTTGATACAGTAGAATAAAATTTTCTGAGATGCAAGGAGGCCGTAATTTTGTATGAGGTTGGGGTCAACCCACCCTAGCAAGGCAAGTGGTACCTTCCCATCCAGTTGTGCTGAAACCACCGAGACATCAGAATCCCCTGGGAGAGGTGAGTAGTTTATGCAATTTACACTGGAATTCGGTAAACCATGGAGTAGGATCTCTTAGACATTAGTGACATGTAAAAATAGAACTCTTTTTTTCTTTTGAATTACCTATATTGTATATTTTAAAAATGTGTTCGTACGGAATTTATCGTTTCAATTCGAAATTTGTTATTTGCTTACAAGTGGTAGTACCAAACTTTGTACGTAAAATGTGATATTACATTTTACATGTGAGAACAGCTTTTGCTGTTTTATACAGGGAGGGGCTGGCCTGAATTTTTCAATTAGTACTTGTTGAAAAAAATTACTAGTTCATTATGATATGGAATGATTTTAAGCAATATAAAAATTGAATCATTACGAAAAAAAAATTTTAAAAAATATTGTGGAAATACCTCATTTTATAAGAGTTCAGCAGAAAAATTGAACTAAAAACTTGATTATTATGTCATAACGATGTACAAATAAAATATTTGTTCTGCTATTATTACGGTTGTTCTACTACGAAATTCCTTCAAAACACATAATAGGAGGACCGGGTTCATAGCCTCCATGATAATAGCCGTATTCGGACGTAGGTTAGACGGCACGTTAGAGACCTTGTTTTTGGTCATTTAAAACCCTTGTGTATGATTTTTGACTAAATACTAAGACTTTCGGACACCACCCATCGCTCTTCTCGATTAACTACATCAGTGGCTTCTTAGAACGTGTCTGAAGATAACCAAATATGTCCAATGTGGGGTTTTCTGTTTATTTCGTCCTTAAATACTATAGTGAAGTGATTCCGGGTGTTTCTTGTCAAACGTCGAACTTCGTTTATGAAAAGAGCTAGAATTGACGTAATTCGACTCAGAATACAACAATTCATGACTATGAAACTATATACCTACCTACTTTTAAAAAAAGTGGTTTTCTGGGTAGAATTCGGCGGTTCATTTTTGAATCATCGTCAAATCTCCTATAAGGTATTATGATCAGAATTGCGACTACTCCTCCCTTAATTATACTCTAAATTATTTCTGTTGTTGAAACTTTTATCCATACAAATCACAGAGTATCATACAATGCACGAGAATCGAACATTCGATTTCAACGTTTCTCTTATATGTATCAATTTACGTGTTCACCCAGGCGAAATATTGATCACGTCCACTTGAAGTTAGGGCAAGAACCGCCCAACAAAATCCCTCAAAAATGGTGAGGGATAGTGGATGTACCTACATGGAAAATTCAGTTTTCGTTATAAAATGAATGGAACGTTATATATGCATAACAGAGTAATTGTAGCAATACACTTACCTAGAATTTTGATTTGAATGAAGTTATCAATATAACCCGAATCAATACTACATGAGCAACGTGTCAGCTAGTTGAGAGATGTATTTTGTGGTTATTCCTAGTAACCAGTTCCTCTATGTCTACCACAAAGGGGTACTGACACAATCACCACCTGTCTTCGCAGTGGACTGTAAGATCAGTGACCAACAGAAGGGGTGAGAGCTAAGGTGCAGCCCCCAATGTTGCAAACTGTGGGAAACCAAATATCCCTCTATAGAGCTCGCCTCTCAGACCTAAATCTGACGCACTGAGTTGACAGTCTGTTGACTTTTTGCTGCAGCCTTCAGCTCGACATCATTTCCGTTAGAGATTGGGAGTAGCGCCGTCAGCTTGAGAAGAGGATTTTATGCTGCATTCCGTTTCTGCATTTCCGAATACTCCCAGGAGTGTTACGGATGAAAAATAGGTGTAAAAATAGGGGTTTCGAGGTTTTAATAAACATGAGCTTGTGAGGTACCGTTTTCCATGTTTTTTTAGGGCCAGAAGCCTGAGGATGAAGTTTATTTTGACTAAAGAGTGAAGAATTGAGGTTGTAACGTAGGTTCAGCTCCCAAAAGTCAACTTCCATGAGTCAAAAACCAGGGAAATTGTCTGAAAAAACGCTGCAAAGTCTTTGTCACATGGGTTTATCATACTATTGGACATACCTACAGAAATGCTGGCTGTTCATTTATTGTTTCTTTCATGTGCAATAATTGAAATAGCTAGTTTTGGTTTAATATTATATGAATAATACTTGAATGTAATGATAATGAATGTTCGCTCAGCATAAAAGTTTTATACTTAACACCCCGTCAAAATTTTTTCTTTTACGTTTCAAGGTGCGCAGATTCCTAAAATTCAATTTCTGCCGTACGCCGTATCATGCATAACTAGGTACTTCATTTTTGGTCTAAAAAATTCGTTCTTTCGCAAACAGGCTCCATTTGGGCCCTAGCTGTGTCCTGAAACTTTGCAGCCCGATCGGAATATACCCAAGGGTGTTATGAGTGAAATACCCTTCTGTTACTGATCACAGCTCTCTGTATAGATAACCCGTCTATATAATATAATATTTACTACTTTACATATTATGTGGATCGCAGATCCTCCGTAGGTTAGTACCTAACCCCGTACTCGTTACTAGGTACCTACCTAAATCACGAGTTAAATGTTGCTAAAATAATACAGCCGATGCCAAACAGTAACTAAAACGGCAAAAAGAAACGCAAATAATGAAGTTCTAAGGAAAATTGTTGATGTGGAGTGAAATCTGCGTAGATCACTGTTTTCTGTGGTCAATACCTATAATGAACCGTTGTGTAATAACTTGCCCATCAATAATACTTCAACGGTTGTTCAAGTTGCAAAAGTACCGATCAACAAAATCCAGCCCCTTCTTGGTAGATGAACCGTTGTGTAATAATTTGCCGTTGTGTAATAATTTACCGTTGTGTAATAATTTACCGTTGTGTAATAATTTGCCGTTGTGTAATAATTTACCATTGTGTAATAATTTACCCATCAATAATACTTCAACGTTTGTTCAAGTTTCACAAGTACCTACCAATAAAATCCAATAGTCCATCACTTATCAAATGAAATAATATCACAGAACAAACAACTCGACTTCATACAGCCATCCTTGATTATAATCAGATGCTCCGTAGTTATGATATCCCGGTTGACGAAGCTTTTTGGTGCACACGAACGGCTGGACGTACAATGCTCCGGGTGGCCTCAAAAAATTGTTTAGCTCAAGACAAATTTAATAACGTAAAAAAAATACCCTTCAATCAAAAGTTTTCGAGATACGGCGTTCTGAAAATTTCAACTCCTATTTTGAACCCCTCAGAGATGACTGACAGTAACGCCGAGCTTCGAGGACCAACTAGACCCCGAACGGAACCTATAACCCGCATTTCATCAATTTTTATTCATGGTAACTAAGAAAAGTGGCCCGGACGGCGGACAGACAGAAATATTTTTATTGCATTTTCGGATTCTGCATACCTTGAAACGTAAACCATCAAATTTTAAGGGGGGGTTAGAAATTTTTTTTCCTTGCTCGATTCCAATGGTTCATTATTGAAAATAATAAACCAAAACTATAAGTTTGTGTAATAACACTAGAAGAAGTCAAAAAATAAACCTTCAGTTTACCACCAATTTATATTTATTATGAAGCTCACATAAACATAAGTTTTTGTGATTTATATACCTGAGGATGCTCAGAATTTGAGTGAAAAGCTGGGTAATAAATATAAATTGGTGGTAAACTGAAGGTTTATTTTTTGTTTTATTATTCCACATTGTAAGATGGCGTACCACAAAAGGTTTCCAAATAAATTCGTTCAATTGATGAACTAGAAGTAGTATCAAACGGTGAATCAAGAAAATTAAATGGCACTATTTAATTGTCTTTGTCAAAAATTATCTTTGTCAAAAATAAGAGCCTAATTCGAGTTTCTGGGGGCCAAAACTGGTGGAAACCATCAAAAATAGCTATTTCAGTAATTGCAAATAAAAGAAACAATAAATGAACAGCCAACATTTCTGTAGAATAATAGAATAATATAAGCCCAATAGAATAATAAACCCATGTGACTTTGCAGCAGTTTTTTTTCTTGGTACACTGAATCGAAGATGAGTTCTCATCGATTTTCGTCACAAGTCTTTGGATATCCCATCGAGCCAGAACGTTCGAGTGTAAGAATTCTGGCGACTTCATGGTTTTTTTTACCCTCACTGAGAAATCGGCAATCCACTCTCGCGGTCAGTCCGCATACAAATTCACGTGTTTATAGAGTTATGTCACCTCCATCTTCCTCCGTTCTGATTGTGTTGCTCTTTCAGAGTATCAGGTTAACTGTTTCACTGGAGATGACCATCTTGAGTCGTTGTTTACATAAATCCGCCATTCCCACTCCTTTATGAGGGTTTCACATTTTCGGCTCTCGGGACCGACGGCTTTGGTCATTTGGGTCCAGCTATCGGACGGAATGGCCGACTTATTACTTTTTTCTGGAACGGATGAAAAGGTAGTAAAATGTAGGAGACTGGTTCTCGTAAATCCTTGAATTTTTTTTTTGTCCCTCGCTTCATCTGGGTTGGCAGCGCATAAAAATTCGAGGGGGAATGGAAAATAGTTTGGAGGGAAGATCATTTCTATTGATTATAGAAAGCGAACGGAAGACGTCTCATTAGCGAATGACGAGCGCCGCCTATCGAGCTCACCTCCTCAAAGCCGTTTTTACGATTCTATCGCAAAGCATCGCACATCACAAGATTTTTCTCTTTATCTCGTCCTCCTTTTTATCCAAATTGGATATAAATATCGTTGCCCCATTTTTCAGATTTTTGTTTCAGATTTCTCCGATATTTTCTCTCCAAAAATTTGAAAGGATAGTCTGGACTTTGACTTTGTATAAGGAATGACCAGTCATCCCATTCGAAGAAGTATCTATAAGCCTACTAGATAAGCTAACATGGGGTCTCGAGTAAGCCGAAAGAATCATACCACATATCTACGTCTTTTGACAGGCATCAGTGTCAGTAGCGGTTCCTGTGTGGTACACCAAACCAGAACACAAAACCAACAGATTTGCCTAAAAAATACCTCAAGGGAACAACGTCCTTCCCTTTATTTACTGATTGAGTGATCTTCTGCAAAGGCTTATTATCTCTTCCTGAACTTTTAATCAACACTGCATCGTCGTAAGAAAACGTCGAGAATTTCGACTACAAATTAGACACCGAATTCATGTGGTACAAAAATATGGTAAACTAAAATACAACGTAACGTCGGCCGGTACCTACTTAAATGGAGAAGCTATCTGACTAGAAGCTAGGTACTTATCTGTGTTACGACGCCGATCAGTCCACAAGACCACAAACTGGATAAAACGCACTGAAGGTACCACAAATCTAAGTGTGTCGCCGGAACCGGACCGAAAACAAACGCACAAAATGCGATGCAAAAAATGGAAAACTGACAACAGACTCAGCAGAGAAAGCGAGTGTGATTCACGAGACGACAAAACAAATCGGAAGACGAAGCATCTCGTATCGAGATGGCAAATTGAATCGAAGGGATCGAATCGATTTTGAAAAGGAACGATTTTTCGGTGGAAATTACATTCTGGGACAGGGCCCAAAGAGGGCGTTGCGAACTACGTATTTACTCGACTGAGCATGCGCGGAGGGCCTGCCGGTTTCAGGAGCCTAGGTTTCGATTTCGATTGCAGGACATCGATTACTGTCGCTATATTCCGATAACATGCTTGGTCTACGGAGAGAGCGAACATAAAGGAACCACCACGGTTGCTCTACTAGAACATCCATAGCCAATTAAATCTAGCAGGTCGCTGGCAAACTTTGAGAACAAAGCTAGGTACAGTGTACGGAGGGAAATTCAAATGCCAAATGAACACATGGATGGATTTTGGTTTATTATTCTGCGAATAATACACCTATGTATTCGCTCAGCAAAAAATTTTTATACCACCCCCTCAAAATTTTTTCTTTTCCGTTTCAAGGTGCGTAGATTCCAAAAATGCAATGTCTGTCCGCCGTCCGCCGTATCACGTGTACCGGCTTCATTTTCGGTCTAAAAAAATCGTTCTTTCGCACGCATGCTCCATTTGGGCTCTAGTCGTGTCCCGAAACTTTTCAGCCCGATCGGAATATACCCAGGGGTGTTATGAGTGAAAATGTGTATAAAAATAGGTACCTACTTTTTGTGTTTTAGCGACATATTAGTAATATGAACTTTTGAGGTATCTTTCTCCATGTTTTGGGGGACGAGAAGACCGAAAATGAAGTCGATTTTGACGAAAGAGTGGAAAATTGAGATTCCACCAAATGTTCAGCTCCCAAAATTGATTTTTTATGAGTCAACAATCTGGAAAATCCTCTGAAATCACCATCAATTTGTACAATTACACCAGAAAAACTGTCAACCCGTGGATCAAGACGATTTAAATGGCACTACCAATGATCAAAGATAAGTTGGAAAAAAAAGGAGCGTACCTAATTCGTGTTTTGGGGGGCCTAAATTTTTGGAAACCATCAAAAATAGCTATTTCATTTATTTCACATGAAAGAAACAATAAATGAACAGCCAAAATTTCTGTACGTATGTCCAATAGAATAATAAACCCATGTGACAAGGACCTTGCAGCGGTTTTTTACTAAAGTGTTTTTGGGTGCCGGGCCCAAGTGGCCTAACGGACGCAACGCCCCTGATCAGTGTACAAGTGAGTGCCAAAAACAACCTGGCATATTATGATATCAAAATCAAGAAACTAATTGAGATGTTCAATATTCAGAAATACAATACCAAGCACTTATGGTTTACGAGAATACAGTACCAATCACCACTGGTACCACTGGGGCTAGTGGTGGTGGTCGAAGATTGTCAGATGTGTTTTTTAGGTGTAAATAGTTCACCTAAAAGCTCATGACCCAGAACTAGCAAGTTTCTGCACTTTGCGGTACCCTGTGGCGCTGCTTCTTGGCATGTATTGTCAAGGCGAATTCTGATGGACTAAGGAGAAGGAAACGCTCATAATTTCAAGTTGCAAGACCAAATACTGGCTGGACTGCCCGGCGTTGTCGCGGCTTCTTAATCTAAACAACAAATTCTGAGGGTCTCAAGTCGCAAGACTGAAAATCGGTTAGTTTTGCATTTAGTGAAGCCATAGCCGACGCGTCGTCACGGAAGAGGGGGTGGGGGAAAACAGACCAGTCGTAGTAAGCATACTGTCTCCTTGAGGTTCCAATTTGAGTGAAGCTTGTGGAATATGCCTAGAGCACTCCTATTCCTATTCTGAATCTGCAATCATCGGAATTCTATAAATCGAACCGGGGGGGGGGGGGGGGGGGGGACGGTCTCAACAGTGAAAGCACATCTGACGGTTCGACCTGAAGCTTAAAATCGGGCCGAGGATATGAATGGGGGGGTGTCACATTTTATGACGAATTCCTGATTTTTTAAACGATTTTTAAAAAAAGGAGGAGGTTCTAAATTCGACCTGTTTTTTAATTTTATTTTTTTAAATGGTTGTCTATCGATTGTTCCGAAACTACTGGACCGATTTCGATGAATCTTTTTCAAATTAAAGAGGATCATCCCCTGGTGGTACCATACTAGTTTTGTAAGGAGAAAAGTAGTACTGGGCCTGTATGTACGAGGTGTCGACAGAAAACAGCCTGCCAAAGACTGTGGATGCCCCAGGAATGACGGCATCAATACTTGATAGCATGAGTATATTACTGAGCGAGTAATGGATCATTATTGGCGTTGGCATAGAAAAGTGTAGGTAATAAAAACTAAATTATTAGGAAAAAACTACCTACTTCGAAAATTGTACTAAAACGTATAAAATAACTAAACACCTTGTCGAAACTAATTTTTTTAAACACAAATCTATTGATCGCACTAAAGAAAAAAGGTTTCAAAAAAGCTGTTTAAAACTAATAAAATGTAAAGAATACTTTTTATGCTGAACAAATGTAGGTGCAAATAATGTATTCAAAGCCGATACAACAAAAATTTGAAGTCGGCGAAAAATTTTAACTAAAACCCCACATAGCCTTCATGTTGTATCCGTTGGTTTTTATACATTTTAGTTGAAATTTGGCACCTTCGAAAATTTTGTTGAATCGGTTTTCAAATAGTTATTTACACCTACGTTTGTTCAGCATACAAATTATTCTTTACTTTTTATTAAGTATTTTATTAAGTATATATTATACAAGTTTTTTATACAACTAACTCGTCTCCCCTGGACAATACATCAACTGCTCAACTCCCAACATTATTCAGCGTGACATAGCCCATATACGCCTCCTAAGCTATCAACAGAATCAACCAAACGATGCGATTCTGAGCAAATATGTGGTGAGGCTGGTAGAGGTGTGCACCAACTCGTGCGACGTTATTTGTTAATTTCCTCGTTCAGCCGAATGTCATAGGTATCACTCGAAAAATGATGCGGATAATTGCAAACGTACAACATCCTCGAACCTTACGTATGGACACCACCAGCTTATGGCCTCAACCCAATGTGCGATTCCCGCATGATCTTTTATAACCTCAGCAAGGCGAATTTTTTCCTCCACCTCCTGACAATCCATGATTTACGACTGCGTGCGCACCTTCCCGTACACAATTCGTCTCCGAAGCGATGTGAAAACCTTCTCTGGAGGAGTGGCGGGACAGCGAGCCACACGTTGCATAATGCAACTCCTAACAGCTTAGTGGTAAATCTTACAGGCCGAAAATTCAGTTATTGCCTCATTACGCTGTTCTATGCCTTCACTTTCTGTATTTCCTCTCACTTAACAAGGGGGTATGAAGAATTTTTCAGCCATAAAACAGAACTTGATGAGTGCTTGGAAATACGGCAATTTGGGTGAAAGCACACTACAGAGTACATGAATAAAAAAATTACTGTTTTTCTCCCACGGATGTTCAGTGGTAGCGAAAGAAGAGAGTAGAAAAATCAAGTGAATAGAAAACATGATAATGATGACGAATCATTTTAAAAATGGCAAGGTGTACTGCTATAATTCTCTGTTAGGTGAGCAGTTATTCAAACAATAGGGTAGACGTGCGAGTATATGGGCCCGATGTGAATGGATTTCTGGAAGGCCATGTTTACAACTTCCTCATTCCCTCTCAAAATAGGTTAATCCGGGTTGATACGGTTTCTATGGGTTTCATGTACGGGGGGGTTTCAGGGCTGATACCTCAATGTACGTGTATTAGCATGGATTGTGGTAAGTATAGCTTGAGTTAGGTATAGCGAGGGGGTTGCTGATTGTTGCAGATAGGTATATGGGAAGGGTGTGGGTTCTGGTCAACGAGGGAAGGAGGTGGCTGCTTGTGAAACTACAGGGTGCAACAGAATTACCTCCCCCACTCTCTTTCGTTCATTTTTCTTAGGAAGAGTTTTTCAAGTGCAATGAGAAAATTTCACCTTGGTTGTGACTTAAATACCGATGACAATTTTTATAACTTTTTGTTAGCGCTAACTTCCTTGACTCAACAATAAATCTCGAAACCTCGGTCGACTTCTTTTCCCAGAAACAGAAAATTTACAAAAATGAAGCGAGTACTGACTCTTCAAAACTGGCTGAAATCGATGAAGTTTCACAAAAACACTTATAGTTCCCCACTTCGAACACAAATAGTAAAGTAAAATAAAGTAAACAGCCATTTCAGGTTGGTGCTTTTCGTCCGACTGCCCTGCCAGCGTCGCGGACGTCCAATGAGAGGATCAGAATTCGACATGATCATTTCGCTCTTTACTGGGCTTCTCATTGCCTCGCCCCATCGAGTGGAGACGGGTTCGCCCAACAGCTACATGGGTCATACTTGGCCGTGTCACCACGTGTCACGGCGGTCACCCATCCAAGTACTAACCACGCTAGAGGTGTCTTAACTTCGGTGATCTCACGGGAGCCGGTTTATTCCAACTGATAAGGCCATTGGGCTTCTAACACAAATATCTCCAGTGAAATGACGGCAAAAGTATGGAAATACGAATTGAACCCAACTAATTCAGACGGCAATTTACAAAACATCTGTTATAGCCGGACTAATGGTGTTTCAAAGTTGAAAAAAATCTGTTTGAGTTGACATTTTGGGAGTTAACAATTTTAGGCGTAGTGGATTATGGTGGGTGTATATGAGGTCTTGCGGAATGTGGTGGGTATGGTAAAATTCTTACTCGTAAATCGAAAACCGAATGTTTACAAATCTGGTCCATGCAGTGTTCAACGAATTAGATGCTTTTGAAGCTTTTGAAAGAGTCCCTTGCCTTTCCTTCAGCCCCGCCCCACCCATCTACGTCACTTTTCACCGGACGTTTTGCCAGTACCATCCAAAAACAACTGATTTTGAAATCATTATTTAACAGTATAGGAACTAACCTGGACGCTCTGCAAAAGTGTTAGCATTTTACAATAGTATAAACTTATTCTATTGACATAGAAAGAGTACGATGATCACCCACATTAATTATTATTTTTAATTTCATTTTATACTGTGAGTAGGCAAGTTCTAAATGATCGAAGTATTAGTGGAAAAGGAAAGCCATGTTTCTGACATCCGCTGACAAACGGACCACTCAGTTATCTTGTTCTTCGAGGAGTCCTTGTGATTCGGACGAGGAGCATAAATTATAAACCCTACGACTACAACTAGTGCAGTTGCAGCCTTTAACTACTTTTGATCACAAGTGCTGCATTCCACGAGGGTCGCTTACATCAACTAACTCTTCAACAACATGACAGCGCTCCCGCAGGAAGTCCGAGGGGAGAAGCGAGAGGGATTTTTAATATCGGGGACCGAGAATTAACTCGATTCAATTATTATTGAGCACGATCAGTTTTAATCAACCTCTCCGCCAGATCTATTACGCGGAATTAGCGACGCTGCAGCGCGAGCAAGCTTGTAAACTCTAGACTTTTTTCTAGGTTGACATGCCGGACCTCTTATATGGCCGTCACTCATTCATTAACAAGCCTGCCACAGTTGGGCAAAATTGACTAAAAATGTTGGGAATGATCGATCTTCCTTCTTTTTTCGAGCTTTTTTCTTTTTGTATCTTTTCCGCCTCTGGGGGGCAATGGGTAATTAGTTACGAGCAAAATTCATTACTATGAGCTAATGATTAATGCATGACGCGAGGACTGTAATGATGGTTGGCGCAAGAGCCGTCGACTTATATGGAGGTAGCCATCTTGACTCGGCCATAAACGAATTTCGTGCTACCGTCAGCGGTCGAAGGCCTCATCAGATTCAATCTCGCAAGATCAAGCAAAAATCGATTCCCCCCCCCCCCCCCCCCAACAGTAAATAGCACAGGATGCTTTTCCACGATAGTCAGTGGGCAAAATTATGATCTATCCGGACTACCTTATTTTACGGTGTATTTTACAAATTTTTCGCTGATTCCTCAATAAACCAAAAAGTTAATATTTATCGGCATCTTTTCTAATACGATGCTTATAATAAATGCCACTGAGTCTACCAAACGTACATATACAAAGCGCAGAACTGAATGACTTCACGCGAAACATCCTCATAAGAACTGTACACATTAAGCGGAAGACCATGACGTACCCCAAGAAAATACCCCAAAGAATACCCCAAGAAAAACGAAACTTCATGTTGTATGAACTGTAAGAAATTTGGAATCCCTCACGATCATAAAGCCAGCGACCGAACGTGCCCCAGCTATCTCAATGCAATTTTTGGTCTTATGAACAGAACCGATTATGGGATTTGAAGAGGAAGGATACGAAGAAGGCTCCTGCTGTCTAGACCAGCCGTCCAACACCTACGATAACCTCAATTATTTTGAAAATAAATTTAACCCAGAAGACGAACTATTTATATTTCACATGACTACGCAGTGCATCCAAGAACCAGGCTGAGGTCTTGTACATGTAGAGTTACCCAATTCCTCCGATTTCTTAGTGTTTACTGAAGCTTTTGAGACTTCTGTAAGTCATCCTAATAATGTACAGGGATATAAATGCTATTCATCAAAAAAATCCCGAAACAGAAATGATGGAGTAGTAGTTTACTGTAATCATTATTTTAGCTGTACAGCCGAACCAATTTAACTTGAAGGAACCACGGGACTAAAAGTAAAATTCAAGTTAATTGTTCCCTTCTAGGGGATCTAAATATCGACCTACTCTATGACACTAATCAGGCTACTGATCTGTATATCGATTGTATCACATCACTGGGCCACCTCGCTGCGGAAAGAACCTACTAGAGTAAGGAATAAGTCGAAAACATTAATCCACCATATAATTTCCAAGTTGAAAATAATGGACATGTTCCCTGCAATAATAAGGACTGACAAAACTGACCAATACGCAACTGCCATAATCGTTGACCCAAAGTACGCATCTAAAAAAGCTTATAAACTACAACCAAAATATGTTTAAAAAATTCATGAATCACGGAAAATTAGAAATAGCCCTAAAGAAACTGACTTCTCAGCTATGATGAGCACAAACGAGTTAACTATGCTTCCTCGGAGTTTGTAATCCTAACACAAAAGGGTATTAAGTTGTCAACAGTGCCAAGAAGGTCGGTGGACGAAACTGTAAGCTTATGCCATGGATCATGGACAATCATTAAATCCCATCGAGCCCGTGAAAATTAGAAAAAAATATGACATATATTACATAATATAGGAACATGTAAAGGAGTAACTCGCAGAGCCAAAAGACAATCAGAAGACGCAGAAGGTAATCCGAAAGAAAACGTGGGAAGTTATCAAGACAGATATTTCAGGGAAAATTAACAAGGCAGTAGAATGCCCTCTTGCTGAGGAACTGCGCGTACCAAGAATAATTCTGGCGTAAATACAACACCAAGAATATTTCTGGCGTAAATGCAACAAAAATGTATTAGTTTATACATTTTTGGGGTAATGCAACAAAAAATGTATTAGTTTACAAGTTAAATTTTATAACGCAGGAATAATCAGTATACCAGGAGAACTAGAACGAATTTATCGGCTCGAAGCTCGAAGACACGGGCAAAGTATATCGAGTACCATACGATAGGAACGAGGAGACTCTACTATCCCGATGTTGTATTTACCTACTCTTGTACAAGTAAATACTCTGAATACAAATATTCTATTCTATTCTATACTAATTCTTGCCATCCATTTCATGGTTTCTCGAGATTGAATTTCAAGACACAATTGGCACTTGAGGGTTTTCTATGTTGCTGAATCCGATTTCGTGGTCAGAAATGCATAATACCACACGAAATCCAGACTGGTAGAGGCCCATCTCTCAGTAGTCATACATATAAGACTCTAGCTGAACGAGGTATTACAAATGAATTTGATTGTCTGTCCGTCTAAGTAGTCTTTTCGCAAATCCTAGCTCGAAATAACTCGATATCAAGCTCAGCTGATGAATGTGAAACATCAGCAACCACTACTACCGCTTATTATAGGCTGATGGCATTCAGCATAGTAGGCACAGCGATAATCTAAAGTGGCTGAAGCAGATGGGGAGAACTATGATTAAGGTAGGTAAAATAATTGTCTGCAATATTTATCACGATGGGCACAATCATTCAGGAGATATAATGCCTTCACTAATTGTCCAGAATAGATAATTTAATGAGTGACCATCAAAAACTCCCTGACCTATATTATATATGCGGTCTGAGATCCACATGGCGATTGGCGGGACTTTTTTACGACGTACTGTTCATGGAGAATGAAACGTATCGTTCAGAAAACTTGGGTTGCTAGATTGTGGCCTAAAACATTGGGAAACATTTAAGAAACAAAAATGATCTTACAGAGGACAATGACTTGAGATTTTTGGGTCGTTTACAGAACCTATTCGAAATAACTATGAATCCTGGGCAACATCCAGTACCGGAGTTAAGAAAAATCGCGGATGCGGTCTGATACTTATTCTACCCCATGCGTGGCTACCTGTACGGGAAATATTCTGAAAGAACAACTGAAGACACACAAAAACAAAGAATACAACCATCAATTACGGACTTTGAACGTTCATTTTATTATCTTAGTTCTAAGTTCTTATCTAAGTTCTAGAAATCTTATCTAAGATACTAGAAGTTAGTATCAAAGTTCTAAAGGACTGAATACATTAATCATCTCGATATATGAATACTCATTCAAGATGAGTTTAATTGGCAAAGTGGACCACAAAATTCCTGTACTTGGTACAGAAAAATATCCTGCAGCTCTTGACGGAGACCACAGGTCCTAACCGTAGTACCTTTAGGTATATTCCATCACAACACGTTCTAAAATACCACCAACTTTCGTTCAAACCTGTTGGCTATGGAAATTGTACCTGTAGAAAAAAACGTTATATTGACATAGAAGTCAAATTAGCTCAGGTTGCGAAAATATCAAACATTTCGCGAGTAAATTCATAAAAAGCGACGTCAAAATAACACAGCTCAGAATGAAAAATCTTCTAATAAAAATGCTAACCTAAAAAATTTCCCTCATTTAACCAATTTCTTGAAAAATAAGAACTATAAAACAGATCCTCAAGTCGTTATTAGACCTTAGTCTGCAAATAAGACCGTACTCATATTCCTTTCACTCACCTTCTCACTCACTAGGTAAACAGTATCGAGACCGTATCACGACCTAAACCTGTAATTTTGTTTCTTTCTTTACTTTTCTGCTTATAGGTACTCGTATATTCTCGTCCTTTTTGTTACACCACAATATCAACATCGTGGGGAGTGGGCACTCCACAGTGGAATGGGTTCCTGCCTATCTAACTCCCCAAAACAACCCTGTTGTAAAAATTTACCCACCAAAAAGCCGGCGAAAGTAGCATGCTCGGTGCTTCACACCTCGCTCTTGGATGTGCATATAGAAACCTGTTCCTTCCCCCTCTGTTGAATATGTGTATATAAACCTGCTCCTTACTCCCAAACCTTGAAATTTTCTTCAATGCTGTTTGGCGGGGGCTTTTCGCGCGTGGTGGAGAAATGTTTTATTGTTTTCTTTGAAAAATTTTTTGTTCAACTTTTTTTATAACTTCTTCAAAAAATTTGTTAATATTTTTTTCGATGTTCAAAAAATATTTGCAACTCTTGGAAAGATGGTATTTGAAGCCCGTTTTCAAAAATAAGCGTTATTTTTCAAGTGATGGTTATTAAAAGTAAAAATTCGGCAAAAAATCAGGAATCAGGTTTATTGACAGCTGATTGGCTGTCGGCCCAAGGAGGCGGAGCAAAGCCTCGGAGGCGAAGGTTCTCAATGCAGCCAACATTAGAAATCTCAACCCTTCCTGGCAACCTTCATGAACCTTCGCCGTCACCTTTCCCGTTGGTTTGATTTTGACGAAGTGTTTTTTAAATTTACGCTTCCATCCATCCATTCATTCCGGTTCTTTACATTGTTTGAAGTGATGCACTGGCGATCTAAGCGGGATTTGAGTAGAACTACTCGGCAAGTACCTGACACGTCATTTCTAGCGGGAACTCGTAAACTCAAATTTCACGCTCGTTTTCTGACTAGACGTTCCGACATAAAACACCTCATTATGTGGTCAATAAGTGTTAATTTCCGCTACTGAACAGAATTTTGCCAAAAAAGGAGAATTTATAACCCACGAAAATCGTCCATTAGGTTATATGAGCAGCATTTTCCAACAGTTACAACTCGGCTTCTACTAAACCGATCGGGTTCAGATTTTGGTCACTTCTTCAGGGAGCCCCATTAAACAAGTGCCAATTTTCAGCTCATAAAAACCCTCTCTAACCTACTCCTAGAAACTGCACCACCCTCCAAATGGAGGAAATGGTGTGTGGGGGGGGGGGGGGGGAGGGGGAAGCACTTCCTTGGAGCATAACAAATGTGTGCGCAAAATTTCAGCTCAATCCGTTATGTCTGTGAGGCGGTAGCCCTGTCAAAGAAGAATAAGAACAAGAAGAAAAACGCTGCAAAGTCCTTGTCACATGGGTTTATTATTCTATTGGACATACCTACAGAAAGGTTGGCTGTTCATTAATTGTTTCTTTCATGCGTAATAATCGAAATAGCTACTTCTGATGGTTTCCATTAATTTTGGCCCCCAAAACACAAATTAGGTACGCTCTTTTTTTTCTTTTTTTTTAAAACTATCTTTGATCATTGGTAGTGCCATTTAATCGTCTTGATCCACGTGTTGACACTTTTCCTAGTGTTATTCTACAAATTGATGGTGATTTCAGACGATTTCCCAGGTTTTTCACTCATAAAAAATCAATTCTGGGAGCTGAACATTTGGTAGAACTCAATTTTCCACTCTTTGGTCAAAATCGACTTCATATTCGGTCTTCTCGTCCCCAACAACATAGAAAACGATATCTCAGAAGCTCATGTTACCAATATGTTGCTAAAACGTAAAAAGTACCTATTTTTACACACATTTTCACTCATAACACCCCTGGGTATATTCCGATCGGGCTGAAAAGTTTCGGGACACAACTAGGGCCCAAATGTAGCATGTGTGCGAAAGAACGATTTTTTTAGACCGAAAATGAAGCCTGTACACGTGATACGGCGGACGGCGTTGCGGACGGACATTGCATTTTTGGAATCTATGCACCTTGAAACGGAAAAGAAAAAAGTTTGAGGGGGTGTTATAAAAATTTTTTGCTGAGCGAATACATAAGGTGTATTATTCACAGAATAATAAACCAAAATGAGAAAAACTTGAAAAATTGCGACTTTAAAATCCTGTACTCCAGCAGGGTTAAAATTTGGTACACGCCCTCAGGGGCCCCTCGAGAATGGTTTACGAAAAATCAGCACCGGATACCCATAGGGGGCCGAGTTACGGGCGAGAGGGGTGGTAAAAAAACCCTACTTGTTTTGCCGTGTAAACTGTGTTTCCCGCGTCCCTAGATATTCAGTACCTATGTATTGTGCATGTCCCACGGGTGAAGGATTGATACAATTTTATTACCATAAAAATGGTAAAAACATTAGCATGTTTATTGGGTTTCATGTTTTTCGGGCAATAAGATGAACCTGTCATTTGAATTATTTGACAAGTAATTTACTAACCCCACTTATTGCAATTTGCCAACTAGTCGCTGTTCACTAAGCTTATTTCTGCCTTAACAGCTATTGCAAATAATTTGAAAAGACAGAGTGCCGAGCTTTACTATCGCTGGTTCTATTTACCTTTCCAGTAAATGTCCAGTATCCTACGTTCTGGTGACAGATAATAGACTCTACTTAGTTCAGACCCAAGGCGAGTAGAGCCCACCTTGGTTCAGAACCAACTGGAGGTTCAGCGAATTACATGGTTCTCATCAAATATTACATCATTCGTTCAAGTACTCACAGAAATTTGAGCCAACGGTAATGCGAATTGAGTTCCCTTACCTGTAACAAACGGTAGGTATGATATCAATGAGGTGATTGGGTAAGAACATGAAAAATAAGAAAACAATTCTATTACAACGCTATCACAATATGAATACCAATCTTACTAATTTATTACACTAGTGCTACAGTACCTATTTACTGTACCTGCCGTCATGTTAGTGTCTGCATGAATTACAGCATTAAAGCTAATTTATTATAAAGCTTACAGATTTTCGTAACTTCTGGAACAATTAATAAATTCCTCTTCTCTAGTTCATCTTCATCTCAACATACATAAACCTCCACCACTTCGTTTAAACTCTAAATACACTGCATAAAGTTTTTAATTATAATATCAAACTGAATAATTTAGTAAAAATAGGGGTGCTCTGAACGCAGAATTTTATGTTCTACAGTTTTATTTACACGACACTTTAATTTGAAATAACTGTTTTTTAAATTAACTCATTCCAAAATTGAAGAACATTTAATTTCATCAGTTTTTATAAGAATTTTTAGCAGGCAAAAGTCTAATTTGCTGGACTAAAAGGCGAGGGTTACCTCAAAGAATTATTGCTGTTGAAATGTGTTTCAACTGTATTGCCCCCTATAACAGTTATTCGGCTGGATTGTGCTTTAAATGAGTCATCAATCGGTTTATAGGGAGAATGCCGAGGGAAATTTATTATTTAGGTAACAATTCTATCTATTCGAGGACACTGTTCTCGTTCATAGTTGGATAGCTGGATATAGAACTGCCTAACTAGACGCAGCTTCATTCCAACTCAGGTTTAATATATCATCATGAAGAAGCAATGAAAAGAATGAACCCTTGAATGACTAGGAACGGGGTTCAGGCGGAGAAATCCCATCATCACCCCTGAGTAAGCATGACAAGGTATATCTGCCAGAAAAACACGCCATCCCCATCCAAGGGTAACTGAAAATTGTGAGCGTGCCTCTGAATCTACAGGCTGCCTACTAGTTTACATTAGCCGGCGCTTCTCGAACAATCACCGCTACAGTGGCGATGATATAGGCAATGGAAAGTTCAAAATGTGATGTTTTCAACGAGGACAACGACCGTATCACAGCATCCTCTGGATATTGAATCTGGCAGACTGATTCTGGGTCGAGTAAACCGCTGATACTGGTCGCC
Organism: Leptopterna dolabrata; assembly: GCA_954871275.1. Classification (NCBI taxonomy): domain Eukaryota; kingdom Metazoa; phylum Arthropoda; class Insecta; order Hemiptera; family Miridae; genus Leptopterna; species Leptopterna dolabrata. The sequence goes on along the minus strand of OX940974.1, from coordinate 85,825,891 downwards.
CATCTCTCGAGTTAGAGTGGGAAGATTTTCCACCTTGGCGGACCCATCAGCTAATCAGCGGCGTTAGGTTATGGAATTAGTCAACAACCATGGGGAGTTGGTTCTTAGGGTTCCACTAATTTATTATTACGAAGCAAATCAAGTTGCAAATTAGTGGAGCATTATGATGTACGTCTGAAACGAATTCATACAAACCAGGTTCACTGAAGAATTGTGGGCAGAAGTGTGCAGAATATCTATACCTAGCATTCTCACTTAACGGTCGGAGCAATGAATACGACTTGGAGAAAACAACAGCCATATGTTTGCCAACAGATTGTCAGAGCGAATAATGATGACGCGTTTCATTTTTGCAATGTTAAATTCTCTAAACTTTCTCACGGTTTGAAGTTTAAAATGTTTCCCACTTGCACTAGCGACAAACGGTGGGATAAATTTAGGGTAGGTAAGGGGAAGTACCAGAAATGTCAGGGATTTTATATTTGAAACGACCATTTAGATCAATACTGTTTTAATTGCTGGACTAAATGGATTAATACTCATCAATTCATCGAATTTATTTGGAAACCTTTTGAGGTACGCCATCTTACGATGTGGAATAATAAGACAAAAAATAAACCGTCGGTTTACCACCAATTTATATTTATCACGAGGCTTTTCATTCAAATTCTGAGAATCCTCAGGTATAGCATAAACACAGATTAACAGGTTTCGCTGTTATCTGTGTTTATGTGAGTTATATACCTGAGGATTCACAGAATTTGAGTGAAAAGCTTCGTGATGAACATAAATTTGTGGTCAACTGAAGGTTTATTTTATTTTTTTCTTATTGTTCCACATTGGATTAAATACTGTTGACAACAGCTACAGACGATCAAAAGCATTTTGGTAAGTCGGTACCTGTATGCTGTGTGTGCTTGGAAAAAGAAGTTGTTTATTTTCTAGCGCAACAAATACGAGCATGTACATCCGTAGATTAGATTGTGAGAAGAAGGAAACCCGAAGTATCCTATCTCACGATTCATTGTTGTTTGCTTCTTGGTGTTAATGAAGATTCATACACGTCAAATAGCGATTCATAATGAACACGACAAATACTGGTACAACTGACAAAAATAACGAAATTCGAGACAGCTTTCTAAGGACACAGAAAATGCCTTTGACCGCGTTTGGCACGATAGCCTACTAGAGAAGCGGAAGGGACGATTGCCAGACACGTCATCAGAACGATACAGTCATACCTATACAAATGAACGTTTTCTGCATGAATCTGGGGTATCCCGATCATTTGAAATCCGTGCAGGGGTGCCCCAGCGCAGCGTCCTGGGCCCGTTCCTGTATTTGATATACTCCCACCCAGACCACAAAGTCCCACAGCTCCATAAAGAGTGCCCATTTTGCTGATGATATTGCTGCGCTTTCCAAAGATTCGAGCAGTGAAGAAGCCCAAGACAACATGCGAAGTTACGCTCAGACTGTGGAGGAGTGGTACTCAAAGTGGAGAGCAAAGGTAAATCCGTCCAAATCCCAGCGCTCCACAGGGCTCCATCACTTTGAACGGCACCCCGATAGTGCAAACAGCCGAACTCGATACCTTGGTCTGAAGCTCGATTCAAAGATTATATGGGCTTCTCATATATACCATCAATCGTCCAAAATAATGTCCACTGAAAGTTCCCCGCTAAAAGTTAGCTTTAAATTCCACCTATCTAGTCTTTATTTTACAGTAGGTAACTAAAAAATATTAAATAACTGTGATATTAATAGTTAGAAAAGATTATACGTTATGTACTTGTTGAACTTGTTTATCTGGTATATAATCTTTCACGTTGTAGCTAGCTCACCACCGGGTTAAATCCAATATTCACGTCACACCTTATTTTGTATACACGTATTACTACACAACTGTAATGCACCAAGTACAATTAAGTTATTTTAAAAAAGAATGAAAAAAAAAGCTTTTTGAAGCGTTCCCGCTGCTGTATACTGTAGTACTTCTGCTTCAATGTATTAATAGTTGAAAAGTGGAGCAATTTGATGAAAAGGGTTGTCGCGATTCAATTTCCAAATCCCTCCTTTTATGGTGTACATATCCATCGGTCGAAAGGAAAAAATAAAGAAGTTCAACAACCTCGTAGTACCGAATATCTAATTTATGCTAATATGTGCAGGAGTCTGGAGTGTGGTTCTGGTTTAGGCGTGGTTACCTAGGGCCGCACTCGTTTGTTGAATGAAGTCGCTATCTCCTCCGAAGCAAAATGAAATTAATTGTCGAGAAACCCCAAGAGAAGGCCGGAGTGTAAACCATATGACCGTTTGACATTAAGGCGATATCGGTGGGGGCAATCTATCTCTTCCTTTGCTACATTTCCCATTCTGTCGATAAATCACAGGGTTGTCGAAGCACCTGGCGGTGGTTTTGTGAAGTTCTAGTTACGTCCACCTCGCGATACGAGCCTGCTTTCGAAACCTGGGGGGAGGCCTGTTTCGCCCTAAAAACCTTTCCGTTCATATTGAGGTCCCGTGTCAGGTAGATATGCTGGGACAGGTATGATATTCCTTTTAAACTTCGAATTCAGATGACAAGTGTATAAGACGTATTATTACGCAACTGCCCCCTTTAAAACCATCCTCCTTTAGCTGTGATACAGAAAGATTTTAGCATTCATCGGCCTTTATTTGCACACTTGGTCAGGTTCTGAAGTAGTAACCAATGGCGACTCGAAAAATGCAATCCTCAAAGTCAATCGCATGCTAGTCTTCTTAATTTTATCAATTGACTTCTTTTTTCTTTTATTTAATTACAAATATATATTATACCTACCTAAGTGGGTTAATTTTCATTCCAATTCCAAATTAGAGTTATGAACACACAAAAATGGAGACCCAATTATATCAATATAAACCAACATATTTATTGAGGGAATTATTCCACATTCTAATTTTTTCTGGATCTACTGGGCACATACTTCACTGGCATATATTGGAGAACTAAGGTGAAATCCTTCCGTTCCTAAATTCACTTGAAGAACTCATTATATCATGCGAGGCAGCCACCTCATAATTTAAAAATGAATTACCATTGAGACAGCTTTACACCATCGATGGTTAATTTATAATATGTTGGGGATCGTACGCACCGTTCTACTAATTAGCCGATTAGATCTAACATCAGTACTTAACAACCAAACACGAAGGAAGCAACAGCCCAGGGAGATAGTACATTTTACGTTGCATCAGATGCGGGGTAGTTCTGCTTTTTGGTTTATTATTTTCAGTAATGAACCTTTGGAATCGAGGGTAAAAAAAAATTGTTAATCCCCTCTCAAAATTTAATGGTGTCCGTTTCAAGGTATGTAGAATCCGAAAATGCAATAAAAATTTGCTGTCCATCCGCCGTACTTCGCACTTTTCTTAGTTACTATGAACCAAAATCAACGAAATTTGGTGTGTAGGTCCCGTTTGGGGTCTAGTTGGTCCTCGAAGCTCGGCGTTACTGTCAGTCCTCTCTAAGGGGTGAAAAATAGGGGTATTAAATAAAATAGGGGTATATTTTTAAGTTTTCAAAAATGTCTTGAACTTGGGAATTTTTTAAGACCACCCGGAGCATTGTACGTCCAGCCGTTCGTTCACAGTTAGGACCCGAGGCATGCATTGACAGGCTTCTTCAACAGGAGGGTGGATTAAATTGTATACATTCAGCCCAGATATCACCGCTAGGGACACGGTAGCATTTGGGAATTGGCCCGAGATAATCATTGCTAGGGATCACCTGATTATATTCACGTTCTGTGATATTATTTCATTTGAAAAATGAAGGCTATTTTGGATTTGTTGGTAGGTACTTTTGTAACTTGAATAAACGTTATGTTTCAGAATAACAACAATTATGAAATATAATTTCCGGGCTGGCTCAATACTCGATTTAGGGCACCCATACAGGTAAATTATTACACAATGGGTTATTATTTGTAAATTATTACACAACGGTTTATTATTGTGTATATTACTACACAGCGGTAAATTATTACACAACGGTTTATTATTGTGTATATTACTACACAGCGGTAAATTATTACACAACGGTAAATTATTGCACAACGGTAAATTATTACACAGTGGTAAATTATTGTACAGCGGTTTATTGGACTATCTACGCAGAAGGGGCATCTATACAGGTAAATTATTACACAACGGTTTATTATTTACCTTATGCTTCATCAGTAACTACAAAAAACGATGAATGACGAAATTACTGAATCCCGCGCATTTGTATGAAACTTTACTAACCCGGCCGGCTCCAGTACTCGATTTAGGGCTTTACTGGGGGAGCTCGAGGGTACTGACCACGGAAAACAGTGATCTACGCAGAAGGGACCATCTATGCAAGAAATAATAAACCGCTGTGTAATAATTTGCAGAGTTTTTTGTATGTTGCATGTGATGAAATGGTCATGACAAATTCAAGTTTTCCAACTCGAAAGCCCTCTGGAACATTGCGAAATAACTGAAATACCAGTAATTTTCGGAATTTTTTCAGTTCTTGGCTTATAACATGTGAAGGTGAACCGTACAAGAGAATTTACTCGTACTCAAATTAAGGAGCATTAAATTCTGCGTCGAAAGACCTCCTTAAACACTGAATTTGGTTTAGCGGTTTGGTCAGATTTGACAGTCAAAATTTTACCAATTTTTCCATTTTTACTGAAAAGTGTGTTATGCTCGGTTTCACACGTCTGTAACTAAAAAACGGTTATTCCAAATTACAATCGCACACTTATAAACAAAGTTGTGAAGCATCAAATTCTGCGTTCAGAGCACCCCTATTTTCATTAAAATATTCAATTAAAAAAAGTTTTTAATCAATATTTTAAATTGAATCTTTTAATAAAAATAGGGGTGCTCTGAACGCAGAATATAATGCTATGCGACTTAGTTATGTGATATTGCTTCCGAGTCTGCGAAGCAGCGGAAGCCTTGTGTTCACTTTCGTGAGCCAAAAAATTTTTGTCTTCAGAAATCAAAATTTCCACTTGCATTTTGCGTTTCAAAGCCTACTGAACAAATTTGGTTCCGTGTCTGTCGGTCTGTGAGTCTGTGAGTCTGTGAATCTGTGAGTCTGTGAGTCTGTCCGCATTTCCTTGTTACAGCCATAACTTCCACGATTTTGAATTGATTCAGCTCAAATTTTGAGGGATGGTGCGGATAAGGCCCCTTGAGGTCCCATACAAATTTCAACATGATTGATCCAGCGGTACGCCCTGCGCATGCGCTAACGTTAAATTCAACAAACACGCATAACATTCAAAATTTTGATTCAATTTCGCTCAAATTTTCAAGGGTTGTTTGGACAAGGCCTAGTGAGTTCCAGTATGAATTTCAGCATGATCGGACCCTCGGTGCGCTCTGCGCATGCGCTGGCGTGAAATAGATTCAATTTCCTTGTTACAGCCGTAGTAACCAAAGATTTCACCCAATTTCAATGTAATTCTCAGGGATTAAGCGGGTAGGGCCCATTGAGGTCCCATATAAATTTCAACATGATAGAGCCAGCGGTTCGCCCTGCGCATGCGCTCTGTCTGTCTGTCTGTCCTTCTATGCACGGCCAAACGGCTCGACGGATATCGACCAAATTTGGCACGAATATCCAGTAGGCTCCCAAGTTGTGCAACGTCGCATTTTTAATTCCCTGACCATAGCGGAACTATGGTCGACCATGGTCAACTTCGTTAATTGAAATGGTAACCCCTATTTTTTATCGCGTATTCGTAATCTACGTGAAATTCTATCTACGATCGACCCTTCGGACTACCCCCGCGGTCGACCATAGCGCATCCATGGGCCCCTCCATGGTCGAATCCCGAATTGCTCAACGGATATCGACCAAATTTGGCACGAATATCCAGTAGGCTCCCAAGTTGTGCAACGTCGCATTTTTAATTCCCTGACCATAGCGGAACTATGGTCGACCATGGTCAACTCCTGAATGGCTTGACGGATATCGACCAAATTTGGCACGAGTATCCAGTAGGCTCCCAAGTTGTGCAACGTCGCATTTTTAATTCCCTGACCATAGCGGAACTATGGTCGACCATGGTCCACTTCGTTAATTGAAATGGTAACCCCTATTTTTTTATCGCGTATTCGTAATCTACGTGAAATTCTATCTACGATCGACCCTTCGGACTACCCCCGCGGTCGACCTTAGCGCATCCATGGGCCCCTCCATGGTCGAATCCCGAATTGCTCAACGGATATCGACCAAATTTGGCACCAATATCCGGTAGCCTCCCAAGTTGAACGTAGGCGCATTTTTAATTCCCTGACCATAGCGGAAATATGGTCGACCATGGTCAACTCCTGAATGGCTTGACGGATTTTGATAAAATTGGGCACAAATACCCGGTAGGGTATGGGATTTTTCCGTCGTTTGTTGGTTCCACGATACTGCGTACAGCGAATCTCGGATAGCGAGCGAAGCGAGCGGTCAGGCTAGTTATGTATAATGGACGTAATGTATTATGGAAGTCATGTTATGTATAATATGTATATTTCATGTAATGTTATGTAATGTTATGTTATGTAATATGTATATTTAACGTTATGTAATGTTATGTAATGTAATGTAATGTAATGTTATGTTATTTTGCTTCCGAGTCTGTTCTATTTTATAATGGGTCACTCTGATTGTGACGAGGAAGCTCCTGTGCCATCACCTTGGCAGTGTATTTTTCCTTTGGAATAACCGTTTTTTATTTACTGGTGTGTAAAACTGAGCATAACACACTTTTCAGTTCAAATGGAAAAATTGGTAAAATTTTGACTGTCGTATCTGACTAAACCGCTGAACCAAGTTCATTGTTTAAGGAGATCGTTCGACGTAGAATCTAATACTCTTTAATTTTGGTACGAGTAAAATCGTCTGTACGATCCACCCTTCAGATGTTATAAGCCAAGAACTGAAAAAAAGACCGAGAGTTTACTGGTTTTTTCAATTATTTCGCAATTTTCAGGAGGGCTTTCGAGTTGGAAAATTTGAATTTGTCATGACCATTTTACCACATATAACATACCAAAAAATCAGAACTACATCATCTGATGCAAGGCGACTCCTCTTTTTCGGTAGGTACAATTTCTCTGGACTACAAGGAACTGTTTCAAAGGGTTTTCATGGTGGCAGTGAAACAACACGCGATAATATAGGAAGGAATTTGTAAACTCGGGACCTGCAAAAGGAAATCGCAACTATTCAAGTTTCGAATGCAAGTCGAATCGGAAACTCTATGCGTCCGAAACGTGGGTAGCATTGAAGTTCCAGCCTAGATTCTTTCAGCACCTAAGACTACGGAACCCCTGATTGATATGGGAAGAACCACTTAACTTCCTCATTAAATTTGCTCCTGATCCCAGATAGATAATGAGAATAATAGTGATAACTCTTCACTGACCGGGATTCCGATTCCCGTAACCTCAATACGTTCTACCACCGTTGGGATTCGCAACTCAAAACTGGATTAGGCAATTAAAGATTAGATGCAAGTCAGCTGCCAAGTCATCTCTCAAGAAAAAGAAGACCCACCCCCTTCCCCGGTATTAAATAACGTAGAATTCAAAACTAATATACAGCTTTTCTTCTAGAACTAGTAATTATACTCTTGGGTCTCTGATTGACCCTTGTCATCATCAAAAACATCGTCATCCAAAAAATACAACAAACAGCCAACAAGAATTTTTAATTTACGTCCCAACCAACATAATTACAATCGGATAAATATTGTACCCAATTTCTTCTAAATTATTCATCTAGTTATCTGTTGTACTTTATAATGAGCTGACTCACTTGTGGGCATCTTTTGTCATTTATGAACAAATAAACAATTTCTAAAACTGAAATAATATAATGCAAGCAATTAGTCCTCAAATTGATATACCAAAATTCCAAACTAGAAAATAGTTTCAACGACTGTGCATCTATTTCAGTTTCACGATATTTATACCTATCATGCTTGGCATGGCTCCACGGCAGTTGTTGCCCTCAAACCACCCAAAATATATCCGTCATCAACCACCCTTCACATTCTCAAAAATCAAATCAACTGTTAGGGAGAACGGTCGCAATGAGCTGATATTATTATTTACAGGCTACGTACGTACCACATGGCACCTATATGGTCCCACCTACACACGTGCAAAAGTGGAAACCTTACTACATGCATCAATTCATTACTGAAAAATTGATTATGATGCAATCCACAGGTAGGCACCCTGTTGGCCCCATATCAATTTCACCTTATTAGAATGGCACTTTCGCTTACGCATGGGCGAACCCTATAGTGATCATTCTAAAGGGATCATTTCTACGATAGTGATCATTCCAGGACTCTACGGGGAAGCTATTTAGCTATGGGGAAGCTACTACAACTAGGTAGGTATTATGTGATTCAGAACAAAGAAAACCATTTCTATCTGGTGGGTATGCTGCTGAGGGTTGGACACCGACTTGAGGCGATCTTGCTACAATGGATGTATCTGCCGAAGATGGCCATGCTTTGAGCGAAGGAAGGAACGCAAAGGAAGAAAAAGGATGACTTACTAGAACTTGTACCTACATGACTTATGTATGTCCATGTATTGATCAAGGCTTATCTAAGCACATCCCGAAAAGGGGAAACAAGCCAGCAGAAGCCGGTCATGATTTTTTAGAGACAGTGTTGAGCACAGCGAGAATGTCAAGCAGCCATCGACTACAATGACCGAGATCTGCATTTCCTTATAACCGCGCATACCTTACCAACCGTGGTCACTTAATTTTACGAGGGAGCTCCATGGAAAGAGTATAAATTGTTCCGCAGCTCTTCAGGACTCTAAGGAAAGATCTCTTTCAAAAATCAAAAGATTTATTTCGTCTGATTAAAGATTCCGAAGCCTCTGGCCGATCCTTAAGGGCGGCACTCCCATCTTGGGGTGAAAATGGGCGGTGAAACACCACCATGAAGGATGGCGAAGCTCGCGAAGGAAATGTTTTAATTGATCTTGTTACAAGCGATGTGGATGGAAAAAGGAAAAAAAAAAAAGTGAAACGGAATTCTCTCGAAGCGGCGCAGTGTCTTACAAGCGCCAATTATGCTTGGAGAGCTGTAGCTATAGTCGGTAGGTACGGTGGATGGCGGCGGAACATGCCTGTTTCACAACATTTCATCCATTCATAAACAAATACTTTTCATCCCGACACACCGGCTAGTTGTCCTCCACATGGACAGGCAACTCAAACCTAATGCAACATAACCAAGGAAATAGCGAGATGAGTCATAACTGCTCGAAACACATAACGGTAAAGTGGAAATGACGATAGGATCTACGGGCGCTACGAGGCCCAAGATTCGTTATCACCTGCATGCTGCAATGAAATAGCAAATTTGTTAAAAACTTATAAAACTTACATCAATAAAATGAATTTATGGTTATTTTCTTCACTGTGTTCTCGAGCGATCGAATCTGAAGACATAACACTGAACTTCGACAATACCAATCGAAAGAAGGTAAAATAAGGGCCAGATATATTATGCGTCACGGTCTATTAGACCCATACGTACCATATGGTCCGTTTGTTTTAGCGAATTTTCAAAGAAAATGAAGCTATTGCAATGGCTTCGAAATTTAAATAATATAAATTTTTGGAAATTTTCTTCATAGAAATCCGTTTCAGACCATTCTAAAACGATTCCTGAAATTTAACACTTTTTTATATGTATATATATATATATATATGTGTCACTCCAGACGATAACTCTCGATAGAATTGAGATAAACAGCTCAAATTTGCACATAAAATCTATCTTGACAATCGAAAGGCTAAGTTCGAAGATGGGCGAAATTGGCCTACTCTAAGGAGGGTTTTGGCGCATTTAAAGTGCGCAAAAATTACCCAAAAATCCCCAAAATGTTATTTCCCAACAAGTGACCCCTCATTTTAAAGGTTTTTGCACGCTGAACACGATGGTGGAATCGGATTTTAGATATCTTGATCCGTTCTCAAATTAGAGCATTTAAAGTGCGCAAAAATTACCCAAAAATCCCCAAAATGTTATTTTCTAACAAGTGACCCCTCATTTTAAAGGTTTTTGCACGCTGAACACGATGGTGAAATCGGATTTTAGATATCTAAATCCGTTCTTAAATTAGAGCATTTAAAGTGCGCAAAAATTACCCAAAACTAGGATAATCTTTAAACTCTTACCCCCCCCCCCCACCCCCTTAGAGTGGTCAGATTGAAAAATGTGAGAAGTATTAATTGAAGACGAGAGTTCGAAGCAAAACAAAACTATAGCCATTAATTCGAATATTTCTTTGAAAATTCGCTCATTATGTCATGCTGCATGACTGGTTTTTTTTAAATTAAATAAAGTAGGTAGTGTAAATGGAGTGTGAGGTGTGCAAACTGTACGAAACTGTGCATGTATATAATATACCTAGATAATAATGATCTAAAATAGGAGTAGGGTATTTCAGTACCCTTTTTCGTCCAGGGGAAAAAAGACGGTACAGGATTCTGATCTTTTGCGATCCGTGATTATAATCTGGTGTTCCCTAGCAACGATATCTGAGCTGGGTGTATACCGTTTCGTTCACTGTCATGTTGACGAAGCTTTTCGGTGCAAACGAACGGCTGGACGTACAATGCTCAGGGCGATCTCAAAAATTCTTTAGTTCGAGATCAATTTAAAAAACGTAAAAAGTAACCATATCCTTTTATCGAAAGTTTTCGAGATCCGGTGTTCGAGAAATATCAATCCCCCTATTTTTCAACCCTTAGAGACCGAGTTAACTTAGGGAGCGGGTAAAAACTCGATACTGATAAGGTTTAAGGTCAAAAAGTGGAAAATGGTAGCCGGTTGAATGACATGGTTATTATACAGCCGCTAGGGAGCAGTCAGCAATGGGAACCTACAGACAGCTCTTAGATAGAATATTTCCATTTCCTAAATGCTTTTATTGATTCTCTTAAACCTCCGATGGAGATTTGCTAAAATCCTATTTTTCTTTGTTTCGCTTTACCACATTTTGCATACGTAGCTATATAAATATTACCTTATAATTTATATCAAGTAGTACTCTCGAACCAACACGATCATTATAAAACATCTTCGACCCGTCATTGAACTAAAAACAATAACGGCACGAAAACACAACGCAGCGTATGATTCTCGGGACGTCATGTGAGATCAAATAACATACCTACTTACCACTCTGCACCACGGGCTAATAACAACTACGTAACCAGGAGCAAGTTTTACCCAGTAAATCATATAAAAACTGGCCGTTTCCTGACGTCATACTTATAAGAAAAATATCAGGTTTTTTGAACAATATCTCCCTGCACCATCTTGTTGGCCCTGGACGACAGAAGTACAGCTACAAAGATGAAAGAAGATTAGTAGTACCTATTTGTATTGTATCATTATCTTTCAACAATTCATTGAGTTTAACAGAGATCACGAATTTATTCATAGCTCAATGGACGCGGCTTAATAGTTTAGTGAAATACTTATTCTAATAAATATCCAAGAGTCAGTAGTACCAAGTTAAATAGTCAATAATAGTACTTCGACAGTACTACGACAGTATATTGTAGTCCTTGGAAAAATATGTACAAATCGTAGGGAATCCACCAAGTTTGATAATAATTTCTCAAACAAGTTTTTGAGCGCTTGATTCCCTGTACCCAGAGTTCACTGAAGAGATTTTTCTCAATGGGACCAAACCGCGTGCACTGCCATCGAGACGACCGGTATTTTACGTAAATTCGAGTGAATTGATAAACCTCATTCCACAGTTCCCACCCACCTCAGACGATGTAATGAAAAACATCAACTTCCGCACCCTCAGGCTCCGCGCGCACTCGCGATGGGTGAAGAGCCCCTGGTGGCTCCCGCTCGCGATGAAGACGTCTCAAGGTGAACGTTAGAGGCGATGTTTATTCTTCCTTTGAGTACACAACTATCAGGAAGGAGAAAAAATTGGTGTTTAGTCGAATCTGTGTAAACATTCACATTCTTCCCTGAACTGACTGTCTGATGATGCGGTGACGAGGGTTAGTGATCTTCTGAGTGGGCTTACGGATGAAGTTTTCGTTGAAATTGGGCCACTTGAGGCCCGTTTATCAATGTCATTTAAACAGCCGTTAAAGAAGATTTTTCCAGTCGATCCCAGTTAATGTGCAAAATGCAGGTAGTTTATCACTCGTTTATGTCTTTACAGGCGTATAGATTTTGCCGGAACCTGGACGGCCGGATAAGTTTTTAAACGGGCAGTTAGCTATTCAAACGATGCTTTCGAACCTCAATTTATGGAAGCATATTTCTGAGTTATTTCTCGAGTTTTATGAATATTATTCCATGATCTTTCACGTGTTTTTCAAAATGATGTTTTGTGGGACTCAGCCAGAAACCACGAATTCAGAGCAGTTGTCGAGTTTGTTGAATGGAGTGGGAAAACATAAGAGCATTCGGAGAAATGCAGCTGGGGTACCTGCTGAAGTAAGTTTTTTTTTCTCCACAATTCAGGCTGGATGATTAGTTGGTCTCCAATGTACTACCATTTTATTGAAGGTGAAATAGATAAACTGAAATGAATCTCGGAACTGAAAAGTTGTCAGAACCACTCAGTTTCGTTGTATACAAGTAGGTACTTGTATAAAGTAGGTACTCATATTAGTAGGTAGTGAATCATATTATAGCCATCTTTCTATTAGATTAATAAATCCTATTTATTATTATACCATCGCATTTTTCTCAACGATCCATCAAAAATTATTTACAACAAACAACGTACCCAGCAAAACCTGAAAGGTTCTTTTGGGTTACAGCCAAAAGCTGTGTGGTTTTTATTTATTTATTTTGGTCATCAGTTGGTTGAATATACCTTTTTCAAGTACATGTACTACAGTCAGTTAGCCATCTCCTCGTTGAATTTGCAACGATAAATGCATTCACTCCTGTTTAACTTGGAAATTGACAAACAGGCCCTAAGGCTGCGAGAGACTTGTTCGCAAGGTGACAGGGGTGGAGTTGATGCATAACGTAACAACGGCACTAGATGCATTCAGTGTTGTGCAGTGGTCAACCATAGATAGATCAACCACTTAATTTAAGGATGTTTCACTATTCCAAAAACTACGGGTCCGAGATTTTGATGAGGATTTAGTATTTAGGAAATCATGATGAGGATAATTTAGGATGTAGTCCGATATACAAAAAATTGCACATTTTTTATGTAGGTATGTGAGGTGTCTTTTACCACATTTTTTTGGTCGCTGAATCGACTGCGAGTAGTTTCAGTACGTTCAGACTACACTGAGTGATTAAAATAACAATGCTTTGGTTCAAAAACCAAAAAATGATGGTCTGATATGTTTTCTGCACGGCGTGCCACTCTGGTCTCAGCAAGTGCCCAATCAGGCCCAGTCAGGCAGATGACCATTAGGTTAAATTCTTAATTTCCCAAACAATTTCTTTGAAAATTCGCTCTTTAAGCCATGCTGCATGACTGGAATTTTTTATGTACCTATATAGAAAAAAACTTTCCTTTAAGAAGGCTTGACTAAATTCAGATGAGTGACAGCAACGTGGGTTATTCACGGAAAACAAGGTCAAAAATGTACTAAAAATGCCCAACTGGTTAATTATTGTTGACAGAGCTATTCACCTATTAATGAACCTTGAAAGGTGATTTTTCTATGGATTTTTTAAATTTTTTATAGAGATGTCCTTAGATAGAGATCTTGTACGCAGTTTAGATGATGGTGTCGGACTGGGTGGACACCCATGAATTGGATGAGAGATCCAAAATGAATGCAATTTATCTGCGAGGGAAAAATTTCTTCCGGTGAGTGGGTGGTGGGGGTTGCGACATTTGTTTTAGAATCCAAATCTCCGGAGGGTTTCCATTTGAAATAGGGACCACTCTGTACCCACTCTGTATACTAAGTAGACACGAATGATTTATTATTTCTATTTAACAGGTTTTTCCGAACCCGTCGGTGGGCATGAGGTCGAACTGGCAAGTCTACTTATAAGTACCTATTGAATAACTACTGTGGTGGGGAGTTATTGGAAACATTCATCAGGGTCTGTGATGCCCTGTGTCTGATGGTGGGGGGGTCTTGAAAGAACTACTTACTCATTTTGATGGGTCCTTCTCCCGTGCATTTACTCGGGTTTAGTTCTATGGAGAGGTACACATATTATCTCTCTCGCAGAACACACGGAAGTGTACCACGTGTGTGTATAAATGCGTAAAACTCAAATTAATTTCACTACATCGCAGCCTAACACACATATGAACGCTAAAAATTATCTAGAAAGTTCATAAAATGTTATTGTACAGTTAATGGAGGAGAAAATGACTTATCATACCAATAGGTACCTACCTACATTCTTTTTCATCCGTGCATTTACTGGTTCAGGAATGTGCGTATTTTGTAGTAGAATGTTAAATGAAAAGTTCATTATTCCTAATCACGGATTGTCAATTACTCGAGAAATCGTGGAAACCCATTTCAAATGAGAACAGAGTGATTGAAACGATGTTATTTTCCACTAAAAATCATTTAACCAGTAATACCGGTTTTAGTGATCAAGCGGTGTCGCCAACTTAATTATTTTCTTACTGACGATGGTTTGATAACCGAAACCGGTATAACAGAGTAGGAATTTCGACGTTTCAGTAAGTTCGATTTTATTAGGGGTAAAGGAACGTGGAGTATGTGTATTCATGAATCAGTACGAAATTTCCCTAGGGAGCTTAGTTTTCCTCTGTTTGCACCACGGTATCGAGCCCACGAAACTACACAAAAACAAAGACATCGGTTTTTTTCAATACATACGAATTAATTTGGGAACTCCGGAATCATACTGACTGGAAACTAGATTGATATGAAACAATTCCCCGAGAATAATTGAATATGATGCAGCACGCCGAAATAAGAAGGAAAAAAAAAGTGAAACGCATTCTTCCAAGTACTGCGTGTAATGGTGTAGGTGTGAGTTTGCGCGTGTGAGCTTGGTGCTACCCCACTCTGATCCCCCTAACGGTAGAATCACCTCCTGGCCTTCTCGCCTCCCGCCAATAAATAAGTACGCTGGCGCAGTTTGTATAATAAGATTACGGACTTTCAGGGTGGGCACCCTAATGGCCATTTTTATAGAATCCGCTCTGCAAAAACAAATGCTCGGGAGGGGGTAAAAAACACACGAGGGAATCAAGGAGGAAAATAAGATAATAAATAAATAATGATGAAAAATAGCGTAGGCAGCAGTTAGCGAATGAGAAAATGAATTTGGAGAGGGAACCTTATACTCAAGTTTCAAAAAGCAAGCTGGCTGAGGTTGAGATGGGCGTTTTTCACGGTATTATATTTAATCAAACAGAGGCTGCGGTGATATATTATGCGTCACATAAACGAGAATTAACGCAACAATTGCTGAGCTGATAATATATGTGGCGATTGCCCTTTACATCCTGACGGTAAAAATGGAGAAATCCCATAGCCAGAGCCGGGCACTCTTGAGACGGTTTCTTCATTTCTGTACCTAGTGGGATTCAGGGGCGGATTTATTTTCTCGCAGGTAAAATCGCAGGTGAGTGGGCGTGAATTTCGAAATCAAAAGAAATATCTCGGAGCTGCACGAAATTCCTCATTTCTTCCAGCGAGAGGGAAAAATTGCTCTGGAATACATGACGGCATCGTAAATTGTCGACCGGTTGCGCCAAGTTTTTATATGGCCTTTCACCAAGCTCAAAATAACAGTGCTTATTAGTATTCCTAGTCATTTCAAATCAAGCAGCTATTTATGAATAGGTTCTAATGGATGCAGCTGGTCCAGAGCCAGTAATCAGCAGAAATCGCTTGCACACTGAGCCCGATTTATCGAAATGTGCCATTCGTCTCACCTCCACACTATAAATAAATATAATTATTGAATTCCACAGGAAACATATCGTATTTCTATGAGATATAGGTGAAGCTTTGGGTGTCCAAAGTGATTAATGTTGGGATTGCTACAGAACTCACGCTAATTATCTATTGACTGGCTATGCGTAAATAGTTTGCAGCTAAGCACTGGATCGTAGAGGTTATTTCTCTCGAACAGCATTGCGGTCCACTGGTATAAAATGCTCATATTAGCACAGCTGAAATTTCCCACAACGCTGAACACGAAGAAGGAAAAAGCCTAGGATTCAACTGTTTTATTTAATCCATAGGTTTATATAGATAATATACTACAGGTTCCCACTTTCTTATAAAGTTCTCGCAGAATTACTAGCGATGCCTGAATACCAATGTAGGCATATAGTGTCGCTCCACAATATTGTTGATGTACTACATGAATTATGGATAATGCCAATATTTATAGCAATGGGGTAGTTAGCGTTTTCTTTCATACCAGTGGAATGAAAGGTTAGTGACTGGTTAGTGGTAGGCACGCCTTGGCATGCCAGTGGATTCAGTGCACCGTAGTCTCCATTTATTTAATTTGGGGATGATATCTCCTGTCACCAACACCGCTCGGTGAGTCTATTGTGATTCCTACACTATGGAAGTAAAAGGACGATTTAAGGCCCGTTCCCACACAAAATGCAGAAGACCATCGTCTTCCTGTTCTTGAATTCTGAAGATATCGAGGATACCCTATTTGAGATGCCGAAATCTCTGAGATGCGACAGCAAGACAAGTGTAGAGAATCTCTCTCCGCATCGCCATTGCAGAAGCAAAACTTGCCTACACAGGTACAATAAGGTACCTCAAAGGATAGTGACCAGTGATCGCACGAGTACCTTGTGGCCCAAGGACAGAAGAGCCTTGGCTCTTTTCTCGAAGAATCTAATGAATTGCTTGGCTTCCCTCCACCTAGGAGTGTTGTGCCAATGTATAGGTAGTTCTCATGGTGTCTGTTTACATTTCTCAAGACCCTGAGCAGTGGAGCTCTTTAAGATTCTAAGTTGAAGTTGGAGATTTCGGACAGGCGATCGGCCTCCTCGGTGCAATCACCCCCCCCCCCCCCCCCCCCCGGTTCATGTTGGTTTGTTACCGTGAGCAACTATTTTGAGGGAATTAAAGCAACTCCAAGTCAACTGGGATTTTATCGAGTTGGCGATTACCTTTTGAGCAATCTGGCTGTCAGTTTTTGGCACCGATGAGGAGTTTCCGTGTGTCTTCTATGAACAGATTTCCATTGCACCGCAGGTAAATGGTGGCTAATGGACCCTGGTGTTTCACCACACTAAACACCAGACCATCCATTACAGACCCATCTATAAAACACAGAAATGAACCTGGTTTATACTGAGATATGCCTCAATCACAGGATTAACGACCGATAGAAGAAAACGCTAACCCCCCGCTGCCGCCGGCTCAAGCCCTATGAAATGCACTACCGGCTTTATTTTGCCCACTTACTTCTTCTACATGAGCCCTTTCCATGACGTACCTACTGCAACATGCCACTTCTCAGCGTCCATTTATTCAGTCACTTCATCCGTTCTGCGAAGCATTACGGTACTACTCACTTTTTCAATACACGGCACTTCCAGAATCCTCCGGTACGCCCACACGTCAAAGGTTTTTGAACGGTTGTTCACGCTGGTGAGAACCCAAGTTTTGGGGTACCCCCCCCTACTGTCTCATGTTCAAGACCTTCTGCGTTTCTAGGAAGACAGATCTGCCTTGCTGAATTTGGGAACGGATCTCCCAATATTTTGCCCTTCTTTATTCATTACTTTCCCGAGGTACCTTTTTGAGCGAAAACCTGGGTTAGAGCAAGGCTGTCAATCAATCCATTTTCTACATTTATGGAATGAATACCGTAACCAATGCGACACGGTCGTGATTATGGAACGCTCGGTATTGATTACCTTTCTTGCGTTTGAAAAAACCCCCGGCGTTTACAAGATTGAAAAAGAAGACGCACGAGTTAGTGGAGCGTATAATATAAAAGACATCGATCAACTAACCGTGAAAAGGCGGCCTTACTCTGCGGATGATGCGGCGTCCGTCAATGAGAAGGGACGTGAAAGAGTGGTGGCCTGCGGGCTAACTGTCTCAAATCTCCCTGAATCTCCCGTTATTATTCTCAAAATCGCTCTTGATATCCGCAAACCCTTAGGGCTCCTCCCCACCCCACGTAACTTCATGTCACTTAACTCATTCCGTGTGCCTACTGATCTAACATCATATGTTCTTGACAAGAAGGAAGTTGTCACTATTGAAACCTGTGACAAGTAGTCGCAGTTGACCAGACCCAGTTACTACCACCTTCCGTCGATGTAAATGAACGGGTGTTCAATCTTGATAGACTCATTTCATTGTTTATAGCAACAACAACAAAAAACCGGAGTTATTGAAAGGTTGTCTATTTCCACTAATACACGACAAATGTACTGTTGTACCGGTTTCGGTGATCAAACCATCGTCAGTAACAAACAATACCTCCCAGTTATTTTATAATAAGTTAATGTTTGTTACTGACGATGGGAAAGCAGTAGGTATATTTTTCGTGTGTAAGTGGAAATAACATGTCAATAACTCTTGTTTTGATGATGAAATGGGTTTTCACAATTTCATCGCGAGTGATTTAGTTCGTAGCTATAGCACCTGTTATGGTCAATTTTATTAGCATACCTGGACTAGGTACCCCCGTAGGAGCGGAAAAAGAGAAGCAGTTTACTATAGACACAGGTTACCCCTCAAAACCAAACCTGTTGTAAACATTTCTTCATGGTGAATTAATTTCCTATTGGACTTTGGCTTGGGTATGGAAAGTGGATAGGGGTATTCTGTACAACGCTGCAAAGTCCTTGTCACATGGGTTTATTATTCTACTGGACATACCTACAGAAATGTTGGCTGTTCATTTATTGTTTATTTCATGTGAAATAATTGAAATAGCTATTTCTGATGGTTTCCACCATTTTTGGCCCCTAAAACACGAATTAGGTACGCTCCTTTTTTTACAATTTATCTTTGATCATTGGTAGTGCCATTTAATCGTCTTGATCCACGTGTTGGTACTACTTCCAGTGCTATTATACAAATTGATGGTGATTTCAGACGATTTCCCAGGTTTTTGACTCGTAAAAAATCAATTTTGGGAGCTGAAAATCTGATTGAACCTCGATTTTCTACTCTTTGGTCAAAATCGACTTCATATTCGGTCTTCTCGTCCCCAAAAGCATAGAAAACGATACCTCAAAAGCTCATGTTACTAAAACACAAAACGTACCTATTTTTGTGCACATTTTCACTCATAACATCCCTGGGTATATTCCGATCGGGCTGAAACGTTTCGGGACACAACTAGGGCCCAAATAGAGCAAGTGTGCAAAAGAACGACTTTTTTAGACCAAAAATGAAGCCGGTACACGTGATACGGCGAACGGCGGACGGACATTGCATTTTTGGGATCTACGCACCTTGAAACGTAAAAGAAAAAAATTTGAGGGGGTCTTATAAAAATGTTTTGCTGAGCGATTACATAGGTGTATTATTCACAGAATAATAAACCAAAATCCAAGACTAAATCGGAACAATATTGGACTGTAAACAATTGATACTAGAAAAAAATCTATATTTGGAAAGAAAACTTTTTTGCAAATATTATTTATCGAAACTCATTCCTGGAAAAAGAAATCGTAACGCATGCAATTCAACGAACGCACTTCTACATTATAATATATTTACTACACTTTTAGGTGTCAAAGAAGAAATCGCGTAGAAAGTGGAGGTTCTTATTACACTGACTCGAACAAAATGCCGTGGTATGTTCCGTCTCTCGCGGGGTTCATTGGGGTAATATCCTGTCGAACACTACACTTCCCGGAGTTTAGTTCATCGCCGTAAAGTTCCAGACATAGGGGTAACGACTATCAACAAGCCGTACGATAGGCATTTTACTATTTAGAGAGAAGTTGGCCACGGCGGCGAACGACCCGTAAGCTACGGCAATGCGAAAAGGGCCTCTCGAAAGTTGTTTGTTTAGCTAATGCCCGCTCAGGATATCCAAGTTATCGCTTGAGAAATTTGTGTCGGGCCGTCGCCCACGCCCATTCATTCTTGTAAAGGAGTGAGACGGGGAGGGAAAAAAAAATCCCTTGAGCTTTCCTCCGATGGAACACCCCACTCCATTGACGTCTAATGGCGAATCGGGATTACGTACTTATTGACTGAGTCTTAACATTAATTTTCTAATCGGCGCGGGGCAGGTCCGTGGGCCGTCTACCATGTTTGCGCTGCAGCGAGGCCTTGGCCAGGCAACGGGGTCGTATGTTGGGTCCCGCAGGTGAATGTACCTTCGCCTTCTCACCAGAACAATCCAACTGGTATTGCGGATTATTGTGTCATCACTCCGCTCTGTGGAACTACCAATTGTTATTTATATAGGTAGATAGGTACCCGCTCGAGCGCTATCAACTATGATAAATATCTTATTTACGTATTCTTCTCTCTTAAAACCTCTAGGAACATGTGCCATAGCAAAGCATAGGGTTGGTTTTCAAAGAATTATCCACCTAGATGGACGTTTAGAACCACTGTGATGCCCGGATAGGGTGGTGGTGGCGCTGAGCAGTTGAGCTGGGGCGAGCTGGAGAAAACAAGTTCCCAAGTCTTCCGCTCCACGGTTTTGGAAAATTTGTGCTGGTTCTCAATTCACTCCATGTTCCGATGGCTTATCAGGTGGACTTTCTTTTGAAAAGAAAAAACTCACATTCTGGTACAGAGGATCCGACCAAAACGTTTTTCGAATGAATTAAAAGTGTGTAGACGGTCAAAGTCCGGGTTGAATGAGACCAAATGGAACTCTTCAGCTATGTAATCATCATTTTTGGCGATGTGGAAAATTCCCATAGGTCCCTTCTTCACGGATTATCATCAGCCCACCACTACACTAAGCAATTATGTTTACCCACCCAACAGTATTTTTTTAAATGCATTTCTCTTCCATAATGCGTTGGTAAGTATGTACCTTTTGAGTGGGCGTCTCGTCTGATATACAACAGTGCAGAAAAGTTTTCAAGGACGTGCTGAAAACACAGCCATCGTCTGTTTTTGGCTCCATATTGACCATCCCGTCCTCGCTATATCGATAAAAGGATAATAATATAACCCACATTGCTCAACTCAAAGTAAAGTGTGGAGAACGAGGTGTTTTTGTCGAACAGTAAAGACACGGAGATGTGAAGAGGCTGCAAGGAGAATGGGCTCATTCACGCCGGCCGGCGGCTCTATTTTGCTACAAAGCCCATATTGATGGCGCTCTTGAGACCCTATTGAATTGACCCCCACGACGCTGTAGAATAAGTAGTTCCCATTGACTTGAAAAAATGCTCCTCGTTCATCCGAAGTTCAACCAACCAATAGCGCTTTATAAAACTTGATAATAATATCACAGAATATTTAGTTCTAATCAATTTGCACATGACTTATAATAAAGACGCATACCAACCAGATGCAGACCCCCCTCCCCCCTTCCATAAGGGGCGATGAAGGTTTCTGCGATGGCGCACCTACAGGGCCTGTATATAAGTCAATCCTGACTATGACTGGCCTATTACACAGGGTCTGTATAATGAGTCAATTCTGACTATGACTGGCACGCTGACCCGCACTATGGCATACCTGGAACAGCCGGTAAACTACCTATTTATTCTCTTATCACCCTTAATGAATTTATGAGAATATTCAATAAAATACACAAGAACACTTCTTGATCAACTTCTCAATCTTGAGTAATTCTATTCAGCCTTCCACAAATCACCCATTTTCATAAACAGAAGAAAATGAATGTATGAAAATGAATTATGAATGTTCACCGATATGTGACCATTCATAATTCATCGAGTCGTAACATCCTCCCGACTAAAAGGTCAACTCCTGATGACATCCTCCGGGTTCTGCCAGTTGCTCTCTAGTAGATCCTGCACGTCGTTGTTGCTCGAGGTTCATGACTCTTTTGACTTGAAAGAATCCATTCCAGCCAAGCCACAAAACAACAATTGGTGGGTTGATGCTCCAATTCAGACATTTCCATTGATCTGAGAAGTAGATGATTTGTTACGGAGACACATCCGGAACCTCCTGAAGCATTGGTTGCCTCCTCCGGTAGCTCCGAATCCATTTTGGTTTATTATTCCGTGAATAATAAACCTATTTATCCGTTCAGGAAAAAAATTGTATAACACCCCCTCACAATTTTTTCTTTTACGTTTCAAGGAGCGTTGATTCCAAAAATGTCCGTCCGCCGTACGCCGTCCTCCGCATCATCCATATCTACTTTATTTTCGGTCTAAAAAATTTGTTTGGGCCCTTGTGTCCCGAAACTTTGCAGCCCGATCGGAATATACCCAAGGGTGAATGTTATGGATGAAAAATTGGTGTACAAATAGGGTTGTTCGGTATTTTAGTAACATGAGCTTTTCAGGCATCGTTTTCCCTGTTTTTTAGGACGAGGAGACCGAATAAGAAGTCCATTTTGACCAGAGAGTGGAAAATTGAGGTTCCAACGAAGTTTCAGCCTTAAATTTACGTTAAATTTTGGTCTAAAATTGTCATTCTTCCGCACACAGTTCGTGTCTCCATTTGGGAAAACATTTAGGCCCTAGCTGTGCTCCGAAGGTCGGTAGCCCGATCGGAATACACCCAGGGGTGTTATGGGGGGAAAAATGGGTGGTTTCGAAATTTTTTGAGGGTTTAGTGAAAATGAGCTTGTGAGGTATTGTTTTCCATGTTTTTTAGAGCGAGGAGACCGAACATGAAGTTGATATTGACCAAAGAGCAAAGAATTGGAGTTGTAACGAAGGTTCAGCTCCCAAAATTCATTTTTTATTAGTGAAAAACCTGGGAAATTGTCTGAAATAACCATAGATTTGTCTAATAATACTAGAAGTATTAGCAGGTGAATGATGATAATTAAATGGCACTATCAACGATGAAAGATAACTTGTAAGAAAAAAGCCTAATTCGTGTTTTCGGGGAGCCAGAATTTGTGGAAACCATCAAAAATAGCTATTTCAATTATTGCACATGAAAGAAACAATAAATGAACAGCCAGCGTTTCTGTAGGTATGTCCAGTAAGAATAAGAAAACCCATGTGACAAGGACATCGCAGCGTTTTTACTAACGCTGCCAGAAGTACCTATGAGAGTATTTACGATGGTATTCAAATGGTACCACAAACGGCTCAACCCGGAAATAGGTACCCTACAAAATTAACCCCAATAATTGATTCCTGAAATGTTCGATTATTTGCCCGAAATATTAGAAACTGAACAAGGAATGACAATAATTAGGAAAATAAAAGCTTCACTGCGTCTACAAAATCCTGGGTGAAAGCGGAAGTGTAGGATCACACCTATCTGGATGGACCAACTTAGGCAATCAGGAGTACCCATGAATTCTGCTTATATTACTTTCCCATTTTGGTTTATTATTTGCAATAATGAACGTTTGGAATCCAGCATGGGGCAAAACAAATTTAACCCCCTCAAAATTAGAAGGTTTCCCTTGCAAGGTACGTAGAATCCGAAAATGGAATAAAAACATTTCTGTCCGTCCGCCGTACGCCGTACTTCGCATTTTTCTTAGTTACCATGAACCAAATTTAATGAAATTTGGTTTGTAGGTCCCACTTGGGGGTCTAGTCGGGCTGCAAAGCTCGGCGTTCCTGTCACTAATCTCTAAGGAGTGAAAAATAGAGGTTGAAATTTCCCGAACACCGTATCTCGAAAACTTTCAATAGAAGAGTATGGCTTTTTTACGTTTTCAAATTGATCGCGACCTAGAGCCTTTTTGGAGACCACCCGGGGCATTGTACGTCCAGCCGTTCGTTTGTACCGAAAAGCTTCGTCAACATGATCGTGAATGAAACTGTATAAATCCGGCCAAGATATCACTGCTAGGAAATAACTGATTATAATCAAGCATGGCTGTACGAAATACAGTTTGTTGTTCCGAGATATTATTTCGTTTGAAGAATGACGGTTATTTTGAATTCAGCTGATGGGTACTTTTTCAATTTGAACAAACGCTGTGCTTCATGAATAACAACTAACACTAATTGATGATAGAATTATTGATTCCACCGCATGTTTATGAAATGTGACTGCCCGGCTGGTTCCAGTACTCGATTTAGGGCTCTCCTGGGGGAAGCACGAGGGTAGTATTGACAACGGAAAACAGTGACTACGCAGACGGGGCACCTACACAAGGTGCATGAATGAACCGCTGTGTAATAATTTGCAGCGTTTTAAACGAAAGAAGGTTCCATTCTAAGAATTTAAAGGCAAACCATCTCAATACTAAGTTGAAAACCAACTGCGATAGACAGACTTGGAGAAAAATTACATGTTCAAAAATAATATAAAAGGGAAAAGGAACCATTTTTCGTTTGTATTTTTCTTTTCGCCTGGGAGATTTCTCGGCGAACCTTAGATAAATATGCCATTTAATAGCCAACTAAACTACTCTTCAAAAAAATTATTTCAAAACATTGTTATTGAATTTCAAAGTGAAATTCAACTATCTAACTGTTCAAAAACTGGTTGCAGATCGTCAAGTTGTAAAAAAAAAGACTGATTTTATAAGTCTATATTTCTGCTTATATTTAGGGCAGTAGCAATTGATCTTCGCGGATTACAGAACTTGTATTCGACCAAAGAGCAATAGCTAGGAAAGCGGAGAAGGTATACAAATTCGGCCAGTGATGCTGGATGCCAGATATGAGCTTCAGCCTGATCCTCGGGCTGAAGGCTGTTAGGATGAGTGCGTTACATCATCCAAGTGTTTGTAGCTTGTTAACGAAAATTTCAATAGGTTATGATGAATAAGAGGGTATGAAGAAGAAATAGGTAATTGAAGGTCGACCGCATTTACCGATATAATTATAATGCGTTTTGAAGTAAACAACACGATTTCAGTAATGGCTGACGGCTACAGAAACAACATCCGTTACAATCAGCCTCTGTAGAAAATAACCCGAAGATAAAGTAGACAAGGTTTAGAGGACTGGCATGCGCGACACCAGCTTCGGTTATATAACCGAGCATACCTATTAAATTACAAAACAGAGGTTACAAAGAGGACTTCGGGCTATCTATTCTAAATTCTCTTGTTAGAGACAGCGGTTCATTAGCAAACGTCAGGTTTTATTCTATTTTGGATGCCAACATTTTTGGGATCACAGAAATATGATTGAAGGCTTGATCGTTACGAAGTAAATACTGTCACTGAATGAGAAATACTCCAACGTAGATATTTCTTATTTCAAGAGCACAGATTGAGATGAGTTAGGAACTATTTTAGGATTAATTAAGAGAATTTATAGATAACTGTCTACTTATCTATCTGCCTTTCTATATATTTATATATTCACCTCAAAAATTATAGGTATCTATTATTTTTATTTTTTCTGTATCTCTCTTCCGAGACCACCAGGGTATTAGGGGCCATGCGATCAAGTTTGGGAAGAGAAAAAATTGCCCTCCTAAATCAGGATTTCAACTCCCGTTTTAGCCCTTTCTGAACCAATTTGGTTCCATATCTGTCTGCCAGTCTGTGTGACCGCACTTGTAATGCACATTAGGTACTATAAGAAAGAATGATCATCGTCAGCTGAAGTTTAGGGAGTATGTGCGAACTGGGCCATGAATGGTCCGATATGAATTCGTCAAAATCAAATTGTAAGATTCATCTGCTTATGCGTTAACATGAATTCCTTGTAACGCGGATAACTACCCGAATGAATGATCGAAGTGAGCTGAAATTTGGAGGGCAGTTGCGGGCAGGGCCCTTGATGTTGATATACAAGTTTTATCAAGATAAGACAGCAGCTTTTGTCTGCGCACGCGCACCAATAAATTTCTAAACAACCGATCGTGAAGAAATTCACGAGGGTTCTCACTTAAGTAGCCAAGTATGCATTTCATGAAACTCGGGATATAATTTCCGTCTACGCATGCCCTATCGTTGAAACTTCATACCCTGTTTAACTCTGATTTGGTTCCAAGTTCATGATGATAGCAGGGCTGGATACAGGCAATAACAAACTTTTAATTTGTAAATCCCAACCTTTTAATTTGTTTATCCCAACCTTATATCAACATAAATAAATAGCATACACCTGACTGTTCGTCAAAATTATTGGACTTTGTGGACGGATCAATAGAAAAGTAGCTATGCCGTTTGTAAGAAGATGATCAGTACGATCGAAAAGGTGCGAGAGACCTGGATGCTAAACCTTTTTATTTTTCTTCTCCAAATCAGTCACTTCTACAAGCACTAATGGTCCACCCCGGCCTCACCGTGGCTGCGCTACTGTGTTCATCGCATTTCCACTGTCATTTTTCTTTGCCATATTCAAGTAGGGCATCAAGACCCATACCAATCCATGCCAATCCCTGACGATTAATGAGACTGGAGGAATCCACAGCCAGTGAAAAGTTCAAGGTCGCAAAGCCACAGAGGTATTCGATGAATTGCAAAAAAGACTATTACTTTCCATTCATTTCAGTAGCAATCCAGCTGATAAGGTTCGTGCGTTTTGCTAGCAAAAGGATAATTGCCCCCACGAGGATTGAAGGTCGCAGCCCAGTTCTCAACAATTCGTATCAATTATAGCGTCATAACCTTCATTAATGTTCACACACCTCGCGCAGCGGCTGCACGCCTTCCGATGGTAAGTAGACAGGCTTTTGTTTCACTCTTAACTCACCCGTTACGTCAAGATAAGCAGACCCTTCTGACTTTTGTAATTAGCTCTGATACGCAAACAACTCTCATTTTCTCTTGCCAATGCTCAGTAACGTTGATTGACGTGTCGTGCTGTAGGTGATATTAGCGCTTCCGATAACCGTTGGCTGCGCTGCGATACCTTCCGAAATAATGGCAATTTCGAGGCTTAGTTTGTTTACAATGCGATTCAGAAGGGAGAATGATGATAACACAGAATATGGTCCTCGATTTCATGAAATTACAATCGGTTTTAGGTTTTATGTAATTTATAACCTATCAATGACCAATCCTTAATGACCTACCGATTTTTATAGGTTGTAATGAGTGCAATAACACAATGATAACGGCGTTTCTACAATCTACCCGACTACAGATACAGAACAACTCACACTACCGGATGTTGAGTATAGTATAATTATGATTAAGCGAATTTATATGAGAAATGTGGAGTGAGAAACAATAATATGTTCCCTAGTGGCGAAAAATGTTGTTTCACAAGAAAATATCAACATGAATAGATGAGTTCGAATGACGGCAAATTCAGAGAGGAATTAAAAGAAGAGAAAATAAAATGAGATTTTAATTTGAGTTTTTAATTGCCACTCTGTAGACAGACCGATGCCTTCTTTTCGATCAAGAACTTTTTTAGACACAAATCAGATTTTTTGTTTGCAGAAATTCGGGATTCCAGACCTTTAACCAGCCGAAACACGGTTTTGTTGTAGAAGTACACTGAGGATATGTCATTAATCGTTCGCAGCCTACTCTCGATAATTGGAATCTCAAGAGGTAATTTAAAAATGTCGAACTATACTACAACTACTTGGAAAATATTTGGAATTAACGAGAGAGGTAGGCAATAAATTCAAATCAACGAGAGACCAAAACATTCCAACGGAAAACAGTTGAAAATGACA
This sequence comes from Leptopterna dolabrata, assembly GCA_954871275.1. Classification (NCBI taxonomy): domain Eukaryota; kingdom Metazoa; phylum Arthropoda; class Insecta; order Hemiptera; family Miridae; genus Leptopterna; species Leptopterna dolabrata. Next base: position 85,798,191 of record OX940974.1, on the reverse strand, counting down.
CATAAATATAATCATTGTACACGCAAAATATTAATACGCACCCAATTAGCAATACCAAAACAGGGTTTATTTTTGAAGAACTGTGATGTTATATGGTACTAATGGAGGGGGACGTAATTTTCAACAAAAAATTCGAATGAACGGCGCAGAAGGAAGTTACTGAATTCGAATTATTGCGTGTTATAGGGTGGCCTGTCAATCGAAAAACGTTCGAATTACCAGGTACAGCAACCGAAGATTTTCATATGATGTATTCGATTTAACCGTAGCGATTGGCTCAAACTGTCACGAAATTCGATTTATCGAGAGTCGAATTTGGATGCCAGCTGGATAACCCGTGAATCGCTCGCGATAGTGATTCAGTTAAAGCAATCCAAACGTTAATGCGATAACTTGGCGAATATGGGTCGTCTCACGCTCTGTCACCAAATCCACAAGGAGGTCAACCGATTTTGTACAATCCATTGGTAGCCGATTTCATGCTCACCCTCGACACAGGTACCGATTTCATACTCCAGACACAATCCTCGGCATACCTGTATCATCTAATCAAGACAATTCACGTATCTATGAAGCGCGACCTCACAGTAGGCTATAAAATCAAGATTCTGTGGCCGTCTGGCTTCAAAAAACGTGAAATTTCGACATTCTGACGATGTGCAGACGGGCAAAACTGAGATTTCAATAAACATAACATGGATAAATAATACCTATTGCAAGCAGTAAAATGGTAGAATCTCGAACCAGTATTAGTAACTGGTATCTTTCTATAATGCGTACCAAACGGTCGGTCCCCCGAAAAACTCTCGGTAAGTGGTACGAACCCCATTCATTACGGTACACTCATAATATTCGTATTTTTTCGGCGAAGAGGCAGACGTGGGCCTCTCGTACGTCTGCTTTCAGTCCCACTGCATACTTAAATAATCATTTCTGAGGTATTTGGTACATGTTTGCCAGCTGTGAAAACGAGTTTGCCAATAGTACTGGATTAAATAACGTGCGTCATTTCTTGGTGTGAGATCAAGTTAAAGATGACGTCTTTCAGGCACTACACCGTCGACATAGCAGTTGACAGCGCAATAAATGACCATAATTTAGAAGAAAAAAATCACAAACATTTTTTTCTAAATTATTGTTGCTAATTCTTATGAAATGTATTTTATGACGTTTATATTTATTGTCGTGAGTCCCTCCCGGGAACACTCCACTAGCAACCTTAAAGCTCTCACCAATATTCCTATGTAAAACTTACCTTCCGCTAATAAACATCTGAGTGGGGAGACAGGCAACAGAATCCGGGGGACACAACCTGGAGCCCCACTACCAGCTCCCAACAGGGAGCTGGAGGGAGAGGACTCCAAGTCCTATATAACCCCGGATCCTGGAGCTTTAGCTTCATTCGACACTTCCTCTAACCAGCTCTCTCTTCTCTCTCTACCTTCCTCCTCCCAGATGCCTGGTGGTATCCGCCGCTCTGGGAATTCACCTCCTACCTTTTCCCCTTGTCTACATCGGTGGATATCCGCCGCCTAGACAAGCACCTTCCTTCACCTACATCGGTGGATTACCGCCGCCTAGGTGAATTTCCTTCCTCTCGCCTACATCGGTGGATTACCGCCGCCTAGACGAGATTCCTTCCACTCACCTACATCGGTGGATTACCGCCGCCTAGGTGAACTTCCTTCCTCTCACCTACATCGGTGGATTACCGCCGCCTAGGTGAAATTCCCTCGCTCTCCTCTATTCACTCCTTCACGCCACCGTGATGATAAATTCAAATTCATCACAGTGGTGAACCCGACGTTCATCCAACCTTCTATCCTCTTACCACCTCATGTGTCGCCCCAGTCTCGTTCGGTGTCCCGAATTTTAAATTCACATTTAAAATAGTCAGTATAAATTCGCAATTTTTTGGCCCACCCGCAACCGCTCACACAGCTCTCAACTCTCCGCCGCAAACACATCCGCTGCCGCAAAGTGCGAATTTTCAAATTCAAACACTCAAATTGAATTTTGTTTACAGACACCTCAACCATGGACCCGAACTCGCCGTCACCGCCGCTCCTCCGGCCGTCCCTGCTGCAGCCGCCGACCACTGCGACTTCTGACGCAACCGACAACCCCTTCACCAGCCTCTCGCCACCCGGCTCTACCGCATCCGCCGCCGCCGCTGCCGCCGCTGCTGCAGCTGCCGCACACGCCGCCGCCGACGTCACGACGGCCTCGGCGTCGTTCCCGCTGTCGCTACCCCCTTTCTACACGCACGACCCCGCACTCTGGTTCTTCCAGGTCGACGCTGCGTTTTCTGCCGCCAACATCCGCAGCCAGCGTACCCGCTACTCCCGCATCATCTCTCTACTCCCATATGAGATCCTCCTGCAGACATCGGACATCTCCCCCGACGCCACGGCCGCCTACGACGACCTCCGCGTCCGCCTCATCAATTTATACCAACCTTCCAAGATCGCACGTGTCGCAGCGCTCTCCCAGCCCCAACATCTCGGCGATTTGAAGCCCTCCCATCTATACCGTCGCCTACGTCATCAGCTACACGACGTCGTGACGGCCGACATCGCACGGACTTTCTGGCTGCGAGCCCTCCCCCACCCCATCCAGATGGCGCTCGCCAGCCACCTCGACGGCCCGGACGAGCCGCTACTCCGTCTCGCCGACACAGTACACGACCTCGCCGCGGCCACCAGCGTCACGGAAGTCGCCGCACCCCGCACCCCCACCCCGCGCAGGGACCGATCACCGTCTCAAGAGCGCCGCCGGCCCCCCTCCCTCCACCGGCGCCGCTCCCTCTCCATCGATCGCCGGCCAACCCCCTCCACCGACCACCGACGCCAGCGCTCGTCCGACCGCCGCACCGTCTCCCCCACGCAGCAACGAAGAGGGAGGTCCCCGAACACGGCAGCCCCCTCCTCCTCCGCGCGCCCCACCAGGACCTACCTCCCAGCGGACCCCCCCCACCGATGTTTCTACCATGTTAACTTCGGTGGGGAGGCCCGCAAATGCCAGCCCCCCTGCTCCTACTCCTCCAAGCAGGGAAACGCGGACGCCCGCCGGTAAATCCGGCGGGCCCCCCTCCTCGCCAACACGGGGGGGACCACCACCAACCCCTCCCCGCCCGCATTCACACCACCACTACCAAGCCTCGCTACCCCTCCTACGCCGCCGCCACGGCTGCCAACCTCCCGCCCGCATCTGCCGACGCCGCAAAACACGCCACCTCTCCATCAACTGACCCCCCACCCCGAGTCAGCCCCTCCAAGCCCGCCTCCAGGGCAGCCAACCTTCCGGCCGCCACTAGCGCCGCCGCTACCGTTCCCCCACCCGGGAACGGCCCCTCCAAGCCCGCCTCCAGGGCAGCCACCCTTCCGGCCGCCACTAGCGCCGCCGCTACCGTTCCCCCAACCCGGAACGGCCCCTCCAAGCCCGCCTCCAGGGCAGCCACCCTTCCGGCCGCCGCTAACGCCGCCGCTACCGTTCCCCCACCACGGAACGGCCCCTCCAACCCCGCCCCCAAGGCAACCACCCCTCCGGCCGCCACTCGCGCCGCCACTACCGTTCCCCCTCCCCGGAACGGCAAAAAATCGCCCCGTGTCTCCTTCGCGGAGGACCAGCCACCACCATCGCACCCGCCCATCACCTCGGACGAAACAAGCCCCTCCCATCCGACAGACCCCAACACCTCAGCCATTTTACCGCACTCCGCCCCAGCTCACCAACGCCTGTTCCTCAAATGTTCAAAAACACACGTCCCGTTCCTCGTCGACACAGGGGCGGCGCTCTCCATCTTCCCAAATAATATTCTCCGGCGACAGGCGCGTTGTTACCGGCAACTCCTCTACGCCGCCAACGGTACCACCATCCCCTCGTACGGGACGTACCGCTCATCAATCCATATGAGCGGGCTCGCGTACGAGTGGGAATTTACCGTGGCGGACGTGGAGAAGGCTATCCTGGGGGCCGACTTCCTCGCATATTTCGGCCTCCAGGTTGACGTCCGGAACGCGCGCCTGCTCGACCCCTCCACCCAGAAACCCATCCCCGGGTTTATTCATGCTGTAGACCGCCCCCCATCCCAATTTGAACAACTCCTCCTACAGTACAAACCCCAGCGCCGCCCCTCGGCACACATCTCACAGACCCAGCACTATATCGAAACCTCTGGCCCCCCAATATCCGCAAAAGCACGCCGCCTCCACCCCCTCCAGCTATCACAGGCCCGCAAACACTTCGATAACCTCATCAAAGAAGGCATTATCCGCCCCTCCAAATCCCCGTGGGCTTCTCCACTACATATTGTGCAGAAGCCTAACGGGGATATCCGCCCCTGCGGCGACTACCGCCGCCTCAATGCACGAACAACCCCAGATCTCTACAACGTCCCGCATCTCCGTGACTTCTCTTCCCACCTCCACAACACAACCATCTTTTCAACACTCGACATCTCTAGAGCCTTCCATCACATTCACATCTACCCTCCTGACGTACCTAAAACAGCCATCATCACCCCTTTCGGCCTGTTCGAATATATTAAGATGGGTTTCGGCCTCCGTAACGCTGCCCAGACATGGCAGCGTTACATGGACAACATTCTACGGGGCCTACCCTTCGTATTCTGTTTTTTGGACGACGTACTGATCGCTTCCCGGGACCCGAAGGAACACCTAGCACACCTGAAACAGGTACTCGACATCTTCGCCGCCGAGGGCCTCACCATCAACTCTCCGAAATGTGTTCTCGCCCAACCCTCCGTCCGCTGCCTCGGCCACCAGGTTTCGTCCGAAGGGATAAAACCCCTACCTGACAAAGTGCACACCCTCACCGACTTCCCACAACCCCGCACTGTCTCAGAACTCCGCCGTTTCCTGGGTATGTTGAACTTTTATCGTAGACACATCAAACACGCAGCACAACATCAACAACCACTCATACACGCTATCCCACAACCGGCCAAGAAAAACGATAAACGCCCCATTTCCTGGACCCCCACCCTCACAACCGCCTTTCAACAATGCAAACAGGACCTAGTAGACGCCGCTCTATTGGCCCATCCCGATCCCCATGCCCCCCTCTCCATCACCACGGATGCGTCCGACTGGGCCATCGGGGCAGTCCTCCACCAACACACCGGCGCCACCCCCCAACCCCTCGGCTTTTTCTCTAAAACTCTGTCCCCAACACAAAAAAATTACTCCACCTTTGACAGAGAACTCCTCGCCATCCACGAAGCCATCAAACACTTCCGTGACTTCGTGGAGGGCAGGCAGTTCTCTGTCGTCACCGACCATAAGCCCCTCACCCACGCCCTCCTCCAAAACCGTAAATCAGCCTCCCCCCGTCGCCTCCGGCAACTCGAATTTATCGGACAGTTCACGTCCGATATTCGTTATTTGCCGGGGGCCGACAACTGCGTCGCCGACGCCCTCTCCCGCCCCACCCCTGCGCCGGTGGCGGAGTTACTGCCCTTCCCTTCCCCGCAAACCCTCAAACACCACCAAAATCCTACTTCCGATCCCGCACTTTCCAACCTCATCTCCGCCTCAAAATTGGAACAGCTGCCTCCCCTCGATCTCTGGTGCGACGTATCGGCCGATTCGCCGCGCCCGTACGTCCCACCGGAGCTGAGGAGGCAGTTGTTCCTCCATTACCACTCCCTCCATCATCCCGGCATTCGGGCGAGCCGGGACCTCATCAAGACGCGGTACTTCTGGCCCCATATGAACACGGATATCCGTACCTGGGTTCTAGGGTGCCAGAAGTGCCAGCAATTCAAGGTCTCGGCTCACCCCCATGTACCTCCTCAACCCATCCCCGATTCCCTCCCGTGGGAACATGTCCACTTGGATCTGGTCGGCCCTCTTCCCCCCTCCGAGGGGAAGAGGTACTGCCTCACCATGATCGACCGTGCGACCAATTGGGTCGAGTGTATCCCACTCGCCCACATTACCGCGGACGCCGTCGCCGCGGCCTTCCTCAATCAATGGATCAGCCGCTACGGCTGTCCGCGGACACTCACGGTCGATCAGGGGAGGCAGTTTGAATCAGCCCACTTTGCCGACCTGCTCCGTTCCCTCGGGATTCAGAAAATCCGCACCACTCCTTATCACCCTCAATCCAACGGGAAAATAGAGCGGTGGCACTCGGTCCTCAAGCAAGCCATCTCCACATCAGCCACTTCCCCCTCATGGACCAAAACCCTCCCCTACGTTTTGCTTAGCCTCCGCACTTCCGCCCGTCCTTCAGACAACACAAGTCCCGCACAACACGCTTTCCGAGACCCCATTCGTTTACCGGCCGACATTTTCCCTCCACACAACACCCCGTCCATTAACAGGGAACCGTTACACACCTCAACACCGACAAACGACACCACGTACCCCAAACGCTTTTACACTTCCACGCACATGTACTTGAAAGAGCCCGGCATGCATAAAACCTTTCAGCCCCTTTATGCCGGGCCCTTTCAAGTCATCCGCACAACACCAACCACCGCGACCCTGCTAATGGACGGGAAACCCCACACCGTCCCTTTCGCCCGCTGCAAACCCGCCCCTGTTCTCCCTCAAACAACATCAGCTATCAGTCTCCCGCCGTCTGTTAGCCATGCAACATCGCTCTCCACCTCAACTCTCTCCCCCGTCGCCGTTTCCGGATTTCGATTCGGATCCGGAAATGGCGGCCATACTCCGGGACGTTTACGTCCCGGACCCGCTCTCCCCCCTACCCCCTTCGCCCGGACCAACAGCATCGCTTCTATTTTTTCCGCGACGGATTTCCGGATTACCTCCCCGGCCCCGGCGGTGGAAGTACCCCCAGTGGCGCATACTGCGCGAATTTCGCACAGCGCAAGCCACCGGGGTACACCCTCCCTACACCCCGATCGACCCTCTCATGGCCCCGCTCCTCCACGAATTTCGCCAAACCCTTCTAATGCCACCCCCACCGCCCCCTCCAAACATCAATACCCCCGTCTTCAACGAACCCCCGCCCCCCAAATTTCAACCCCTGCTTGCTCCCCCCCCATTTTCGATTTTCGACCCCCCAATTTTAAATTCTTCCCCACCAACACCCCAACCCACCAAACCCACAACACCCCCTCTTCCCCCACCTCCGCCGGGGATATCCAAAATAGATTCCGCCGGGACGAAACGGTCCGGGCGGCGAAACAGACGACGGGAGCGTCCCTCTCCCCGCGTCCCGGCGGCCAAGTCCCCCGCCCCGCTCTGAGAAATCACGGCGGGGCCTTGAGACTTCGGGACAGTGTTTGTGTTTCATTTTCCCACAGACACTGTACCGAACCTCACAGCCCCGCCGTGGCCACCTCGTCGCAGCGGGCACCATCCACACATTACCACACACTCCAATTTAACACTTCACTCCTCCCACACACTCACTCCACTTCACCACACACAACCCACACCCAGGGAACGGCGGATCTCATAACCCCGCTCCAATCTGTCTCCCCTACAACTGTAAATACAAATTGTAAATACCAATGTACATACCTTGTAAATACCAATCTGACTACCTTATGAATGTTTGTACATATTACTCCACTCATCATCATCATCAGCCTCATCACCATTGTACATATTCCTCCAATAATTGTCACTTCATCAATTTTTTACTCATCACCATCGTTATCCTCATCGCCATTGTACATATTTCTCCTACTCATCGCCATCGTTATCCTCATCGCCATTGTACATATTTCTCCCATCATCAATTTTTGTCATACTATCTTATGTCTACTTATGTCTACTTATGTCTACTTATACTACTCTATGTCACGCTACCTGTATATAAACCCTAGATTTAAGGCACCACCGGTCACGCTTCTGCCTTCAGCACTGCAATTGTTTGTTTCAGCCTTCAGCTTCTGTATACTTGCGCCTTCAGCTCCCCTCTTGTTTCCGCAGCCCTCAGCACCTGTCACCTTGAGCCTTCAGCTACCTCAAACATTGGTTCGAACTGGGGGGACCTCTGTCGTGAGTCCCTCCCGGGAACACTCCACTAGCAACCTTAAAGCTCTCACCAATATTCCTATGTAAAACTTACCTTCCGCTAATAAACATCTGAGTGGGGAGACAGGCAACAGAATCCGGGGGACACAACCTGGAGCCCCACTACCAGCTCCCAACAGGGAGCTGGAGGGAGAGGACTCCAAGTCCTATATAACCCCGGATCCTGGAGCTTTAGCTTCATTCGACACTTCCTCTAACCAGCTCTCTCTTCTCTCTCTACCTTCCTCCTCCCAGATGCCTGGTGGTATCCGCCGCTCTGGGAATTCACCTCCTACCTTTTCCCCTTGTCTACATCGGTGGATATCCGCCGCCTAGACAAGCACCTTCCTTCACCTACATCGGTGGATTACCGCCGCCTAGGTGAATTTCCTTCCTCTCGCCTACATCGGTGGATTACCGCCGCCTAGACGAGATTCCTTCCACTCACCTACATCGGTGGATTACCGCCGCCTAGGTGAACTTCCTTCCTCTCACCTACATCGGTGGATTACCGCCGCCTAGGTGAAATTCCCTCGCTCTCCTCTATTCACTCCTTCACGCCACCGTGATGATAAATTCAAATTCATCACATTTATTATTTGAAATATATTCGATGATCTGTTTTTTTTCCGACCCGTATCTCTCAATAATTCGTACAAAACGCCTGGTTCCTTGAGACGCGATTTATCGAGATTCGGCTGTAAGTACATTGCCAGTAACTCGTTGAAACTAAGAGAGCGAAACCTGTTGGAAACGAACGGATTTCCTAGTCCTCAAGGCATAACTTGTAGGGGTCTCAAGATATTTGTTATGGGTCTTGTGAATTTCTGTTCCTCTAAACAGACTCGCATTACGTTACATCGGGAAGGTTTTAGCTCCACAAGGTCACTCACGCTCTAGTCGTACTTCGAACAAAACAACGAAGGCGGTAGGTCAGCTACGGGGGCCACTTATACTTCCTATAGCGCCGCGCAATATAATAACTCATTATTGGGAAACTACCTACTGGTTTGACTTTGACTGGAGAAAATGAGTTGTTCGAACCGTTCGTAAATACCGTGCTCGGCTCGCTGTTTCTGCACGAATCTAATTTTTTAATACGAGGCTGGCAAGAAAGCAAGAAACGAAAACAGATTCTGATTTCTATCGATTACGCTTAGTTCTGGGGCACGATATCACCAGAAGGGTTCACCAAATGCTTGCTAGAATGCACCCACATTATGTCACTCGCTGCGCTTCATCGAGATTTGGTCAGCAACATTACAAGTTCCAGTAATGCAGCATGAATATATGAGCGAATTTTCGAAGTTTGTAACTTCAAAGCTATTTTTGAAGATTTTTAGCGATTCTTGACCGCCAAAACTCTTCATCGTCTCATTTTCGGGGATTTATTTATTTATTTTTTTTTTTTTACTAGGTATCGAAAGGTCTTTTCATGTCTCAGTTTTACATCCTACACCATTTTTGGTAAATTTATATCAATTGTTGGCGATTTAGGCCCTTTATACCGATTTTGGAAAGCTTGAACTTCAGCCCCTTTTTTGAGGAAAATATTTGTGACTATTGAAGTAGTCTGAATAGCAGAAATAGTAGATCAATTTCTACCTGACACGGATAGTTCGAAATTGATCAGTTCCCTGAAATTTCGGATGCACCCACCCGCTGGCTTCCAGAATGCGTTGGTCCGTCAAAATAATTCATTTTGCAATAATCACGGACGTGGCCGACAGAGGTCGGTGTGAATGTGTGGCCGTTCTCCCTTGACTCTGACCTCTGATCTCCGCGATGTTGGATTCGCCTCACCGGCATCGCCTGAAGGGTCAGATTCGCTTGACCGCCACGACCCGCTAGGTCCGACGTTTTCCTACGTCTGACGGGGCCCCGTTACCCGTCCATCTGGTTAACAGGACGCATTTGCATATACCACCACGGGTATTTGTTCAACAGCCTATAGTAATAGGCAGCAGATGAGAAATAAAGATATTACTACCCCACCTCCATCATATTGGATGTCTACTTACATGCATACCTATAAATTAATATAATACAATTTTTGTAACTGTTTCCACTTTAACCGCAGCATTCTGAACACGTGTGTTTCCTCAGAAAGAGATGTCTGAGTACACTTGTATGTTGATTCCAAGTCTACCAAGGTAGGGGGGGGGCTTTGTATCACTCTTGGGAGGAAAAAAACAGTTTGTCTTCCAAATCAAAATTCCACAAAAATCACATTTTACATTTTAGAACAAAATGGTCTCATATGAATTCCATCTCCTCCAATCATCTTCCATCTCCCTTTCAATCCCCTTTTCCAGAAGTTGGTACTAACTACAATGAAACGTCAGAATCTGGAGGAACGACTGAGGAGATATGACCTAGTCAGACCACAGAAGGGGTTTCACCACTGCGTTCAGTTTGTCCAGTCGACCTGCATGGATCTCTAACTGGAAATTACCTCGGAAACACCTCATCCAGCTCATCAGGCTGCGTACCGGACATGGAAGAATAACCTGCCTGTATAACCACGCTGAATACCGGCTTTGCACCCACTGTGATGTACATGAGGGCACGGAACATGTCAATGTTGAATGCGAATGTCATCATGAAGAACGCCGTGAAATACTTGTTGGAATGTTCAATGAATGCTTTCTGACTGACATGAAAAAAAAAACTTGCTTTTTTAGAAGCGGACAAAAATAATAATAGCTATACATTTCTTGTAGACAATAATACCATTTTATGAATTATATACCCTTGCAAATCCATAACTTATTCTTTCTACAGGTATTCTCTTAATAATATTGATGGCAGATGGGTCACCGACTTTAAGACAAATAAACGGGGGGGGGGGGGGGGGATGAAGCAATCTCTCTGTAACTTTTGTTAACCCTAAGTCACGAGGTTAAACCGCACTAAGTAAGTCAAACAGGACCATAACTATATCATCTGAACATGCACTAAACGTAAAATCTATGCGACTTTGATAATTACGGTATTACTCAACCGATTACGGTTGCGAGGAAACTAAGTCCTAAATTTATTATTATTTGATTTTTATTAGGAGTACAGATTGAAATGAGTTAGTCATATGGGTAACGGTTGTGTAAAACTTTATTCAAGTTTCAGGGACTGACTCTTAGAAACCCATGTTTGTGTACACAGAAAAATCATAAAAACGCCACAAAGCTTTTGTTTCACTCCTAATGATAAAACTTGTTCACTACGAACGCTGCCCGTAATTCGTAACAATTAATTACCACAGACACTAAGATGAAATTAATTACATCTAACTGTTCTTGTGATGAGGCGGTAGGGCTAAGAACATCAAAAATCTAACTAGCAACCTCAACTTGGAACAAGTGATGAACATCAAACAAATCTATTTAAAAAAATCGTTGAAAAATAAGAATGACCATTACCAATAATTATTTCCCACAGTTTCTCTGGAAAAAGTATGGGTTGTTTACTGTTATATATTATGACTGTGATAATTATTGTTATGACTGGTAGCCAAAGTGCAATAAAACAGCTCAACTAAACTGCTCATAGGTAATGTATCAGAAAGAATAGTTCAGATCCTGTTAGACAATGTGTTCACTTCGATAATTTAGTGGAACAAAGACAAAGAAATTGTCGAGTACATTGCAAAAATGATTGTGCTTTTCTTTTTTAACTGATGAGGAATCTGATGAACTCAAAAACGGCGGGCGCGAGTACAGCGAAAATGCACACAGTCTGACAACTGGAATGTAAACCTTCGATTTTCACTTCTCTCTAGTTTCTGCATCTCTCACGCGAGTGATTCTTTTGAACTATCCTTATGTCCCTATTTTGGGATTGCACCAGACGTTGGTGGTTTATTGAGAATTATTAAAGATTTGATGACGTCACTTGATTCCACCATTGGGCACTCGGCAGATTTCATCCTTGAGACGGCTGGGGCAGAAATATCCATGTTCACTTGAACGCAGCCAAGATATTTTTCAAGTTTATTATAGTTTATAACCACTTATGAAGCGTTGTAACGATGGATTTTAATTCTATAAAAAAACGTAAGCCAAGTTATGGCACGTAGCTTCTTCGAGACCATCACAACGTAGGTATCGGAGTTAAGCGTGTGGCAAGAGTTCCATGTTGGCGCATGCCCTTCCAACTTGAGCTCCTTACAACCATACAAACGTGAAATCCTAGCGACGTCCATAACTAGACGTTGCTAGGATTTCAAGTTTGTACATGCGCAGACGAAAAATACAGACCGATTTATATGACATTTATATGGGACCATCTAGGGCCCTACGCGCACTCACCTGCAGCTCATTAACGACAATCCTTTGATATAGTTATAGACGTTGCATGCGCAGACGAATGTTGCGGACTAACATTGTTGAAATTCGTATAGGAACAACAAGGGACTAAATCGCACCTAACGTCCGGATAGACACGAACCACATTTTTGTTCATGAAGGTTTAAACACCTATAGCTTCATATGGGATTTTCGGATCCTGATGTGCATCGTAAGGCTGATTCAGCTGGCGCCGATGAATACCGTAATGAGACGTCCTACGCATGGTGGGAGGGGGCTGCTCACACGCTACGGTGCTTACAACATTTATCACCTTACTCATTTATCGATTGAGCATAACGGAACTTTTGGCCGAGATTAGGTTGGTTGCCCTCTTAAAAAATGGCACATCGAAAAACATAATTATATTCAAACGGTGAAGACACTACTACGTAATTAGAGAATAGATTAAGGTTCCAAGTTAACGGTGTTTCCTCAGAAAGAGATGTCTGAGTACACTTGTATGTTGATTCCAAGTCTACCAAGGTAGGGGGGGGCTTTGTATCACTCTTGGGAGGAAAAAAACAGTTTGTCTTCCAAATCAAAATTCCACAAAAATCACATTTTACATTTTAGAACAAAATGGTCTCATATGAATTCCATCTCCTCCAATCATCTTCCATCTCCCTTTCAATCCCCTTTTCCAGAAGTTGGTACTAACTACAATGAAACGTCAGAATCTGGAGGAACGACTGAGGAGATATGACCTAGTCAGACCACAGAAGGGGTTTCACCACTGCGTTCAGTTTGTCCAGTCGACCTGCATGGATCTCTAACTGGAAATTACCTCGGAAACACCTCATCCAGCTCATCAGGCTGCGTACCGGACATGGAAGAATAACCTGCCTGTATAACCACGCTGAATACCGGCTTTGCACCCACTGTGATGTACATGAGGGCACGGAACATGTCAATGTTGAATGCGAATGTCATCATGAAGAACGCCGTGAAATACTTGTTGGAATGTTCAATGAATGCTTTCTGACTGACATGAAAAAAAAAACTTGCTTTTTTAGAAGCGGACAAAAATAATAATAGCTATACATTTCTTGTAGACAATAATACCATTTTATGAATTATATACCCTTGCAAATCCATAACTTATTCTTTCTACAGGTATTCTCTTAATAATATTGATGGCAGATGGGTCACCGACTTTAAGACAAATAAACGGGGGGGGGGGGGGGGGATGAAGCAATCTCTCTGTAACTTTTGTTAACCCTAAGTCACGAGGTTAAACCGCACTAAGTAAGTCAAACAGGACCATAACTATATCATCTGAACATGCACTAAACGTAAAATCTATGCGACTTTGATAATTACGGTATTACTCAACCGATTACGGTTGCGAGGAAACTAAGTCCTAAATTTATTATTATTTGATTTTTATTAGGAGTACAGATTGAAATGAGTTAGTCATATGGGTAACGGTTGTGTAAAACTTTATTCAAGTTTCAGGGACTGACTCTTAGAAACCCATGTTTGTGTACACAGAAAAATCATAAAAACGCCACAAAGCTTTTGTTTCACTCCTAATGATAAAACTTGTTCACTACGAACGCTGCCCGTAATTCGTAACAATTAATTACCACAGACACTAAGATGAAATTAATTACATCTAACTGTTCTTGTGATGAGGCGGTAGGGCTAAGAACATCAAAAATCTAACTAGCAACCTCAACTTGGAACAAGTGATGAACATCAAACAAATCTATTTAAAAAAATCGTTGAAAAATAAGAATGACCATTACCAATAATTATTTCCCACAGTTTCTCTGGAAAAAGTATGGGTTGTTTACTGTTATATATTATGACTGTGATAATTATTGTTATGACTGGTAGCCAAAGTGCAATAAAACAGCTCAACTAAACTGCTCATAGGTAATGTATCAGAAAGAATAGTTCAGATCCTGTTAGACAATGTGTTCACTTCGATAATTTAGTGGAACAAAGACAAAGAAATTGTCGAGTACATTGCAAAAATGATTGTGCTTTTCTTTTTTAACTGATGAGGAATCTGATGAACTCAAAAACGGCGGGCGCGAGTACAGCGAAAATGCACACAGTCTGACAACTGGAATGTAAACCTTCGATTTTCACTTCTCTCTAGTTTCTGCATCTCTCACGCGAGTGATTCTTTTGAACTATCCTTATGTCCCTATTTTGGGATTGCACCAGACGTTGGTGGTTTATTGAGAATTATTAAAGATTTGATGACGTCACTTGATTCCACCATTGGGCACTCGGCAGATTTCATCCTTGAGACGGCTGGGGCAGAAATATCCATGTTCACTTGAACGCAGCCAAGATATTTTTCAAGTTTATTATAGTTTATAACCACTTATGAAGCGTTGTAACGATGGATTTTAATTCTATAAAAAAACGTAAGCCAAGTTATGGCACGTAGCTTCTTCGAGACCATCACAACGTAGGTATCGGAGTTAAGCGTGTGGCAAGAGTTCCATGTTGGCGCATGCCCTTCCAACTTGAGCTCCTTACAACCATACAAACGTGAAATCCTAGCGACGTCCATAACTAGACGTTGCTAGGATTTCAAGTTTGTACATGCGCAGACGAAAAATACAGACCGATTTATATGACATTTATATGGGACCATCTAGGGCCCTACGCGCACTCACCTGCAGCTCATTAACGACAATCCTTTGATATAGTTATAGACGTTGCATGCGCAGACGAATGTTGCGGACTAACATTGTTGAAATTCGTATAGGAACAACAAGGGACTAAATCGCACCTAACGTCCGGATAGACACGAACCACATTTTTGTTCATGAAGGTTTAAACACCTATAGCTTCATATGGGATTTTCGGATCCTGATGTGCATCGTACGGCTGATTCAGCTGGCGCCGATGAATACCGTAATGAGACGTCCTACGCATGGTGGGAGGGGGCTGCTCACACGCTACGGTGCTTACAACATTTATCACCTTACTCATTTATCGATTGAGCATAACGGAACTTTTGGCCGAGATTAGGTTGGTTGCCCTCTTAAAAAATGGCACATCGAAAAACATAATTATATTCAAACGGTGAAGACACTACTACGTAATTAGAGAATAGATTAAGGTTCCAAGTTAACGGCAGATCAGAACAGCAGATTCGCCAGAGATAAAGATGTCCCCATATACAAACAGTATGCTCCTCCTCAACCCTCAATCAAATAATGCCCTTCAATAAATTCATGTGTAGGTTTGCAGAATACTGAATCATTTTCCTTTTGGAAGGTATTTAGAAAGCATAGAGACTGTTTTTCGTGACGTGGTGTATATCTGGTCATTTTCATCTTGATCAATTTCGTATAACTACTTAAATTTTTAAAAGAAATTTTAAGAAAATTATCCTCGTGCACTAGTGACAAAACATGATGACATATGGGTTCCTCTTATTCTAATATTAAATATTAGTATAAGAGTTATGGAACCCCTGTTATATTTCAACTTCACTAATATATTCAGACTTGTATCTGGGACAATCCTTATAAGATGCAATTTAATTGAAGCTAATATTATACTAAGGTCTCATGTAGTCTGACACGGTTCCAACTGCAGCGCCATGTGTTGGTAAAGACTCCAAGCTTACTAAATAACTAAACTCACCCAATTCAGTTGAACCTGTGAAGTAACGTAGTGAGACAGTGGAACAAGGTAGGTAGGTACCTTGTACAGGCGGGGCTACTGGCGAGTTGTGATGCCGGAGTGTTGACCTCCCTCGCGCCCACCTGATGACCACCGCAATACGCACCTGCCACAATCGTAGTTCCCACTACTACTACTACTACTACCTACTACTACTACTACTACTACTACTACTCCACTTGACGTAAGTCTGTATAGCAGTAGCCCACTGAGGGTTTGAGGTTTTTTATACGGTAGGCAATGAGGACCCCGCGATGCAGTTTGTGATTCGATTTTGATTACAACCTCTGGTTCGGCCCAGACCATAAACGTTCTCCTCAAGCATTTTCGAGGGTGAGTGATTCAACCCTCCACAGTTTCAACTATCGCCGCTTCCCGGCGTGATGGGTGCATCGTTTAGTTAAAATACTAATCCAGTCACAGTACTTCCGTATCCGTAAAGGAAATAACACTCGGTAATTTCGGACGTAGTATCGAGGATGAGTAACGTACTAAATTTTCTATTGAGAGCTACCGATAGAAGACACGCAAATCTAACATTTATCCAAGTGCGGACATTTAATTTTCTCTGTCTAAACATGTAGTTGACTGGCGTTTCAAATTTTCCTCAAAATCATTTCAGTTTTGAGGCTGGGCACTCACAAAAAATTCTGTGAGTGATGGATCTCAATTCAATTCAATTCTTTATTCAAAAACATATTAAGTACATAATGAAGAATATAAGTTGTACAGAATCATGCGAAAACCAAGTTCATGAATGGGCCCCTAAGGTCTTGACGACCCGTCCAGGGGCTGGTTGTCACTGAACTAGCTTATTAGTTTGGATCGATACTTTTAGCTGGAAACAATTTATTTACAGACTATATGCAACTTGAGTGGAAAGAAAAAAAAAATGTATATATGAATGGGTATGTAGCACCTATGCCATCCATATTCCAAGATAGTAATTACCTAACACATAACACAGTAACAATTACAAATCAAACCTATTCAAGAAGTCAGTGTGCAGTTCAGATTTGTGCATTTGAAGCAGGTATGCGCCTATTCTTTTTTTGAAGGAATTAGTCGACTGATCTGATTGTAAGGTAGTCGGAAGTGAGGCGTATATTGTGGGAGGCAGCCATGGAAATTGTCTTGTGAAAAAATAAGTGGTAGGGCGGGGAACTAGAATTTGACTACCCTCGCATGTTGCTCGGGTGACTCGCAAGACAATGCGGATCTCTTTCGTTAAGATATTTTTTTATATATGCTATGGAACTACCTGGAATTCGCATATGACTGCAGAATGTATTTGTGTTGTCAAAACGGTGCTGTGAGAGACCAGCAATCAGTCTCATAATGAATCTCAGGTTGCAAATACAAAGAACTAACCTGAACACTATCACTGCCAGTCAGGAGTTGAATTTCACGCGCTGGGAGTCATTAAGAGCGACTGATAACTGCATGGGAGACTGTGCGGGTAACCACACATTGGGTTTTGTTGATCTTTGAGTTTTCGGCGCAAGGGCTTCATTTTACCACAGAATCCTTGGCGGGATTCCAAAACGGTCCGAGTGGAGGGTACTGCATGCGATTAGAAGGGACGTATAGAGAGGGGAAGACCGATCAAGATGCAATGGGGAGGGGTTGAGGGGAGTCCCCCCCCCCTTTGCCCCTCACCAACCGTTCTGTCTCCCGCTTGTGTTTCTCTTGGCTCTGTTGCCGCGCCGCCTGGAACCAAGACAAAAACCAAGGACGAGCCTGCGCCGTGAGCCCGCCAATTCTTTTTGGGCGACCAGCATCCATCTACCCGTGTGTTTCAAACCGCAAACAATATAATTTGCCCAACGATGAATTCTAGAATGAACAGCATAATGCGAGTTTTTCCCTTAGCCGGAAGAGGACAACGAATGTCAGCCAAATGCGTGAGACCAGTGGGGTATGCGCATGGGTCGCAAAAGCGGTTTATTTTATTTTTTTAAATGAAAGCAGATTGCATTCTGAGAACTTTGACACCAACCGCACTGTCCTACGTTCAATAGTTCTTTTTCTATGATTTTTCAACGTTTCTAGAGGTTCCTAGAGGTTCCCGCCCAGGCGAGAGGGGTGCTATCACGTTGGAACCTCTGGACTCTTTGAAAAATCATGAAAAAATAACTGGTACTTATCGCAGGACAGTGCGGTTGGTGTCAAAATTATCAGGATATGATCTAATTTAATAACAAATATAAAAAATAAAAATACGTCCGCAGACCCCATTGGCTTCTTTTTGCAAGTTAAAGACTTTAATGGTGCCGGTAAACAGTCATGGATTGGATGTAAATTTCTCAGAAAGTTTATGCTGCAATAACATGAAATTGATAAAGTTGAAGTGGTGGAGGGGGGGGGGGATAATGGACGATGATCAATATAATCATGTCAAGCAGTCGTCAGTTTCAGTTGGGCGGAGTTTTTATAAATATTGAAATCGGATTTAGGGCCTTGGAAACCCACAAAACCTAGTTGAGGGGGGGGGGGGGGGGGCTCCACGATGGGCCTTCAATTAATATGTGATTTCGCTTTCTTTCCACCGGTTTTCGGCCACAATCATTGAATTCATAATGCACTTTTTCGGAACGCTCTCGATCCTCGATGAGATCCTTGAACGATTGAAATGAAACAGGCGGAATTTCTGGTCGCGCCTCAATAGAACTACATAAACCTTCCGCCACCGAGAGCGCTGCGTATCACAGCTACACAGCTACCAAGCGTGTTATCACTGCCACCCATCCTTCAAACGCTGAATTGTGAACCATGGTTTCCTAGACTGGCTGAATCGAAAAGATTCGAGAAACTAACGGGGAAAGCAGACTCACCCAATGTGACAAAAACGTAATTAATGCGTGAGCCTGATATATTTTCCTTCAACTGTTACGGAGAGCCGCAGATGCTGAAAAACTATCGTGGATTTGCAGTGACGTTCATGGAAGGTTATGAGTTTAGAATGAAATGAACTACCATGAAAACGGCACATCACCGAGATATTTAAGTAAATGGACAACTTTTTAGACGAATTAAAGAAAATTATTTTATTTATTTATTTTATTCTTTAAATAAAAATTTTTATTCCACCTATCCTTCTGAAATTTTTTCCCTGTTTCCTCATAATAACAGAGTATTCCTACCCATTAAAAAAGTCGAAAGAAATCCAAAGGCAAAATTTAAATTAAAAACTGTATATTATTTACGTGTTTCTTATGAATGGGATATGAATCGACATTCCTCCAGTTCTACTCATTCTAGCCGCATGATTCAAATGCCATTTTGTTGGGAGAAACCCCCCACTAAAAAGTTAGGGAGAGGTATTTCGATATCTGGCGATTTGGATTTTTTATTGTCAATTCAACGTGAAGTTTCCAAAAACCATTTATTTAAATTGTTTCACTAATGTTTATTTTGGTTTCTGTCCAAGCTACGTTCAAACCCTTCCCTAGCTTTTTAGTTTATATCCTTAAGTAAAAATTTCAGCCCTGTAGCTCCAGCAGTTCCTGAGTTATGTCTTGTTGAAGGTAGATAGACGTGAAAAAACGGATTCGTGGGGAAAGGTGTTTGAAAGTGACTATAGTCATCTTCACACAAAATTTTGAGTTTGGTAGGTCAATAAATCGATGGTTTTCCCGCATCTTTCATTTCTGAAGTCAGCCTTATGTATCACAGACCTTATCCTCGACTGGTATGTAACAAGTAGTATGTAGGTATAGGTACATTGTATGTAAAAGTTAAACTTATACCCCATACATACTCCACATAATATACGTCCGCATTTCACAAAAATGAAAAAATTGTGCACTCATGACCTTCAGAATGAAATATCGACCGTTCCTCATGTACCCTGGCATCCCACAGAACAAAAAAATTTGGGGGGAGGGGGGGGGGGGGGATGATTTTCGGGGTGGAAAAGTTGTGCATTCCGTTGCATTGGCTCACCGCGTTGCCACTGCCACCAATCCTTCAAACGCAGTAGCAAGGTTTTCCAGAGTCGGTGAATAGGATACGCTCAAGAAACTAAAGGACAAAGCAGATACACCGAAATGGCCCCTAAACAACCTACAATATGATGTAGAAGATACAAAACAAACATTCTGGCGAATGTGAAAGAAAATGAGCAACTGCAATGGGTAGACAATTATTTTTACATTACTTTCGTTGAATTCAGTGGGAGTATTGATAAGCGCTGGAAAATCTTTCGATCAAAAGTCCTCGAACTGGCGTTGAAGCATATCCCCCGTGGTGCAAGAAAAAGATACAAGCCTTTCTGGACACCACATTTGAAACAACTGAGGCGAGAGAAACGCAGAGCTAGGGCTGCTGCGGAGGGTGGGAATCCCGAGGCGCTGGCAGTCCTGAGTGGCAAAACCAAGGAGCTCACAGAGGCAATTAATGA
Organism: Leptopterna dolabrata; assembly: GCA_954871275.1. NCBI lineage: Eukaryota > Metazoa > Arthropoda > Insecta > Hemiptera > Miridae > Leptopterna > Leptopterna dolabrata. The sequence continues at coordinate 85,777,771 of OX940974.1, read as the reverse complement.
AGCCAAAAGAAGCTGTTATTCCTCGTTCCTTGTGGGGTTGGATTATAGAAGGGATGGGGCCAGAGTGCACCAGTTTCTGTCCAGATTGAATGGGGAAATCTCCCACCCCAAGAACCCTATGTTGGTGCGAGGCAAAGAGATCACTGATGATAAAACTGTGGCTGCAAGTTTCTGCAAACACTACGCGGCTGTGAGCAGTTACGCTCCTCCCAAAGTATCGAACTCAGTACCCTCACAGCCAGGTCCATCATGTCTGGAGGGGGGTGTGCATGAACTTTTCAATAGCCCCTTTACATTAAACGAGTTTGAATGTGCACTTAGGGAAACAAAAACTGGCAAGAGCCCGGGTCCCGATGGAATATTGCCAGAATTTCTGGTTCATTTGGGACCAGTCGCTAAAAGAGTCGCACTCAAGCTCGTAAATGATGTCTGGATCGAGGGTGTCATCCCGGATGAATGGAGAAAGGCTGAGATAATACCATTTCACAAGAAAGGAAAACCTGCTAATCTGGTGGCCAGCTTCAGGCCTATTGCACTCACGTGTGTGATGAGTAAGGTGATGGAAAGGATGGCCTTGAAAAGACTGATGTTCTTCGTCGATGACAAAGGGCTACTGTCACCAAACCAGGCCGGATTTCGCAGAGGGCGTAGCACAATGGACCACATAGTTCAGTTTACCCAGTCCATTAAGGACGGCTATCAACATCATCAGTCGACATTGGCAGTTTTCGTTGACTTTAGCACAGCCTTTGACAGGGTATGGAGAAAAGGGCTGCTTTCAAAAATAGCGCAATGGGGAATCAACGGAAACTTGTTCAATTACATCAGGAGCTTCCTATCTCAGCGATTTATCAGAGTCAGGTATGGGCAGGGTCTGTCGGGCTACAGGCAGACCAAGCAGGGTGTCCCACAGGGATCGGTTTTGAGCCCCACTCTGTTTAACATTATGATTGATGACCTGGTAACTACGATCGAGCGAAAGTCCCCTGGAACAAGTGCACTCCTGTATGCTGATGACCTCCTTATGTGGGCAACCAGCTCATCAATCCCAGCGATAGAAACCTGCATAAACGGCTCCTTGGCCACTCTGGCTGAATGGTCAAATGAAAACTGTATGGTTGTTAACCCCACCAAAACAGAATACCAGCTATTCTCGCTCTCAAAGAAGCCCGACCCAGTTTGCATAAAGTATTTAGGCACAGAACTGGTGAAAACAGACTCAGCCATATACTTGGGAGTGAAGCTGGATAATCAGCTGACGTGGAATGCACACATACAGCAGGCTGTCGAAAAAGGGAGATCGAGAATGAAGCTACTGAACCGTGTTGCAGGTGCCACTTGGGGTGCGTCACAGGACCTTCTCAAGATGACTTACACCACGTACGTGAGACCTGCAATCATGTACGGCTGCGAGACAACAGTCACGGCATCAGCAACTGCTCGGGAGAAACTTGAATTGGCCCAGAATGTAGCACTGAGAAGTATAACCGGGGCGGCAAAGTCAACCCCCATAGAAGCAATGCGAGCTCAGACTGGAATTGAAGCGATCAATGTTAGGGTGGACGCTGCAGCTATGATGTTGAGTGAGAAGCTGAAGAGAACTGGTGTTCCCTACTGGAGGTACTACATCCCCCCTCAAGCCCGTCTCGTGTCCCAGCTCAACTTTTCCTGCGTAGTCGGAAACAAGGCACGAGAGCTGAACCTGGACTTGGGAATCCCAGAGCCTTTCCCACAAGATTCCAACTACCCTCCCTTCTCGTACGATCTTGACCTGATCGGAGACATATCTAAGAGTTCCGCCTTACCAGCTGAACTGAGAGCAGCCGCTATTCAGACCGTGCAGGAACGCTACCCCCCAAGCGAGTGGCTGCATGTGTATACGGATGGGTCTGCCGATGGAGCCATAAAGAATGGGGGAGCCGGCATCTACTCGGCGATCTTTGAGATCAGTGAGCCTGTTGGTCTTAGGGCATCCAACTTCGACGGCGAGATCGTTGCTGTACAGCTGGCCGTGCGGGAGGTGGAGAGACGAAGGTTGGAGCGGGTGGTCATATTTGTAGACTCCCAGGCCGCCATACTCGCGCTTGGCACTCTGCGGCCCTCAGTAAGGTCGCAGGTGATATGTGACACACTGCGGTCGCTGCAATTAGTGCGGGAGTATGGCGGAGTCTGTCACCTACAGTGGATTCCAAGCCATTGTGGTGTCAGAGGGAATGAAGAAGCGGACCGGCTAGCCAAAGAAGGTGCCAGGAAGGCTCAGCCAAATCCGCCTAGGACTCTGCACACAGTCAGACGGGAGATTGTAGCCGCAGTAAAACGTTACAATAGGAGCACCATGGAAGCGGCGAGCGCTGGGAAAGACTGGGAGGTCCTTGCAACAGAGGAAGGACATATCCCTGCTTTTCTCCCACGGCGAAAGTCGGTAGCCCTGTTCAGGATGATTACCGGCCACGACTACCTGCAAAAGCATTTGTATAGGATAGGAGTAGTCGACTCGCCAACGTGTCCCCTCTGCAGCCTGGAGGAAATGGACGCCCGGCATATCATGGAGTGCCCGGCACTGGAAGAGATAGGCGGGATTGAGCCAGGAGAAGTAGCATGCGAGAGATATTGGGCAGCGAGACGTCTGATGAACGAGACGGGCGTAGGATAAAAAAAAAATAAAAAAAAAAAAAAAAAACATTACTTTCGAAAAAAAATGTTCGATACTTCTCCGTTTCAGAGCATTCTGAGTCGAATCCTAGATATCGGACCCTGGATACGAGATGATAAATTTCAAATTTCGCCAAAAAGTCCGAATGCAAAGCCGAATGAAAGGATGAGTTCGAATATGTGCAATTTTCAAAAATAAAAAGTTGATCAAGTTTTAGTTTTTGGGGGTAAAAATCGATGAAATCGGTAAAACCGTTAAAAGCTGCAGAAAATTGATATATATTTATTCATAAAAAGTCATGAGCATGACTGAAACTTTTTTCTTTTATCGAATGCTCAACCCACCGTTCCGAACTCGCTGTAAGAGAAGGCCTGGCATAACATCCTGAGCAGAATGCTTTATAAAATCATCAACCACACGAGGAAATTCGACGTATCAAATGAATGTATTCGGGAAAAATAACCTCTGTCAAGGTGTGGCACATAGCTTGATCGTAACTATTCGTATTATATATCAATACATCTCCATAAAATCTAATCAGAATTTATATGTGAGCGATGAAGATTCTACAAGGGCGCATGTGCACACCAAAATAATAGCCCCATTTTTACGAAATTCATAAATAGGTACCTACCTACGCGAATTCACCTCATTCGGCGCAAGAGAACCGTAGTTATGCTTGAGCCAAGGTTTTAAGTTTGCGCATGCGCATACGGAGGTTACGGTCCAAATCCATAGAAAAGAAGCAACACGTTATTAGGGGAATTGATATCTTGCAGAGAGGTGCTCCAATAGCCGTATTGTATTACACCTAAGGGAATTTCAGCCCACTATTTCAGACCATTCTTCCGTATAGTTATGAGCGTTACAAGGATGAGTGGACACATGGATAAAAAAAGACAGGCATAGAACCAAATTGATTCTAAAATGTCTAAAATGCAAAACGCGAGTGAAAATTTTGATTTTGGAAGACAACTAATTTTTTTCTCCCGAGAGTGATGACAAGGCTTCCGCTACCGCGGGAGGCTCGGAAAAAATACGCATAGCCCCTTGACAATAATTGCTATCAAACGACCTACGTGTCTCATGTTTCACGATGCACGAAAGGAATTATTATTGAAGAAGAAGCTCCCGGAATTAAAATTCAACTTCATTCACTCGATGAACGATCACTTTACGAAGTATGTGTATGTTTTATATAAATAATGAAGGTGGAAAGTGGTTTGGTTGGATAGAATCAGAAGATTCATAAAACATTCATACAAAGATTAGAAACCGAAGCTTAATCCAGGTCGCCATCGTACGACCTCGTACCTCGTAATATAGGAGGCTGTAGTACAGGGTCATATCTTTTTTCTTTTTCTTTTTTTCAAATCACCTCATATAGTTGTTGCGGTTGCCAATCCAATCGGTCCAATCGGTCCAAACGGTTGTTAGGGATTTCAGACAGGTGATGCAGCCCATCCAACTCTAAATACGAGTAACAGCAATTACAGTAATGCACTCCAGATACTGATAAGTAACCCTTTTGGCCTTCAGTATGAGTAGAAAGCCCGACCGGATCAACCAATCACAAACTGACCCATAAAACGGCTGCTTCGACAAGCAGCCTCTCACTGACGAGTTGCTCGACTCTATTATTTGCATGACGAGTAATTTTATCCGAATCTTGCTCCTAAAGCATGCGCAGTCCGTCATTTCTACTCGTAATTCGGTTCACACGTATCACGTCTCGCCGCATCAAATGACTATGTCTGAGCAATACGGTCATTCCGTACTAAATGAGGAAACAATAATTGAAAATACACTGCCAAGGTGATGGCACAGGAGCTTCCTCGTCACAATCAGAGTGACCCATTATAAAATAGAACAGCCTCGGAAGCAAAATAACATAACATTACATTGCATAACATTATATTACATTACATTACATTACATTACATTACATTACATTACATTACATTACATTACATTACATTACATTACATTACATTACATTACATTACATTACATTACATTACATTACATTACATAACGTGAAATATACATATTACATAACATTACATTACATAACATTACATGAAATATACATATTACATAACATTACGTCCATAATACATTACGTCCATTATACATAATTGCGAAAGTTATGCGTGTTTGAAAAATTTCACGTTAGCGCATGCGCAGGGCGAACCGCTGGCTCTATCATGTTGAAATTTATATGGGACTTCAATGGGCCCTACCCGCTTAATCCCTGAGAATTACATTGAAATTGGGTGAAATCTTTGGTTACTACGGCTGTAACAAGGAAATTGAATCTATTTCACACCAGCGCATGCGCAGAGCGCACCGAGGGTCCGATCATGCTGAAATTCATACTGGAAATCACTAGGCCTTGTCCAAACACCCCTTGAAAATTTGAGCGAAATTGAATCAAAATTGTGAAAGTTATGCGTGTTTGTTGAATTTAACGTTAGCGCATGCGCAGGGCGTACCGCTGGATCAATCTTGTTGAAATTTGTATGGGACCTCAAGGGGCCTTATCCGCACCATCCCTCAAAATTTGAGCTGAATCAATTCAAAATCGTGGAAGTTATGGCTGTAACAAGGAAATGCGGACAGACAGACTCACAGACTCACAGACTCACAGACTCACAGACCCACAGACCCACAGACCGACAGACACGGAACCAAATTTGTTCAGTAGGCTTTGAAACGCAAAATGCAAGTGGAAATTTTGATTTCTGAAGACAAAAATGTTTTGGCTCACGAAAGTGAACACAAGGCATCCGCTGCTTCGCAGACTCGGAAGCAAAGGAAGTCCAGGATCTTGGAATCACATGCGGTATGGTTCACAAAGCTCTGCTGCGGAAAAAACCCTTCTTGTTGAATGTTTGTAAGTAATCTGGAGGTTTAAATTTGTGATACATAATTCTATCAACCTCCAGTCACCACCAGGAAATGGAGCTGTGTTAACATGTTTAGCTTCCGATTCAACAAACGTAGCCAAAGCGTTATGATCAAATTTGGAAAAACAAACATTGTTCAGTTCAAAATTCCCACTTGCGTCTAATGTTTCAGACCTTTCTGACAAATATGTTTCCGCAAGTTGGCCTGCAATATTCCTGCTACATGGAGACATGCCACACTAGTCCATCTACCCCGTAGGTATAGGCCAACCTGCAAACTTAGGAACACCCATAACTTCTTATCAATGGAATTCAGTTCGTCTTCTGCCGTGACGGGTTCACATAAATTAATGTCTCTTCGAGAATGTTAATAGACAATACTTTACACTCTCCTTGCCGTGCCCGAATGGTAATAGGAAAGTATTGCAATTTCTGTTTTTCAGGATCGCTTTCTATTCACCCAAGGAAGCGCCTATTGAAAAATCAGCTTTTATTTTCGTTATTAGGTGAATAACTACCAGAGAGGCTAAAATCACCATTTTCAGCACATTTGCTGACCTTTTTCTCAACACTTTCACGATCTCGATCAAATTTTTATAGCTTATTCGTATTATATGGATTTCAATAGCCATCACCATCCAGCATCCAGCAAGTGACATTTCGAAGTATGGTGTAGTCGTATCGAGCACTTCGAACCGAGCATTTTTCGAATCGTACTTTTCATATCGTACTTTTCGAATCGTACTGTTCGTATCGAATCGAACTTTTCGAATCGAGCACTTTTCGTATCGAGCACTTTTCGTATCGAGCACTCTCGAATCGAGCACTTTTCGTACCGAACACTTTTCGTATCGAGCACTCTCCAATCGAGCACTTTTCGTATCGAGCACTTTTCGTATCGAGCACTTTTCGTCTCGAGCACAAGAGAAGTGTGGTATGGAGCACCATCCAGCACCATCGAGCACTTGTGAGATTGAAGAAGCGACATTTCGAAGTATTGCGTAGTCGCCCGTTGTTTTATTTATGTTCAGTCACAAATAACTTGCATAATTATCAGTAGCAATATTTTAAAACTACATATTATAATAGATAACAGTACTCTTTAACCTTTCGTTCGTCGTGTGGTCCTGACAGCTGCATGATTTTTCTCTTTTAGTGTCATGATTGCATGAGTGGGCGCTGCTTGGCGTTGACGCTTTGGAGATACCCCACCCCCCTCCACTGTACCATTTTATCGACCTCCGGCTTTTGGACAGTCATGTCTCAGACGTATCAGCTTGCTTCAGCTCAGACGTGCAACGCAACTCCACGTAAACTTCTGTGATTTGAGATTTTTTGTTCCTGTGTTTTCATTTTTTGGGTATTTTCATGTGATTATTTGCATATGTTTATCCCATCACATATAAAATATACCTAAATTAGACAATAATATATAGATGTAAGCAGACTTCACAGAACAGTTTGATGAGGACGTTTAGGTCGGGTAGATCTGATTCCAATTACAACCGAGAGCTGAGGCCATTTTTATGAATTTGTTTTTAACTTGGGTACTAGTAATATTATTGCCCATGTTCTTAGCTACTCATATTTGCATTGTTTACAGCGGCCAGTTGAATAAAGTTAATTTTGTAAGTAAATATTGTTGCTCTTGATGCTCCCTGATATATGCGAAAATTAATTTATAGGGGAGTGCGAGCGCCTCACAGGTACCGAAAATATGGATGGTAAAAAAAAGGAGTGCGACTAACAGAAGGTTAAGGTTACGAGCCACCACTGTACTCACTCACCACATCTTACGGATGTGGGTAAGAAAAATGGTGAGGGAGAGAGAGAACTATCCAAAACGCAGAAAATTATTACACAACGGTTTATTATTTACCTGTAGAGGTGCCCCTTCTGCGTAGGTCACTGTTTTCTGTGGTCAGTACCTATCCCCCCCCCCCCCCCCCCACGAAAGCCCTAAATCGAGTACTGAAGCCAGCTGGGCAATTACGGTTTCATAAATATGCGGTGGATTCAAGAATTCTACTAGCATCATTAATCATTAATTTGTTGTTATTCATGACGTGATTCATGTTGTTCAATAAGTTACAAAAATACCTATCAAAAACATCCAAAATAACCATCATTATTCATATGAAATACTATCATGGAACAACCAACTCGATTTCAAACAGCCATGCTTAAGCAGGTGTTCCCTAGCAATGATATCTGGGGTGGATGTATGTATCCTGTTAAATCACGATCATGTTGCCCAAGCTCTTCGGTGCAAATTTCAGGGCCCGGCTGTGAACGAACAGCTGAACGTACAATACCGGGTGGTGTCCAAAAATTCCTAAGTTCGAGATCAAATTAAAAACGCAAAAAAAAAAATCGAGTTAACGGCTCCTGGAAGTTTCAGTCCCTATTTTTCACCCCTTAGATATGACGGACAGTAACGCCGAACTTCGAGGACCAAACAGACCCCAAATGGGACATACATACCAAATTTCATTAATTTTTGTTCATGGTGGCTAAGAAAAAACAAAGTACGGCGGAATGTACGGCGCGGCGGACGGATAGGAATTGATTATTCAATTTTCGGATTCTACGTGCCTTGAAACGAAAACAATTAAATACGGGGGGGGGGGGGGGGATTTTTTTTTTTTTTCCATGCTCGAGCTCAGAGGTTCGTTACTGAAAATAATAAACCAAAATTTGCAAAACTGTAGAGTACGTACATTAGGTTAGGTACTGCGGCGATGTCAGTGGCACCACTCCCAAAAATAATCAAGCAGGTAGCACAACACATGCAGTAACGGGCTTCACTGCATTAATTTGTCGATTTGTAGCACTTGCTCTGGTGGTGCTGCTGGTTCTTTCACGTGATAAATTCCTCCTCATCACGCATTTCATAACGCATCCAATCCTGCACAACGTATACTTTGTCTCCAGAAAAGTGAGTAGGTAATTCATAACTGGTTCCGTCGCTTCAGGTGAGTGAATCGTGACTTCTAACGAGAGCCAATCAAACAACAGAACTTGGACTTGGCCGGAAAAGAAAACCCAAAGAGGCTGCAAGGAGCATGAAGGGCATCTACGAGTGTGTATGCGTGCGTTCGAGACAAGAAGAGCTTCGGATGAGAGAGCAAGGGGTGGATCCGTCCGTGACCATAACGACCTTCAACACACCGAACCCCAGCTGGACAATTATTATCAACCTCTTCCAAACCAGTTTCAAGACGCCCTACAGCTCAGCTGATCACAACCTCTTCCGTCTGTGCTTGATATACACCCCCTCTCCGCCATCGGTCCCACTTAGAGAATTTTTTTTCCTATTGTCCTTTCCTATCCTAATGACTCGTTGGTTGCATTGTGCCAACACCTCTGCAGTTATACCGCTATTCGTCTGTACAACTTCCCCCTCACCTGCCCAAACCACTTTTCTCCGTGCGGGTAGGTAATAGTTCTATCCGCCCGAGTAACGACTCCCGGTTACTCACCAAAACCTTGGTAATTGACTGACTCGCTGCGCTTCCCTGCTCTGATTCACGTATTTTCGTTCTGCGGTTTCCGTTCCGCTCAATGTTTTGTCAACACCTTGAAAGTATGTATTTGCGTTTGCAACCTCAATTGCGTATGCAATTCATTGAGTACCATGAAGTAATGATTAGTCAATCATTACTTCATGGTACTCAATGAATTTGTGGAGAGATAATCTGTTCAAATCAACAGTAAGAAAGGATTTCGATAAAGAAAGTACTTCATTTTCACTGAAGAATCCGAATTTAAATAAATAAAGTGTCGATGATTATAGGAAAGTACGTGCTTTGAGTGCTTGCTTTCCCAGCCGGTTTGCACCCCCAGTTTTCTGCATGTCCCACTTTCCTACGATCACTTCGTCAACGAGAAGAATAAATAATTATTGTATACTCTGCTCAATGTTTTGTCAACACCTTGAAAGTATGTATTTGCGTTTGCAACCTCAATTGCGTATGCAATTCATTGAGTACCATGAAGTAATGATTAGTCAATCATTACTTCATGGTACTCAATGAATTTGTGGAGAGATAATCTGTTCAAATCAACAGTAAGAAAGGATTTCGATAAAGAAAGTACTTCATTTTCACTGAAGAATCCGAATTTAAATAAATAAAGTGTCGATGATTATAGGAAAGTACGTGCTTTGAGTGCTTGCTTTCCCAGCCGGTTTGCACCCCCAGTTTTCTGCATGTCCCACTTTCCTACGATCACTTCGTCAACGAGAAGAATAAATAATTATTGTATACTCTGCTCTCTGTTTGACCTACGAAAAAAGACGACGTTTCATGAATTGGAAGCTTGGGGTGTTTTTTTACTTTTTGCTCTGTAGTTTTCGGCACCATGAAGGCGCCAGGAAGTAAAATCCGAAAAAAAGCTTATCTTGGGTCTTACGAGTTGAAATTTTACCATCCCATCAAGGTACTTCGGAGTTGTTCTATAATCGATTCGCACGTGAGGCACCTACCTCCACTCCAACAGAACCACAAGTTTTTGGCAGGAAAATGAACTTCCAATGGTACTGACCACATTCTGGATGGATTCAGTGTCCTTTAAAAGATGTCAATATGATTATTGTAGAGATTATGGAACCCCAAAGTGTTGAAAAGGTACTGAAACATGGGTTTTAACATGGCCAACTCGGGAATTCTGTCCACAACATGACTTCCCAAGAAACTGGGGAATGTGTAGTTCAACGAGGGTTGGAGGGAGTGTCATACACTACAGACTTTATTCAGCACAGCATGGGGGCATCTGGCTATACTTTTGGCTGGACCAGTACGTACTAGATCTAGGTAGGAACTAGATCTACTGGGACTTCCATGACTTGAATCTCGAGAGGAGTCACAACACAACAAGTGGCAATACGGCACTGACTGATGGAAACTGAACCCATCAATCACGCGGAAAACTCAGTCATCACGTGGAAACTGACTGGTTAGCGGAAAACTCAGGAATGAGTTGACCATAAACACTCTTTAGAAAAAAAGGGGAAAAAACAGTCGTGTCTTGTACAAGAGGCTTTCCCCAGGCGTAGCCTGACATCCCTTAGTCCAAAACTGGTTGTACTTGGCTTGCCTAGTACAGGATCCATGGGTCTGGACAAAAGGGATCCGATCTGCCTAAGTAAATGAGTTCACGTCGATGTCACCAATGAAATGATACTGGAACCATGAGTGATGAGGTGGAGTCCTAAGGGGAGTCATAAGACCCTGCGACGAGTTTTAATCAGTGTCAAAAAGGCACAGATAGTTGGGTTAACTTGGTCAAGTGGAAAAATCGGAAATGGGTTCACCAAAAATTCTCTTTAGTAAAGAAATATGTAAATTATCACATAACGGTTTATTATTTACCTGCATAGATGCCCCTTCTGCGTAAATCACTGTTTTCTGTGGGCTAATCTCGTGCCTCCCCGAGGAAAGCCCTAAATCGAGCACTGGAACCGGTCGGGCAATCACTGTTTCATACTAAATTATAAGCGGTCGATTCAATAATTCTATTCATTATTTGTTGTTGTGCATGAAGCGTAACGTGTAGTTTTTAAATATTTGAACGACATTCGTCTGCGTAGTTTGAAAGAGATCCTGCAAATTTCATCAAAATTAGGGTTCATGAAAAAATGAGTGCCTCAGATGACGCGTTTGCGTACGCGCAGTGGTCATACCAGTGATCCGAGCGTTTTGAAATTCATAGGGGACCATCCAGGAGATACACCCCAGATACCCACACAATATGAGCAAAATCAAGCCGTTTATTCGTGAGAAATCGAGTGGCTCGGATTCGCGTTTGCGCATGCGCAGTAGACGTACCAATGATCCGATCGTTCTGCACTTAATTCACAGGGACCATCTAGAACTAAACTCCAATCACCCACCGAATTTAAATCAAATCGGGCAATTAGTTCGCGAAAAATTTAATACCTCAGATTCGCGTTTGCGCTTGCGGTGGCCGTACCAATCACCCGTTCGATCTGTAATATTCTGGGGCCCAACCCGCAGGCAAATCGGATTGGAACTGAGGAAGTTACGGGTGTGGCAAGGATTTGCGGCACATGGACAGACAGACACCGAATCAAATTTGCTCAAGTTGCAGAAGTAATTTCGGTGTAACTATCCAGCCATGCCCAGCCATGTCCAACTTTATAACACAGACGTAAAATATTTGGGAATGATTTTAGCGAATTTTCAAAGAAAATGAAGCTATTGCAATGGCTTCGAAATTTAAATAATATAAATTTTTGGAAATTTTCTTCATAGAAATCCGTTTCAGACCATTCTAAAACGATTCCTGAAATTTAACACTTTTTTATATGTATATATATATATATATGTGTCACTCCAGACGATAACTCTCGATAGAATTGAGATAAACAGCTCAAATTTGCACAAAAAATCTATCTTGGCAATCGAAAGGCTAAGTTCGAAGATGGGCGAAATTGGCCTACTCTAAGGAGGGTTTTGGCGCATTTAAAGTGCGCAAAAATTACCCAAAAATCCCCAAAATGTTATTTTCCAACAAGTGACCCCTCATTTTAAAGGTTTTTGCACGCTGAACACGATGGTGGAATCGAATTTTAGATATCTTGATCCGTTCTCAAATTAGAGCATTTAAAGTGCGCAAAAATTACCCAAAAATCCCCAAAATGTTATTTTCTAACAAGTGACCCCTCATTTTAAAGGTTTTTGCACGCTGAACACGATGGTGAAATCGGATTTTAGATATCTAAATCCGTTCTTAAATTAGAGCATTTAAAGTGCGCAAAACCTACCCAAAACCCAAAACGGTAGAATCAGGATGGACAAAACGTACAAATTAAAATAAATACGAAGAGAATATACATAGAAAACCAAATTTTAGACCGAAGTTTTCCTTTATTCAAAACCATAGCCATTAATTCGAATATTTCTTTGAAAATTCGCTCATTTAGTCATGCTGCATGACTGGTTTTTTTATTCCAACGAGAATTGGAAAACGCTGCAAATCCCTGCACAACGGTCTATTATTTTGTACAGAATACCCTTCTGTTACAGATCACAGCTCTCTGTATAGATAACCCGTCTATATAATATAATATGTACCTACTACTCTGTACATATTATGTGGATCGCAGATCCTCCGTAGGTTAGTACCTAACCCCGTACTCGTTACAAGGCACCTACCTAAATCACGAGTTAATGTTGCTAAAATAATACAGCCGATGACAAATAGTACTAACTAAAACGGCAAAAAGAAACGCAAATAATGAAGTTCTAAAAGAAAATTGTTGATGTGGAGTGAAATAGATGCCCCTTCTGCGTAGATAACCGTTTTCTGTGGTCAATACCTATAATGAACCATTGTGTAATAACTTGCCCATTAATAATACTTCAAGGGTTGTTCAAGTTGCAAAAGTACCGATCAACAAAATCCAGCCCCTTCTTGGTAGATGAACCGTTGTGTAATAATTTTCCGTTGTGTAATAATTTACCGTTGTGTAATAATTATGTGAATCGCAGACCCTGCGTAGGTTAGTACCTAACCCCTTACTCGTTACTAGGTCCCTACCTAAATCACGAGTTGAATGTTGCTAAAATAATACAGCCGATGACAAATAGTAAATAAAACGGCAAGAAGAAACGCAAATAATGAAGTTCTAAAGGAAAATTGTTGATGTGGAGTAAAATAGATGCCCCTTCTGCGTAGATCACTGTTTTCTGTGGTCAATACCTATAGTGAACCGTTGTGTAATAACTTGTCCATCAATAATACTTCAACGGTTGTTCAAGTTGCAAAAGTAACGATCAACAAAATCCAGCCCCTTTTGGTACATGAACCGTTGTGTATTAATTTATCGTTATGTAATAATTTATCGTTGTGTAATAATTTGCCGTTGTGTAATAATTTGCCGTTGTGTAATAATTTGCCGTTGTGTAATAATTTGCCGTTGTGTAATAATTTACCATTGTGTAATAATTTACCCATCAGTAATACTTCAACGCCTGTTCAAGTTTCACAAGTACCTACCAATAAAATCCAATAGTCCATCACTTATCAAATGAAATAATATCAGAGAACAACCAACTCGACTTCATACAGCCACCCTTGATTATAATCTGGTGCTCCCTAGCGATGATATCTGGGCCGGATTTATACCGTTTGATTCACGATCGTGTTGATGGCTTTTTGGTGCACACGGACGGCTGGACGTACAATGCTCCGGGTGGCCTCAAAAAATTGTTTAGCTCAAGACAAATTTAATAACGTAAAAAAAACCATACCCTTCTATCGAAAGTTTTCGAGCTACGGCGTTCTGAAAATACCCCGAACGTTATACAGACACAGACCCCGAACGGAACCTATAACCCGAATTTCATCAATTTTGTTTCATGGTAACTAAGAAAAGTGGCCAGTACGGCGCACGGCGGACAGACAGAAATATTTTAATTGCATTTTCGGATTCTACATACCTTGAAACGTAAACCATCCAATTTTGAGGGGGGTAAGAATTTTTTTTGTTGCCGATTCCAATGGTTCATTATTGAAAATAATAAACCAAAAGCAAATTGCTGGTGTAAACAAAAAAACGCTGCAAAGTCCTTGTCACATGGGTTTATTATTCTATTGGACGTACCTACAGAAATGTTGGCTGTTCATTTATTGTTTCTTTCATGTGCAACAATTGAAATAGCTATTTCTGATGGTTTCCACCAATTTTGGCCCCCAAAACTTAAATTAGGTACGCTCTTTTTTTTTTTTTTCAAATTATCGTTGATCATCAGTAGTGCCATTTAGTCGTATTGATCCACGTGTTGAAACTTTTGCTAGTGTTATTCTACAAATTGATGGTGATTTCAGACGATTTCGCAGGTTTTTGACTCATAAAAAATCAATTTTGGGGGCTGAACATCTGGTACAACCTCAATTTTCCACTCTTTGGTCAAAATCGACTTCATATTCGGACTTCTCGTCCAGAAAAACATGGAAACCGATACCTCAAAAGCTCATGTTACCAATATGTTGCTAAAACGCAAAAAGTACCTATTTTTACACACATTTTCACTCATAACACCCCTGGGTGTATTCCGATCGGGCTGAAAAGTTTCGGGACACAACTAGGGCCCAAATGGAGCATGTGTGCGAAAGAACGATTTTTTTAGACCGAAAATGAAGCCTGTACACGTGATACGGCGGACGGCGGACGGCGTACGGCGGACGGACATTGCATTTTTGGAATCTATGCACCTTGAAACGGAAAAGAAAAAAGTTTGAGGGGGTGTTATAAAAATTTTTTGCTGAGCGATTACATAGGTGTATTATTCACAGAATAATAAACCAAAAGGTGACATTTTATATATATATATATATATATATATATATATATATATATATATATATATATATATATATATATATATATATATATATATATATATGCACATTATGGTTTCTCTGCAGGTTTTCAGAATTGTGTATTTTGCCCTTGTGCAATCAGTGCTCCTCTATGGTCTGCTGGCCTGGGGCAGTGCATACACAACCTCTTTAGACCCCTCGATGCTTAGGTACGAAGTAAGCGTCGTTAAGAATTATTACGAATAGTGTTTGCAACACAAACCGCCTTTATTCGAAAAACAAATATGCTAAACATTTTCTATCAGAAGAAAGTTTCCTCGATTCGGCAGATGTTGAAAGAAGAGTCGTGTTCACTTCCCCAACATGACCCGCCCACTCGTTTTCAGGCCTTTGGCTTTATGGCTCCCCCTCGTTGCACCACGACCGCTGGTCTGAACAGTTATAGATATTCATAGATATTTTGCGGCTGAAGCTTTTCATCGTCTACCTGGTCTACCAAATGGATTAAAACCTCATGGATGCTAGATCCGCCGAATTTAGCTTCTGAAAACTTCTGTAAATTTCAGCTAATGAGGTGATGTGCCTAGAGTGAAATGAATGTAATTATTTTGTATATAAATGTATCAAAGAAAAGTTAAAAAAAGATTTGAAAGGAGTCTTCTTACAAGTTCATTTTCTCCTTTTGTGTTCTTGAAACATACCTAGTGAACTTCTATTCCCGAACTAGTGTAGTATTTTCTTTCGCAGTTTCTTCTGTAATATTACTTTGCACTTGTTTTGAATGGAAATAAAAGAAAAAAGTAAACAAAATCTAAAATAATCTTGTTACGTACTTCAAATGAAGTACCTATAATAATATCACGGAACAACCAACTTGAGTCCATAAAGCCATGCGAATTGCCCACCGCACGTTAAAATGACGTCTTTCAGGGAACTGGGAGCAAGCACACTCAACCGCTGCGGTGCAGGCCAAGAAGGTTAGGTGGGTTGGGCCCTGCGAGAGCGGACACCGGTGGAGGAGGAAGGTCTTATGAGACCGACGCAATGCGCCGCGGCCTGAAAATATTATATAAAACACTCGATCCCCCTCGCTCCAACTTCTCGCCCCAGAGTCTATAACCCAAACCTCCTTGTTAATTCGTTGGTTTTTTTCTTGCTTTTTTAATTTTTTTTTTAATACTGAAGACTTATAGTGGAACGAACAGCGTTTTAGAGATGGTTTCGAGTCTTTTCAAGCGTTCAGATCCCCACAAATGGGACGTTGCCCGGCACGAGAGGTCTAATCCATTATCCTCGAGTTACTCATCGATCAATCACTCATAACAGCAGGAAGCAGAAAATGAAAATGTTTGGCAAAACCAAGACCATGCCTACACTACCGAAAGATACATAAATTAATTTTATGACCCGCGCGTTCCACAATATATTATTATATATGATAACGGTATGAATTACCGTACATCGCCTCGCATCAGAAAACCGTAACCCCCTCCACAACAACTAAAACATTTATTAGTAACTCAATTTATTATTATTATTTTTTTATATACATTTATTTGGTATCAACATGGTATATACAGCCATACAGGTGCATTATAAAATAAAGTAAATGTATCTTTCAATCAAATTATGTACAATTATGCTATCTTCTTTATCTGTGTTAGAAATTCGTTTAGCCAGTGGAAATTCGTTGGAAATTTCAACTGATCCTTATAATGAAACGGTTTTTAGTCAATAACAGTGTGATGCCGTCAAGAGCTTTCATCGAGCTGTGGAGAAACATATGCATATCATGATTATGTGCTATAGACTTCTTCCACCTGACAGCCGTGGCACATTGCCGAGTGCTCTTCCCCATGAAACTTATAAAGCAAACCATTTTTATATAAAGCACACAGCCCATGGTTGCTTCTAATACGGCAGATAGTAGAGATTTCCCGACGACACGGTGCCCAGGAACCAAGGTCTTTGTGAAGGGGATGGCTGAAAACTTCTGTAAAAGCTTGCATTGACTGAGTCAGTATGCTTCAGTCCACTTTTCGCGATAGTGCTGACTAATCGGGCGGTGGACGTCTTCTTTGGGGACCAATCAAGGCCAAACACCCTTTTTTCAGCTCCTCTTTTTGCCAACCCATCCACTACTTCACTGAAATGAATACCAATATGTTTCTTCACCCAAATCAACGCCACTTCCGCCTCTTCGTCTCTCAGTTCAGCCAGGGTGGTTAATACGCCAGCAAATATTGGGTGCCGGGCTCGCTTTCATCCTCCTAATTTCAAAAATTTGAGTGTACTCAAGGAGTCGGTGAATATTGCCAGAGCAGTTACGGATCGCTACGTCGCAGATCTGTTGCATAACGCAATGCCTTCAATATGCCGAACACCTCCGCTGAGTAGCTGGAGCAGGACTCAGGAAGCTTGTATGCCACTGAGAAATCGTTAGTGACATCCAGGAAGGCACAACCCATGTTGTTCCTATTCTTAGACCCATCAGTAAAAATGATCACATGCTATGTCCAGCGGGAGTTCAGAAACTCCAAAACTTGGCAATTTATTGCAGATAGCAAGGCGCCCCTGAGCGCGTGGAAGTATTGCTCATTCACCTGCAAGACTGTGTTACTGAATGCAGCATCGTATAGCGGGGGTCGTCCACATACTGGAAATGTCATAATTCGTTTGACCGTAGCCGGATGTAATGGGTGGTGTCGTTTTGCAGTTCCAACGTGGGTTATCACTCACATCATTTGCCAAAGCTCCAATGTCGCCCAACATATCATTTTGTAGGCTTCTCAGTCGGAAGATGTAGTGGTATGTCAGAATACCCTTCTCTGCTGTAATGGCTTCTCACCAGCTTCGCCTAGTAATGACTGAATGGGAGTGGTCTTCAGCATTCCACGGCATAGTCGTAGACATTTGTACTGCAATCTATCGATCTTTTCTAGGCTAGTTTTTCAGGCTTGCCCATAGAAGGTGCTCCCAAAATCCAAGACCACTATAAATACGTGCGGTATAGTGGCCTAGTAAAAAAGCAAACATACTGATGGGTCAGCTTCCCACTCGCCATCATTTTTAGAATATTGAAATATTTCTCACATTTCTTAAGGATGCATTCGATGTGGACTCTCCAGGTTAGCGTTTCATCCATCCGAAGTCCCAGAAATTTAACGCTGTTTCTCACTGGGAATTGACTCAATGCTACCCCCAATGTTGAGTCTCTGCCTGCGAGTAAACAGAACTAGTAGAGCCTTCTCCACAGAAAGATAGGCTCATCCGATTCGCCCATTTATTGAGACGACTCGCAAACTCATCCAGCAAGTCGATGCCCTCCTGAACATTTCCACATTCAACATATGTACAAACACAATCTGCATACTCCAGCATACAGACAGCTTCCGGTAGGATGGCTTTCAGATTCCCAACATACAGCGAGTATAAAAATGGGTTCAACATACCACCCTGTGAATGACCCTGGTTGACGACTCTCTTTCCATAATGTATGCCTTCTTCCGGTGCCATGCACGAACACCATGCGTCGGCGACGATCTCAAAATACCACCTGAAGTGTCCTCTCCTCGGCAGCCCGGCACAGTGCACCAAAGCTCAACACTCCTGTCCAAGCCCTAATGTTCCTCAGCCAGGAAAGCTGCTTCCGACCCACTCCCCTCTTCTCCTCAATCTTGCCTTCCAAAATAAGATGGGGAATCACATATCTAGGCCCTCGAAGTACATGGCCCAGGTAAGCAACCTTCCGCTTCTTGATTGTTTGAAACAGCTCACGGGCCCTGCGGCTCATGCCTGCCCTGGAGATAACCTCCTCATTGCGAACCCTATCCACCCAAGAGACGAAACATTCTGCGCAACACCCACATTTTAAAAGCTTCCAACTTATTCACAGAGCCTGCTCTAATTGTCCACGTCTCTGCTCCGTAGAGGAGAACTGACCACACATAATACTTCACCAGCCTGTAGCGTATCTCAAAAGAGAGGTGCTTATCACACAGCAAAGTTCGAAGCTTGAGAAAACTCTGTCTGGCCTGTGCTACCCGGATCCGAATTTCTATCTGAGGATCCCACTTCTCATTCACCACAGTTCCAAGGTACCTGAAGGATGACACCCTACCGATTCTCTGGCCATCAAGCATTAATCCACCACCAAGGTGTAAATCTCTAATGACTACCATGAACTTGGTCTTGCATAATATATATTGATCCTCAATCCGACAGTAGTTCCCACTGTCTTCAGTCTATCGAGAACGGCTTGCAGGTCTTGGCAGCTACTTGCGATGAGCACAGTGTCATCTGCATACCTTAAATTATTTATGGGGACACTGTCAACTTTGATGCCCAGTTCAAGGTCCTGCAGTGCTTTGGAAAAAATTCTCTCAACATACAAGTTAAACATGATTGGGGACAGAATGCATCCCTGTCGGACGCCTTTCTTAATGTCAAAACGCTCGGAGAGTGCACTACCATTCACTTTTACAGCAGCCCTCTGCCCCCAGTACAAGTTACGGATGAATCTTACCTCTTTCCTATCATTGTCGGCCTCTTCAAGGAATGCAATAAGGCGATCATGGCTTATATTATCAAAAGCTTTTTCATAATCTATAAAGCATAGAAAAACATCTTTCCTCTGATCGTAGCAGTTCTGTACTAGTGAGTTCAGGCAGAATACAGCTTCTCTTGTTCCCCCGTCCCTGATTTAAAGCCAAACTGCGTCTCACCACTGACACTCTCCAATTTCCGGAACAGACGTGTGTGGAGCACTCTTAGAAAAATTTTCAGCACATGGCTAAGGAGACTAACCGGACGAAAATCCTTACATTTCAGGGCACCGGATTTCTTTGGAATCATCACAAACGTTGAATTAAGCCAATCAGCTGGAATCTGGCCAATGTTGTAAACTCGATTGAAGAGTTTGACCAACACATCCACATTATCCTCCTCAATCAACTGCAAGAATTCCGAGTGAATCCCGTCTTTTCCCGGTGCCTTATTTGCTTTAGCCACCTTCATGGCGTATAATATCACCTCACTCCTCAGAATTGGAGGGCCATCCATATCCATCAGACAACCAAATTCTGACCCTGTAATACGCGCATTGTCAAACAAGCTCTCATTGTATGAACTCCATAGAGCTTTGAGGTCTTCCTCACCCCAAACTGGATTGTTCTGGTCATCTAGCAAAGCGCAAGGGCGCCGAGCTTTGTTATTCAACCCTGTTATTTCCTTTACTTTCTTGTGCAGGGTATAGGAGTCCCCTTTTCACTGAAGTTCTTCCACTTCTTCACACTGCTGAGTCATCCACGCTTCCTTTGCCAGCCTTACCATCCTCTTAATTATGCCATGCATCTCCTTATACTTGGCCTGCTGCTGTTGAATCTTCAGGAGCTGACGTTTTTCCGTCAGAGCTAGAATCTCCTCCGTCATCCAATCCGTGCCCATTTCCCTTTCCTTGCTACCAATTATCTCTAAAGGCTTATCCATCAATGCATCCTTTAATACTTTCCACAGCCCCTCAACAACCTCAAGTTCACCAGCTTTGTTGCCACGAAGTGCTTAGTTAAAGAATGATGTTCTTTATCCAAACCAATGAAGAGCAACATTGTCTCCCATTTTCTTTTTTGGCATTGGCTACCGCTTGTTTGAAATTTGTGCCATCCCGCTCGTACTTCTCAAAGTTTGTTGGCGACTAGTTCAGTCTGCATCTCTCCACAGACAACGTTCTTTTAACCAGGGCTGATTGACCCATCAACGAGCTCCCGACCGACGTAAAACGAACGCACGAGTTTTCGGAATTACCACATTGCAGGCAACAATGAATATGAGAGATCGTGATCCAGCACATCAGACGAAACCTGGCGAAACTGTCCCCAATCTGCTTCCTCTGTTGTCCATTTGCGGGTAGGCGTAATAATTCTATGAGGAACCTCTAAAGCTCTCACGGAGAAAAGAATTGGATAGTGGTCAGATTCAAATGGATCATGGAGTAGGTATGTTCCAGTCGATGTCACCAGCAATCGACGCTGAGGACAATGTGATGTCGACGGCGGACTGTACTGTCGAGTTGATCCTAGGAACAAGAGTGGGTCCGCCTGTGTTTAAAAAAAACTAGATCATTTACTAGGTATCCGTATTTTCTTGAAGTAAAGCTAGATCCAAAACAGGCAAGATGGATATTTAAAGTCCCCCACATATAAGTCTTGGAGCTGGGATCGATCTGAAAAATATCTCCCACCCCACAGAACTCAGCGTTGCTCGATTGTGGTTATATATACTGACTACATGAAGTGCAGATCCATTCGAAAACTCAAGTTTTGCATCAACACATTGAAATTCGTCATAGCGTGTAGTTGATGAGTTGCACCAACATATATCTTTCTTATATCACTTATAAGCTGGGCAGCTCCTCCGTATCCATCATCCCTGTCACACGGGTCACACCTAAGCATGTTGAATAAACTGAAGTTCACATTAACATTCTTATGCAACCAGGTTTCATTTAAGAATTTCAAATTTATTCTGATTGTGTACAAAAAGTGCAGTATGGATTTCAAAATTCGTTTTATATAATTAACGAAGGTAATCTATCGGTATGATATGATTAGGGACATTGTTATGGATTGTTTACATTATACTTTCAATCGATATAGAATTATCTCTCCTAGTAAAGTTTCATCCATATTTTCTGCCAAGTGAGATTTAACGATCTTTATCACTGACAAAACTAGTTCAGTAACCGAGTGCACGTCACGAAGTTCCATCTTCGATGCTTCGGTCGATGCAGTTGAGGGAGAAGCGTGTGGGTTATGTGAAATTCTTCCTCCGGGTCGGTTATTATCACTGGTTCTGAGCTAAGGGCTTCCTCAATACCACCAGTTGCTTTATATACAGATACGGGTTCTCTATGCCTGTGTAAAAGGCCTCAAAGGAACTGAATGATCGATGGCTGGGATGGTTGGGTGATTGATTGATTCAACGTGGGAAACTTTTCATGTCATTTATCCCGGGTAGGGCGGCGTTCGCACTAACATACGTGTTGCCAGAAACGAAATGTTTGGCATCGAAGTATGACATATTATTGGTCCCCGTCATACATTTTATGGCTTGCTACTTCTAATAATGTGGGCAGACATCTCTATTGGAAGAGTAATGTCTTAAGTGGCAGAACGCAATGAATTTACTCATATGTACAAGTGTTGGACGAATGTTCTCCACCACATTTCTCACAACGTACAGTGCCTTTGCACTGGTCTCTGAAATGGCCGTCCCGCCAGCACTCAGTGGGATCATCCTATCAATTAAAATGTATTAATTTGCTTTGAAACTTCAAAAGAAAGATATTATTGAAATTATACTCCCAACGATCACAATAGGGAAACATCGGTGATGGTTCCTTTACCGGATGTTTTGATGGTGAAAATTGAAATATCCCATTTATTATTCATGAATATACCTACATGATGTTCTCCAAGTTTAATTGGCCATAAAAATAACCAAGAATTGGTTTTAATGATTATAACCGGAACAATGATAGACATAGCCTTGACTTCCGTGAAACTGAAGGTGTAGAAGAATGTGGTACTTAATTTCATGTAATAAACTATCATTTTAACGACAGCCATGCAGCAAGACCTAATGTGCACACGTTTGAAGGCACGTACCTACTTGAACAACCTCCAGCTTACATTTCAAAAGTGAAAACTTCAATCTGAACACTACTCCGCTCTGCAGACGTTCTTATTGTTCAAATAAGTATAGTCCATTGTACAAAGTACCAACCCCCTCCATTTATATGCTCAAGTTTTTCCCCCGTTTTAGCGTAGGCGTAGGTATATCTAGGAAACTTTCAACTTTAAAACAGACAAGAATACATACAAAATATAAGCTCATTAAATTTCTTTTCGAAATAATCCAGTACAATATTTTCATACCATGAACCAAGTTATCGACCTTGCGGACTGGGTACAAGACTACGATCCCGCCTCGCAGAACTAGAAGAGGTCAAGGCGAGTAGCGATGGGTATGCTCAC
Organism: Leptopterna dolabrata; assembly: GCA_954871275.1. Lineage (NCBI taxonomy): Eukaryota > Metazoa > Arthropoda > Insecta > Hemiptera > Miridae > Leptopterna > Leptopterna dolabrata. Next base: position 85,754,828 of record OX940974.1, on the reverse strand, counting down.
GCTACCTGGAGGGGGAAGCGTGACGTACCAGGAGTCCGTTCTACTATCGTCTAGTCCTGAGAGCATTACTTTGTACTTGCGCTTTCATTCATCAGTTGTCTGTTGTTGTGGGAAGGGTTTTGTAAACTGAAAACTTATTCTCCGCGTAGGTACCTTTTAAGATGCCAAGTTGTAGATTTGCCCTGGCAGTGTGTAACAATAATTTCTATGGAGCGAGAAAAGCCTGGATGAAGCTGTCAGACTCAGGTTTGTAACAAATTTACTTTTAGTCCTTTAACATTTTCGTAAGGCCTCTTTGTGCAGTAGATTGATTAATTGAAATGCAGCAATTCTTTGTAATGCAGTAATTTGTTTATGGTAGATTCGGGTAGAGGTAGGTACCAATCACTAATTAGCATTGACATGCTAACAACCTAACCAGCTGTTCCTGTCTTTTTCTTTACTACCTGCTATTGCTTGTCTACTACTCGCTTTAGTACTAATTGCTTTTCTTAGTACAATTTCAGAAAGCTTTGAATCAATGCATGCAAGTGGAATGATTTTTCTCTTTCAATATCCTTCATGTTCATTTTTCTAGTAAACGCGTAAGTAGAAAACCTACAAAAGTACGTAATTGTTTATGATTTTAATAAACACTGTTGAGCTATTTACATGAGCACGTATAGGCATGCAGTTGTCAATTCATTTCCTGAATATTATATTATGTGTAATATGTTATTGCTTGTGTAGGTACCTACCTACTTGAGATTTCAATTTTGGGGTGGCCGGTCGAAATAATGGAATGGATGGAATTGATCTGGTTTCGTAAATAACTTATACCAACCCTCAGAAATACTGAAATCGTCAGCGGGAGCGCTGGTGTCAGCGTGAGGGGCGTGGTCGAGTGTCGGAGTTGCGTCGGGTTGAGTGGCGATGGCGTGTTGACTGAGTCATGGTCGGCGGTTGCGACTGTCGTGCGTTTGTTCAATGCGTTGTTGGTTGAGTCATGGTCAGTGATAGCGGTTGCCACGGATGTGGTGGTTGCGGTTGAGTCGTGGTCGGTGGTTGCGGTTGCTGGGGTCGCGGTGGAGTCAAAGTTGGGGTAAGCAGAGACGGCGTCGGCGACCAGCGCGTACCAGGTTGTTGCGGGTGAATGCGGTGTGTGCGGATGTGGTGGCGACGGGTCTTGAAAGATCAATGGGGGTGAGGCCATTGTTTTGGTCAGAGTCAGGGTTGGCGACGTTGCCGGCGACGCAGACAGCGGTGGATACTTGTTGCAGGTGGGTTGCAGCTGCGTCGGCGACGTGTCGGGAAGGGTCAATGGAGGTGAGGCCACTGTTGTGGTCTTAGTCAGGGTTGACGACGCTGTCGATGACACAGACAGCGGTGGAGGCTTGTTGCAGGTAGGTTGCAGCTGCGGCGGTGACGTGTCGGGAAGGGTCAATGGAGGTGAGGCCACTGTTGTGGTCTTAGTCAGGGTTGGCGACGCTGTTGATGGCGCAGACAGCGGTGGATGCTTGTTGCAGGTAGGGTGCAGCTTCGGCGGTGACGTGTCGGGAAGGGTCAATGGAGGTGAGGCCACTGTTGAGGTCTTAGTCAGGGTTGACGACGCTGTCGATGACGCAGAAAGCGGTGGATGCTTGTTGCAGGTAGGGTGCAGCTGCGGCGGCGACGTGTCGGGAAGGGTCAATGGAGGTGAGGCCACTGTTGTGGTCTTAGTCAGGGTTGGCGACGCTGTCGATGACGCAGACAGCGGTGGGTGCGCGTTGCAGGTAGGGTGCAGCTGCGGCGTCGACATGTAGGGTAGTGGTGATGACGTCAGTGTCGTAGTTAGGGGGAGTCAGTCATGGTTGGTCAGAAGGTTGGTGGTCAGTTAGTTAGTCGGGTAGAAACTCGGGGTTACCAATTGTCGTGGATGGGTGCAGGAGGTTGCATGGTCAGACGTCGGGGTTAACAATTGTCGTGAGCGGATTTTTGAGAAGAGTGAGAGGTTGGAAGCGGACGGATGTGCTCCTATTAAGTCTTTTTGCTAACTCCTCGCAGTTTTCACCACAGCAGGAGTTAGATGAAGGGAAGGTTAGCTCACCGCGGTTTTCACCACAGCAGGCGCTTTATGAAGTGGCTCCCCAAGGTTTTCACCACAGCAGGTACTAGTGGAGAGGGAAGTGTCCCGCGGTTTTCACCACAGCAGACACCTGGGATGAATGAATGAATGAAAGAATTTATTCCCATAAATCATTTACTTTCCAATCACATACACTTGGTGGAAACTACCCCCCTCATAGGTCTGGGGCCTGTGTCGAGGAGTTAGTACCCTGCCGTTTTCACCACAGCAGGTACTAGTGGAGAGGGAAGTGTCCCGCGGTTTTCACCATAGGAGACACCAGATGGATGGAAGCTAACACCCCGTGGTTTTCACCACAGCAGGTGTTAGTGGAGGAGGAGGTATCATGGGGTTTTCACCATAGCAGATACCAGGACGTAGTACGCCGCGGTTTTCACCACAGCAGGTACGAGGAAAGGAGGGAGAGAGGACGAGAGAGAGAGGTTCGAGAGAGAAGTCGCAGGTTGGGGGTCGGATCGTCGAATGAAGAGCTGGGCCAGAATGGCGAGTTTTCATAGGGACTTTTCCACCCGTCCCCAGTCCACAATCGGCCGTTACGACCGTTTGAGGTGGTTGGCTGTTGGGGAAAACCCTTGGGTTTGACCAGCTCAACGTTCTCCCCGTTTATTTTATAAAATCTCTCGTAATATTACAGGAGTGGTTTCTGAGAGGGAATCACGACACTCCATATTCTTTTAATAAACTCACACCCATGCAGAATACCTTTTACCTATAGGTACCTAACTATTTAATATTCAGTTTATAATTTAAAATTTAAGAGCCGAATAAACTCAGTTGAATAATATTATGTGATTTAAATGAGAATTTTTTTCTATTTGTCAATTATTCCTTCCCTGAGTATTATCCTGGGCAGCATATTATGTTCCAAATTTCAACTACTTGATATTTCAATTTCGGTGAGGCTGATTAGAAATAATAATTATTAATTTGTAAAGACTAATACCTTGAGAATGACTAAAACCGACCTGCCTCATCTTTGTAACGTTCGTCTATCAGTTGATCGTAGGTTTCTTCCCAATATCATCAGAACTCGCCCATTAATAATACAAAATATAAGAAGGCAACGGTGACCGGCTTAGTGGAGGACTCTCGTGACGTTACACCCCTTCCCATAAGACCGAGCGTGAGCACATCGGCTCTCTCTACTCGCCTTGGGAAGTACTGCGGGCGTTAAAAATTCGGAAAAATGGCAAAGCTGTTGGTCTCGATGGCATCCATTCCGAAGCCCTCAAATTTCCCGTTATCAGAAGCAAGGGGCTCGAATTATTAGTTGCTATTCAGTGGTATTTACAGAGCTGCGCATTTCCCTCTCATTCACATGGCTGAAGTCCAGGTATGTTCCACTTCTCAAGTCTTCTTCAGAGTAATTTACAGGCGCATTTATAAGAAGTGTGACGTGCCAATCGACGAGACGCAATTTGGTTTTTGCAATGGGTCTGGAACCCGAGAGACATAATTCTCCCTGACTGTATTGAATAAGCGATGCGGGAATATAAACTGCGATGCCGGAATTTAAACTGCGATGTCAACGCACGTTTCGCTGACTAGCTCAAAGCTTTTGATTGGTACATCATGAAGAGATTATTGAAGTACTCGCAGTAAAGGCTGCCGTTGTAGACCAAAGAGAATCAGATCAGTGCTCGCCTGTACTGGTTTCAGACAGCGGAAGTATGATGGGAGGTGAGGAAGTTCAGTTCACAGGGTTGGTAACTCGTCGCTCCTCTTGAACGTCTATCCTAAAACTATAACCCGGGAAACAATTGTGGAAGCATCGGGCGGCGTTTTGGTCAACGGGCGGGTCAAATATATAAGCTCAGGTTTGCGGACGACACCGTCCTCGTTGCAAGCAGTGAATAAATTTGAGCTGCAAACTATAGGTAGACGCTTTTGCCCGGTATAGAGCTGTTGTAGGCACCAGAGTGATGGTGTGCAATATTGATCAAAGCCAAAGGTGGATGGGTCCCAGACTGATCTAGCTCGTTCGTTCCGGTATCTGGGCGTATTAGTGAATAGGTTTTGTGACCCTCGCAAGACGGCGAATTGTGAAATCTTATTTTCGTCCTCCAACAACAACCGAAATTCCCTAATCGATCCCCTGCTCATTTTGGTTCATTATTTTCAATAATAAACCTTTGGAATCGACCAGAACAAAATAAAATACAATCCCCCCCCCCCCCCCCCCCCAACAATTTTATGGTTTACGTTAGAATATCGAAGTTTTAAAAACTCCGTCCGTCCGCAGTACGCCGTCCGCCGTACAATGTCCGGTCTTAGTTCATGGGAGCTAAGTTCACGAAGTTTGGTATATGGGTCCCGTTTGGCTCTAGTTGGCTCTCGAAGCTCGGCGTTACTGTCACTCAACTCTCAGGGGTGAAAAATAGAGGTTGAATTCCAGAGTGTCCCTATCTCGGAAAGCTGCATTTTGAGGTGTGGGTTTTCTCGCATTTTTAAACAGTTTTTTTTTTGAATTTTTTAGACCACCCGGAGCATTCTAGGATGTTGCCATAAAATTTGCTATACAATTTGCCCCAAAGAGCAGGGTGCATGCAGGCATCAAGCTGTGCTCAGGGCGCACATCACTGTCTCTCGGCTAGCTGGGCGTATCCTAACTGACGGACTGATACGCCAAAGTTCCCGAGATAGAAACCCTACCAGGACTGAATATTTTTTCACTCCACATCAACAATTTCCCTTCAGAACTTCATTATTTGTGTTTCTTTTTGCCATTTTAACTACCGTTTGTCATATCGACAGAATTATTTTAGCAACATTTAACACGTGATTTAGGTAGGTAACGAGTACGGGGGTTAGGTACTAAGCTACGGAGGGTCTGCGATCTACATAATATGTATAGAATAGCACATATTGTATATAGAAGGGTTATCTATACAGAGAGCTGTGATCTGTAACAGAAGGGTGTTCTACACACAGAAGTGTGATCTGTAACAGAACGGTGTTCTGTACAAAAGAATAAACCTTTGTTTAGGTATTTGCAGCATTTTGTGAATGCGAAGAAGAATAATAATATAAAAATGGTTCGCATGAAGACTGTCGAACTGGCAAGATGGCGAAATAATCGTTGATTTAGGACGCAGACTACCCAAAATCGGCTGGTTAGTTTTGATCGTCGATTTTTCTCATCGTCGATTTGTCTCTTTTGATCATTGATTTATTTTAAACCAAGTAGGTGAAACCCGACATCGTTGTTCAACATCGATCGATCGTTCGGTTTAATAAATAAAATTTGATTAAAAACTTTGGGGAAACCGGTCCTTATACTACATTAAATTAAACATCCTATTTGAAGAGTCCATAGTTGCATCACCACATGAGTGCGCTTTTTCCTTTTACAATGCCGAGTAAAATAATTTACGACCATCGGATTATGATATATAGGTAATGGAGTCTTTTTCCCCCTCGTTTGCGTGCGGCTAACCCAATTCTCCCAGACCCGCGCATATGGTCACTGACCAATCGCATAATTCGATAACTAACTCGTTTTTCGACATTATTTGATAGGTTACCATCTCGATAAGTCAACTCGGACTCGTTCATTGCGAAACTGATTTTATTGGACCGCACCTCGATATTCCCTTATCCCTCTAGAAAGTGCACTTTGCATGTTTACTATGAAAAGAGATGTCATTTTTATTAATTGAAATGTGGATTCAGAAAGTTGATTGTACCGATCTTATCGTGAAGGAGGAATAATTTACTTCATCTAAGAGTCAACATTTCAAGCCTTAATGCTGATTAATACGGTTGAGGTAATTTTTTTGTAGGTGTTAATTTTTTCATCTACCGCGTCCGTCTTTTTAAGGGGGTTACGGGGTTGCGTAGAGGAGGGTCACCTACGGTAGGTATTATAATTTCAAATCGTGGTAACTTAACCTCTGTTTTTACTTTGCGGCTTGAAGAAACGCTTTCCTGGCTTTACAGCGCTGTAAAACGCCGCGCGTTGCGTAAGCGCGAAATTTCTTGGGCAAACTCCGCCCGTTCGGGATGATGTTATTGAACTCCGAACTTGCCTAGTTTGCGTAAGTTCGCTGTAAGGTTTTTATTTTCTGATTATGGAAAAATCATTACACTGCCTTGGAGAAGAAATGGGGGGGGGAAATGACACAATCTCGCTGCATCTCCGGTCTTTTCAAACATGTTCGCGAGGACATTCGCGATTGTAGATGGTTCTGACCATTTGATCTTTCGTTTGACCTAATACCTACTCCTGCCTCGATGCCGGTAATACGATAGGTGTACTCGTACGTACGAGGGATTAGTTCCACCGAGTGACTTCGCGATTTCGATCTGTAATGACCGCTTCACAGTAACTGATCTTACAGTGGCGGCTGGTGTTCAGAAAAATGTCCTGGCATGTTATACTGAATTTATTTTTATAGGCACAATCTGCAGTTTCATCGTACTTCAATATAAAGATAAGATGAACCTAAAGATTTCTTTAGGTTTCTTTCGGTAGGAGTTTCTTCTAAACAATTCTGTAGTTTTACATGTTGTTTGAAGATGTTTGCTGTATCCGAATGGGACATTAAAATTACTTCAGTTTTAGCTGATATTACCAAAACCAAAAACCATCTACAGTTAAATGCATTCGCCCTCTCATTTTCCCCACTTGAACCTACTTCACAATCCCTGTAACTGCATGCAATCGATGTTCACTAAAAGTATGTAAAGAGTCCTGTCAACTCGCTCATTGTGTACTTTCATCACTCACAGGATATTGCAAAAAACAATTTTGAAGGTGATGCTCGGAAAGCCCCGGAGATTTTCCAGTGAGCTACTCTCACAGGAAGCATAAGTTTTCACCGTTCGCCAACTCTTTATTAAAAGTTTAGCTCTGTTTTACCACCGCAATTCCTCCATTGTCAATAAGACGAATGTTCACTCTCATTCCACAAGATTCCAGATCCTCAAGAATGCTGTAAACCCAAAAATAAACTTGACCCTTACCACTAGAAGCCCGCAGTATTTAATTTATCTTTTGAACAATTCTTTGCCTACACAACTTAGGGACCCAAAGTAATGTTAGCCGTTCTGCCTACAAGAGGCTTATATTTACTTGGCTAATAATTTTAGGGAAGGAGAATGCTGAATAGTATATATGTTAAGTTTTGCTAGGTAGGAAACAATATTTACATTTATGTTATCATTAAGTTTTAGTATAATATAGTGAATGGAACCAGTGTAGGACTCCAATATTCACAGTGAGAAGAGTTATTGTTATTTCCATTTCCACCTGCATTTAGATGTGTGTAAAAACTCGTTTGCGACTCTAGCCCGTCAGCACAGGCCTTGCCGAATGACGGGCGACGTCAGTACTGTGAACAAATTTTCTCTCTCTCTCTCTCTCTCTTTTGTGTGATTTTCTCTAACTGGTTGATAGAGAATCCAACTAGGACTCATAGGAACCCAAAGACATTTTAAAGTGCCTACCTACTTTCCTATTTTGGGTTTTCACCAAACATTTGCACCAGATTTGATTACGTCACCTGATGTCATCTAAGAGTACTCGGAAGATATACCTAATCCACAAATCTCGGCAGAGGCAGGGAGTACCCACGTTTACCTAGCGTATCCATGATTTGGGATGAGCGTTATGACGTTTTTGCTTGCCAGTCTACCAAGGTAGCGGAAACTTTTTCGTCGCTTTCAAGAGGGAAATTTTTTAGTTGTCTCCTAAATCAAAATTTCCTCTCGCATTTTACGATTTCGAGGTTTCTGAACAAATCTGGTCTGGTGTCTGTCAGTCGGTGTGTCCGCCAATCCTGACCACAGCATAACTTCATCAATTCAAATCCGATTATCTAGTTAAAATTTTCTTTATGCGAAACCGCGAATCTGAGGTACTAAAACTTCTCACTCAGTCAATCACCCATCAATGGAATCAATAGCCCATTTTTTCCAAATTAGGTGGGTAGTTGAGGTGTAGCTCCCAGATGGCTCCCTGCAGAACAATCGCGCGGCCACTGCGCGTGCACAAAATTGAAATCCGTGGTAATCAGTTTCTTACAAACCTTGGCCGGAGTTTGCTCAAATTTTGTGGGTAGGTGGAGTTTGGCTCCTAGATGGTCCCCTACGAATTACAACGCGATCGGATGATTAGTATAACCACTGCGCATACAAACGCAAAATCTGAGGAAATAAATTTCCCTCGAACCCATAGCCCGATTTTGATGAAACTAACAGGAACCTTTCTTTAAAGTAGGTACGCGGAGGAAATTCAACTTTTTCTGAACTACACGCTGTGCTTCTTGAAACTTGACTTCAAATAATTATAGATAGAATTCTTGAAGCCACACTAACTCTATCCTGTACGGAACTGATTACTTATCATACGTTTAAATGATATATACGACCACGTTATCGATATGAAGAAGCTTTAGGTGCACTAAACTTGATTAAAAAAAAAGAAGAATTTTGAATGAAAAAGTTGTTGAACTTGACTTTCAGCCAGTTTCCGTGAACAACCAAACAATGGCGTGGAGGAAGAACTCATGGTGACCATACTGGTCGCCAGTAGGTGGTTTTGGAAACTGTCATCATTCTTCTTTCCTACTGACTACGTGGAAACATTACATCAATTAATAGCGTAGAAAACTAGTAGAAGGCGAGAATCAGCCAATTTCTGACCATGAGCACTCCTCATTGCGCACAGCCAAACAGACGGACACGGAACCAAATTTGTCCCTTGTTGTCTGAAACGCAAAATGCGAGAAATAATTTCGATTTTGGTGCACACACTTTTTTCGGTTCTTACATAAACGGGTTTATTTCGATTAAATTATTATACAACATTGCAAAAACGTAAAACATACATCTTAATAACATATATATATATATATATGTAAGATTCGCTGTACATTGAATCTCATCTTAGAACTCTCTAGCAAGTAAGATAAGATAAAATCTGTAAACATTGTTTAAACTTATATAGGACGAGCTCAGTTGTAGTTGGTACGCCGAAGTGTGGACATCTAATAGTGAAGTTTTCAATTATTTTTATTTACCCTTCGGAAAAGTGACTTTCGTTATAGATTCAGGTGAGCCTTTGTATACGCTGTACTTACTACCACTACTTGTATACTTGTATATTACTTTCCTTCTTGTAATTTTGTTGTTATTTTGTAATTACAGTATTAAACTGCATCTGAACGAATATTGATTTGTTGAGATAGAAGAAAAGAGGAGACCTATCTTACAAATCTATAACGTTTCCATCACTTTCGAAGATGTCAATCCGAGCTAAATTCCAACTGGCGGCGGAAGCATCACCATCAGATACAAAAACAACAGTTCACCAAATCAAGACCATCCAATTGTGCGATCAACAAGAAGTCTATTTATTTCCGGCGGATGCTCGATCACTGTCATGCCACGCCGAATTAATGAAAAACAAAATCATTCAAGGAGGGATAAAGTCGATAAAGAAGCGCGGACAAGTTCGAAACCTCGTTATCACGTTGGGGGACGATCTTATGAAAATATACCTCGACGAGGAACATAATGTTTGTTTTGACGGTATCTATTTGGACGAATCGGTCGCGTCGACGATCCACTCGACGGCCAAAGAGCATGTTGCATTGGTGACGAAGAAGAGTTTATCATCGTTGACAAAGGACATGGTAGTGGACAAGTTCACCGGTAGAAACCAGAACGCGAAATCGTGGCTGAACACCTTCGTATCAGAATGCCACAGGATGGAAATAACAGACAACCAGCGCCCCGAAGCTCTACGCCTATTCCTGGAAGGTTCCCCAACGGATTGGTACTCAGCCACCCGGAAGATTTTCGACGGAAACGACAACAATTGGGCGGATTGGAGCCAGTCATTTTTGGATACATATGGAGATAAAGGTTGGTCTGACGTTGCGTTCGCGTATAATTTTAGATTTATAAAAGGGTCGTTAACAGAATACGCTGTTAAAAAATTAAATTTACTGGTCGATGCAGATCCTGACCTTACTGAAAAATCTAGAGTCATGCACATTGCAGTAGGCTTACCCCCGTTTATCCGCGAGAAACTAAACAAAAGAGAGATCGAAACTCAAAGCAAATTGATGATCGAGCTCAGTCAGTTAGAATCACTTGCGAATAAGACATTCAAGTTTAGATATTCGGAGAGTTCGAACAACATCACTAGCAATAAATCAAACTATACTAAGAATCAGGAACAAGGGAAGACCCCGTGCACAATATGTGGCAAATTGGGATACCCGAGCCGTTATCATCCGGAACAATTTTGTAGAAATAAGAAATCACCCAATGGGTATATTAAGGTAGCTAATAACACAGAATTAGAGGACGCCTTAAACAATAAGATTCCGGATCAAAAAAACTAGATTTGCCTTCGCTTATTGAACTGAAAGTGCTCGTAGAAAATAAACCGGGGAAGGGATTATATGATCCCGGAGCTAATATTACGATGATTAAATACGAATTTTTACAGAAGTTGGGTAGAAATATGCAAATAATAAAACCCTACACTTTCAGGACAATGAGCGGAGAGGACACAGTACAAGGAATAGTATATTTGCGATTGAAAATTTATAACATCGAGAAAACAATGAGATTTTTTGTAACAGACAATAGGGCATTCAAATACGATATTCTCATAGGCCTCGACAGTATTCGAGATTATAGATTGTGTCAGGATGAAAACCTTCAGATTTCACAGGCGCCAGAACAAAATGGGAGTAAACAACCAACCCGTGAGAGGGAAATACACATCAATTGGAATGAGTTCATACCCATACAAGATTTCGAGGTAAAAACAGAACACTTAGATGATCAAAAACGGAAGGCGATATATAACTTAGTAGATAAGTATTCATCGCTTTTTGCCAAAAATAAATATGACACAGGGAAAGTGAAGGATTATGAAGCGCATATACAACTGATAGCAAATCGATACGTTTCAAAAAAGCCCTATCGATGCTCATTTGGGGATCAACAGGAAATTGAGAACCAGATAAAAGAATTATTGAAACAGGGGTTGATAGAAGAATCTTGTTCGCCTTTTGCCTCGCCCGTTACGCTAGCCTATAAGAAAACTGACGATGGATCTCGCAAGGAGAAGAATAGATTATGCATTGATTTTAGAGATTTAAATAAGTTGTTAGTCCCTGACAGCCAGCCTTTTCCATTAATAGACGATATAATAATAAAAACTCAAGGAAGTGAGTGGTTTACAGCATTAGATATAAACTCCGCCTTCTGGTCTATACCAATACGCGTGAAGGACAGATACAAGACGGCTTTTGTCACGCAGCAGGGTCACTGGCAGTGGGTAGCAATGCCTTTTGGTCTAAAAAATTCGCCCGCAATTTTCCAGAGAATACTATCAGGAATACTCAGACGAAATAATTTGGGAGAATTCTGCATTAATTACATAGACGACCTCCTTATTTTTTCAAAAACATTCAACGAGCATATTCAACATATCGAAGCTCTTATGCAGGCTATTCAGAAAGAGGGGTTTCGTTTGAAGTTTATGAAATGTAAATTCGCCACGAATTCGGTACACTATTTAGGTCACAAAATAGGGCACAACACTGTGACACCATTAAATGATAATGTGATATCAATAAAAAATTTCCCTATACCTAAAAATAGAACAAACATCCGGCAATTTTTGGGAAAGATCAATTTCTATCACAAGTACATTCCAAACAGTACAACGATCTTAGAGCCATTTTATAACCTCCTGCGGAAAAATGTCGATTTTATATGGACACAAAGCTGTCAAGACTCTTTTGAGCAGATAAAAAATTATCTGATATCAGCACCCATTCTAGCAATATTCGATAGGTCATTACCTATTTACATTTACACTGACGCGAGTTTAGAAGGGATAGGAGCAGTGCTCAAACAGCCTCAAAATGACGGACAATTAAAACCAGTGGCTTATTTCTCCAAGAAATTAAATGAGGCACAAAAAAAGAAGAAGGCCATATATATTGAGTGCTTGGCTATTAAGGAGGCCGTTAAGTATTGGCAATACTGGCTTCTGGGGAATAAATTCACTGTTTTCTCAGACCACAAACCACTGGAAAACTTAAGGATAAGGTCAAGACCCGATGAGGAATTAGGCGACTTGACTAATTACCTTCTTCAATACAATTTCGAGGTCAAGTATAATCCAGGAGAATCAAATAAAGAGGCAGACTGCCTGTCCCGAAGTCCAGTGTTGGACAGTGACGCTAATCATGGCCCAGATGTTATCAGAACGGTCAATCTCCTTCAAATGAATGAAATAAAGCTAAGCCAGGAAAATATTACTCTTGGTATGCGTGATATATTAAAAAATGGGATTATTTTCAGGAAAATAAAAAATAAACAACGTATAATATTAAATGCCGAATATGGCCAAAAATTAATAGAGCGAGTTCACTTATTTTTCGGTCACATAGGTTCACAACATGTAATAAATACCATAAAACAACATTATCACTTTCGGAAAATGTACGATAGAGTGCGAAAATATTGTGCTTCTTGTGAAATTTGCATAAAAAATAAAACTAGAAGAGGGACACTGATCGGTTTCTTAGGACATTTGGGTCCACCGAGGGAGCCTTTCGAGATTATGTCTCTAGACACGATAGGAGGTTTTGGTGGTAGAAGATCCACAAAAAAATATTTGCACCTATTGGTCGACCACTTCACGAGATACGCGTACGTTCTAACATCGAAACACCAAACAAGTAGCGATTTCATTAAATTAATGAGTGATACGCAGAGCACTAATAATCGCTCCATAAAAACTTTATTGACAGATCAATACGGAGGATTAAGTTCGAACGAATTTAAAAAATATTTGGAGGACAACAATATCACTCATATCTTTACTGCCGTTGACTGTCCCTGCTCGAATGGATTGAACGAAAGACTGAACCAGACCTTGGTGAACAGAATAAGGTGCAAAATAAATGAGAATGGCAAGAAAATAGCTTGGACTACGGTGGCTCATCAGTGCGTGGAAGAATATAATAACACAATCCACAGTGCAACGAAATACGCCCCGAACTACCTAATGAATGGGAAGCCGATAGATATAGTTCCCAACGAATTTCAAGGCACTAGAGATATTAGAGAAGATAAGATCAATGCATACGAAAATTCTTTACGGGCTCATAATATAAACAAGACCAGGATAGATAGTCACCGAAAAAACTATGCTTTCAAAATAGGAGAACAAGTATACATAGAAAATGGAAATAAATTGAATAGACATAAAATGGATGAAATTCGAATCGGTCCATTCCCGATTGTCGACAAAATTTCAGATTCGGTTTTCATAGTTGACGTCGGATTTACGAAAGACGATCGTCGTCTATACCATGTCAGTAAGATGATACCCTGTCCGGTTCACGGAAGCCAGTAACAACAAAAAACACAATCCCCCCCCTCCACACAATTTTCAAGAAAAATTTGGACAAAACACACAAAATGAAGACCTACATAATTTACAAACAAATTTTAAAGTCAAAAATGCTTATTATTTTTCTGCTTGTTATTTTTTATTTAAATATTTATGCCAACACTAGTGTCAACTCCCATCTAGAAGAGGGGGGATGTAAGATTCGCTGTACATTGAATCTCATCTTAGAACTCTCTAGCAAGTAAGATAAGATAAAATCTGTAAACATTGTTTAAACTTATATAGGACGAGCTCAGTTGTAGTTGGTACGCCGAAGTGTGGACATCTAATAGTGAAGTTTTCAATTATTTTTATTTACCCTTCGGAAAAGTGACTTTCGTTATAGATTCAGGTGAGCCTTTGTATACGCTGTACTTACTACCACTACTTGTATACTTGTATATTACTTTCCTTCTTGTAATTTTGTTGTTATTTTGTAATTACAGTATTAAACTGCATCTGAACGAATATTGATTTGTTGAGATAGAAGAAAAGAGGAGACCTATCTTACATATATATATATATATATATATATATATATATATATATATATATATATATATATATAGTTATATATATATAGTTGTATGCTGGTACAAAAGCTCAAGTTTCGGTCGAGGGTGGATAAAAAAAAATTTTTGCCAACGTTTCGATATATTTTTACACCATATTCAGGAATGCAGGAGGATAACAGAAGAACCATTATGGCGAATTGTGGTTCTTCCGTTGGCCCTGAAGACGGTATAAAAATATACCAAAACGCTGGTGTAAAAGACTTTTTTTTTATCCACTTCCGACCGAAACTCGAAATCACTGTACCAGTTTATCTTCAAGCTGTCAACAAACAGTACACTGATTCAGTAGTAGAGCTGGGAGCATACAACTGATAATCTAGAACACTACAAAGATCTGAAGAATTGTCCATATAATTAAAATAGCTTCAAAATTATCTGTTCGAGAGTTGAGATGTGTGATTGGAGACGCGACATTTTTTTTTTTCGTTTTTTTTTGTATTATAACCATTTCAGAGGCTTAGTGTCCAAGGCTTACACAGGTGCTCTTAGAAGGAATCGTCAAAACGAGGATGACAAGACTCAAAGTTGGGGAGCGGGAGGGGATCCTCATTCGCGGAGATCATAATCGGCTTGAAACGACCGAACTGTGAGTGCGTGAGTTAGTTGTATAAAAGTAGGTGAGTGTGTGTGTGAGAGTGTATCAGCGTGTGGTAGTATGGCGGAGGACGTGAGGGGATAGACGTCAATCCGTGGAGTCAGAAAACCTTATGAAGTAGCGTCTCAAGCGAGAAGTTCTTTTCCCTCCTCCGCCCGAGACTCTGAGATAAGATCGCCACCCAAAAAGAAACTTAATTCATCCGCTCGGGTTCCCATACTGAAGGGAGGCCACTTCTCTCCACTGACAGCTGAAATTTTCCCGTCAGACTATTTAAGAGCGATCCGCTCCCATAAATGGCGCTGGGGAGTGAAGGTCCTCACAAGTCCTTGTCTCCTCCGAAGATCAGGAAGGCGCAGAGCGCCCGCACTAAAAATCTTCACTGGTGAATAATGAAATTCAACTAACAAGATAGTATGGACACGTAGATAACGTATGAGACCAAGTCACCGTCAAATTCGTAAACTATTCCAACCGCCCAACAGAAACACTGAACATTTTGTCAACAGCGGCTTGTCAATTTCTAATTAAATATATCTAATTACCATATCTCTTTATTATTCCTCTGTATGCAATACCAGTGAAATGTCCATAACTAGTCGGCCCTCTCGTATGTCTAGGTAAAACTATATCCAATACGCCTTTTAAATTGCACCAATGAGTGACACTAACAACTTGAACTATTACTATTACTTTGTTAAATAAAGAACTGACTTCAACTAAATAACTGAGAACTCCAAAATCCGGACAAAATCCAGGGAATACAACAAAAAGAAAGTATTCTGATTTCTGGCGCCAATCCCTCGTAACACCAGTGGCTGGTAGTGTTTAGTTTTTGAAATATATACAGGGATTATCTTACAGACTACAACTCGTAAATCCCAAAGTTAGCCGTTTCCAATAACCAATTTTATTGTTGTAAAACCATAAGACGTAAAGTTGTAAACTAATCCAAATAAAAATTGCCAATGCAAGAATTGAAAAAAAAAGAAATGGAAATTTCAGCTCGGATTTTGAGTTCAAATATTTATATTGGATTTTCAGTTTACTTTGGATAGAACCAACGTGATTCTGCAGAACAACAGAACACCGGAACTGGAGCATTTTGATTGAACACTGGTTCTACCCAAAGTAAATTGAAAATCCAATATAAATATTTGAACTCAAAATGCGAGTTGAAACTTCCATTTCTTTTTTCAGTTCTTGCATTGGCAATTTTTATTTGGATTAGTTTACAACTTTACGTCTTATGGTTTTACAATACTAATAGACGACTGGAAATGGCTAACTTTGGGATTTACGAGTTCTGCAGAACCACATTGGTTCTATCCAAAGGAAATTGAAAATGCAATATAAATATTTGAACTCAAAATGCGAGTTGATACTTCCATTTCTTTTTTCAGTTCTTGCATTGGCAATTTTTATTTGGATTAGTTTACAACTTTACGTCTTATGGTTTTACAATACTAATAGACGACTGGAAATGGCTAACTTTGGGATTTACGAGTTCTGCAGAACCACATTGGTTCTATCCAAAGGAAATTGAAAATGCAATATAAATATTTGAACCCGAATTGCGAGTTGAAATGACACATGTTTCTGTCAAATCCTTTCACCCAATCACCATTTCTTATCAAAAGAACTATCCTAACGACCAGAAATGTGTATGAGCGGGATGGTCCACAAACAGCCCATATAAGAATTTCATAAAAACCTAATAGTAACTTCTAATGGTACACTAACTGTCCATATACGAATTTCATCAAAACCTAATATAGTATAACTTTTACTGGTAACGGAACTGCCGAAGTCATAATTCCTATTCAACCAATTTTGATGAGACTTTGCGGGATCATGCAGGTTATGTACCCTTTGAATGTGATTGCGAACGGAATGATGATAGCGTACGCGTCATGCGCAAACGTGGATTTTTTTGTGGGATGTTCACATTCTTGGTTCCCGTTCGATCGATTTCGTTGAAAGTGTCAGTGATACATAGCAGTAATATAGGTACTATAGCAGTATAGAACTTACCTACTATAAAGCACGCAAGAGAAATCCTTTGCAGCCAACGCATTTCACACTTATTCCAATATCAACAAGGTGCCTAATTGTATATTTAGTTCTCTGTTGTGATGTACTATAGTTTAGCTCTCCTGCCTGGCATTCAGATAACAATATACGAAAAACGTAATTACATAAATATCGAAGTGATAGAAGGTTAAGCTGGAGGAAAAACTAGTCCGGTCTAGTGGCACTTCTCGCCACGCGTCCGTTTCACGCTTCTGTCTGTCTATTAGCGGGTAATCACAGGGCCGCGTCGGCCGTGCGGAAGTTGTGAATCAGCAAGTTAAAGGTCGGTCCACGGCTTCCGTTATTATAAATTCATGGTTAACAAAGCTCAAAGCCCGGCATCATAATATATTATATATCCAACTCTTCTGAAAGAAAGAAAATAAGTAGTTTGATTGTCCATACTTTTTTCCTATTGCGTTTGAATGATTGCAGTACAACAATCCGAATACCAAGCACAGCAAGTTGGAGTACAACACTGGTACTCCAAGGGAACTTGTCTATATTGATGATATCATAATTCTGTCTGTACAGTTGGAGTAGTATCAAAATATCCAGAATAGTTCCGTTTCATGATATTTGAAAATGGTCGGGTAACAATATTGCACCTGTCCGTATGTCTGTTCGCATATCACGGCTAAACGAACGATTTGAATAACATGACGCCAAGTGGATAGGTCAAGAGTTGTCCAATTAGAAATCTGCGATTGTCGAAAATCCAGAATTTGGATGGGGCAAGGGATTATGGGTGATAGAATGGGGCGGTGCATGTGCCTACTTATCTCGATGTTCCGATGTGAATGAAACTTGGAGAATGGGTCTAGGAAACATCACCTTGAATTCAGAGAGGGAGGGGATACTGCCTCATTGTAGTAAAATATCTACGAAGATGTTCATCAGATTTATACGAAATGAGGAATACATAAACGCTTCGGAGAAGCCCCAATTGAAATATGAGACCATCCAAATTGCGGGAATCGTAGGATACGAGGTGGGCATTTGGAGAGGAGGTGGGGAAAACGAATGGTTGTCGTCAAACGAATCCACTTTCAACGAATATTCGAAGAATAGAGGCTATTGGGATGGGTCCAAAAGGTTAGGTAGGGGCCTACATAAGTTTTTCAAAATTTGTTATAGGCCACATGCGTGCCTATTTTGGTTTATTATTCTCTGAATAATACACCTATGTAATAGCTCAGCAAAAAATTTTTATAACCCCCCCTCAAACTTTTTTCGTTTCCGTTTCAAGGTGCGTAGATTCAAAAAATGCAATGTCCGTCCGCCGTACGCCGTCCGCCGTCCGCCGTATCACGTGTACAGGCTTCATTTTCGGTCTAAAAAAGTCGTTCTTTCGCACACATGCTCTATTTGGGCCCTAGTTGTGTCCCGAAACTTTTCAGCCCGATCGGAATATACCCAGGGGTGTTGTGAGTGAAAATGTGTGTAAAAATAGGTACTTTTTGCGTTTTAGCAACATGTTGGTAACATGAGCTTTTGAGGTATCGTTTTCCATGTTTTTGGGGACGAGAAGATCGAATATGAGGTCGATTTTGGCCAAGGAGTGGAAAATTGAGGTTGTACCAGATGTTCAGCTCCCAAAATTGATTTTGTATGAGTCAAAAACCTGCGAAATCGTCTGAAATCACCATCAGTTTGTAGAATAACACTAGAAAAAGTGTCAACACGTGGATCAAGACGATTAAATGGCACTACCAATGATCAAAGTTAATTTGAAAAAAAAAAAAGATCGTACCTACCTAATTTGTGTTTTGGGGGCCAAAATTGGTGGAAACCATCAGAAATAGCTATTTCAATTATTTCACATGAAACAAACAATAAATGTACAGCCAACATTTCTGTAGAATAATAAACCCCATGTGACAAGGACTTTGCAGCGTTTTGGTTTATTATTCTGTGAATAATACACCTATGTATTCGCTCAGCAAAAAATTTTTATAACACCCCCTCAAACTTTTTTCTTTTACGTTTCAAGGTGCATAGATTCCAAAAATGCAATGTCCGTCCGCCGTACGCCGTCCGCCGTACGCCGTCCGCCGTCCGCCGTATCACGTGTACAGGCTTCATTTTCGGTCTAAAAAAATCGTTCTTTCGCACACATGCTCCATTTGGGCCCTAGTTGTGTCCCGAAACTTTTCAGCCCGATCGGAATATACCCAGGGGTGTTATGGGTGAAAATGTGTGTAAAAATAGGTACTTTTTACGTTTTAGCAACATATTGGTAACATGAGCTTCTGAGATATCGTTTTCTATGTTTTTGGGGACGAGAAGACCGAATATGAAGTCGATTTTGACCAAATAGTGGAAAATTGAGTTCTACCAAATGTTCAGCTCCCAGAATTGATTTTTTATGAGTGAAAAACCTGGGAAATCGTCTGAAATCACCATCAGTTTGTATAATAACACTGGAAAAAGTGTCAAGACGTGGTTCAGGACGATTAAATGGCGCTACCAATGATCAAAGATAGTTTAAAAAAAAAAGAAAAAAAAGAGCGTACCTACCTAATTTGTGTTTTGGGGGCCAAAATTAATGGAAACCATCAGAAGTAGCTATTTCGATTATTACGCATGAAAGAAACAATTAATGAACAGCCAACCTTTCTGTAGGTATGTCCAATAGAATAATAAACCCATGTGACAAGGACTTTGCAGCGTTTTTCTTTATATGCCACTCCGGACGGTATAGCTGACCTTCGATCCATACAAGATAAGAAACTCCACATTTAGCTAAATTGTTAATGGCAAACGCAAAAGATGGGTTCTAAGAATCCGTTTTGAAGAAAAAATAGGTCCAATTTGGGTTTGTGTAGGTCAATAATCGCTAAAAATCGGGAAAAATGATTAAAAATCTCCAAAAATTGGTATCAGTTTACCAAACGTAGTGGTATAAACTCGATACTGAAGAATACTACTGGAATAATCAAAAACTTGTAAAGGGTGTCTCAGCTAATGATCCCCCCCCCCCCAACCACCCCATAATTTTATTACAATCCATTTTATACAAAACTTCCAAACGGTAACTCATCTTATTTTTTACCGTACATTTTTACGCATGTGCTAAACGTGCGCAGTGCGTACTATAACTTTGTTTTTCAAATGAGAAACCCTATTTTTTATCGCAGGTTCGAATTTTACGTAACACTTCATGAAAAAAAATGACTCGTCACTAGAGTTTTGAGTGCGCAAAAACCTGCGCAAATTCGCTCAAAACGTTATCTAAACGCAAAAATTAAGTTCCGTGGATGCAGTAATCTATCAAGCGTAATACATAGGTACACATCTTAATGAATTTTTTCACGCTGAACAACGTGGTGATGTTCATTTTTCGCTTTGCGCAGTATGGATACCTCTCCTTATTATTCGAACATGACATTTTCGCGCACTTGTGCACGAGCAAAATGTGCGTAACACACACTAACGTTGTTTTTTCAAATGGGAATCCTCATGCTGTACTGAAAATTTGGATTCACTTGAAGTTTCATGAAAAATGAATCGCAACTCCAATTTTTTCGTGAGCCTAACTGTGCGCAAAACGTGCACAATTTGTTCACAAAAGGCGAAATACCATGTTTGCGGATGGTTGAACTACCACGATACATGATTTTGGGGCATTTTTCAACGTACAATAACCCGTACTATCCGAATCGAAAAGTAAATATCACATCGTTATACAGCGTGCAAAAACACATTAAAATCACGTATCAAACTTGATAGATTACTGCACCCACGGATCACAATTTTTGCGTTTAGCCAACATTTCAAGTGTATTTGCGAACTCAAAAATTCGAGTGACTGGTCATTGTCATGAAATTTTACGTATAATTCGAATAGCGGTTCTCATTTGAAAAACGCTGCAAATCCCTACACAACGGTTATTCATTATTTTGTACAGAACACCCTTCTGTTACAGATCACAGCTCTCTGTATAGATAACCCTTCTATATAATATATGTACTATTCTATGCATATTATGAAGATCGCAGACCCTCCATAGCTTAGTACGTAATACCGTACTGGTTACTAGGTACCTACACAAATCACGTGTTAAATGTTGCCAAAATAATTCTGTCGATATGACAAACAGTAGCTAAAATGGCAAAAAGAAAGTTCTGAAGGGAAATTGTTGATGTGGAGTGAAAAAATATTCAGTCCCGGTAGGGTTTCGATCTTGGGAACTTTGGCGTATCAGTCCGTCAGTTAGACCACGCCCAGCTAGCCGAGAGACCAGTGATGTGGCGCTCTGAGCACAGCTTGATGCCTGCATACTCCCTGCTCTTTAGGTCAAATTGCACAGCAAATTTTATGGCCACATCGTAGAATGCTCCGGATGGTCTCAAAAATTCAGAAAAAAATCGAACTATTTAAAAATGGGAGAAAACCCACACCTCAAAATACAATTTTCCCAGATAGGGATACTCTGGACATTTCAACCTCTATTGTTCACCCCTTAGAGTTGAGTGACACTAACGCCGAGTTTTGAGGACCAAATAGAGCCCAGACGGTACCCATATACCAAATTTCGTGAATTTTGGTTCATGGGAACTAAGGAAAAGCCGCGGACGGCGTGCGGACGGAAATTGTTTTATTCGATATTCGTATTCTACGTCCCTTGAAACGTAAACCATAAAATTTGGGGGGTCCAAACTTTTTTATTTTTTTCATGGTCGATTCCAAAGGTTAATTATTGAAATAATATACCAAAAACAAAGCTACACGCAGGAGCGGATTGCGCAGGTTTTGCGCATGCGCATGTGAGGAAATATGTCATTTGAATTCTATGGTAAAAAATAAGGATTTGCCATTTGGAAGTTTGTCCAAAATGGATTTTTACAAAACTAAGGGGGGGGGGGGGGGGGAGTTAACTGAGAAACCATATATATATATTTGGACAAAACGTTTTTTGTGTGGAGGGGGAGGGGCTAAAAACATCAAAATAACCACAGATGTAAAATGTAAAACCACCATGTAAAATGCTCAAAAATTTGCTCTTATGGTCACACACTTTTTTTTTAATACTTTTTTTCTTAATTCCAGTTGAACGAGAATTGTGCGAAGTTAGTGACATACATCCAGGGTAGTTAGAAATGAGTTTGCCAAAATATTTCAAGTTCAGTATGTAGGTACTTCATATTGTAAACGCACTGGTTTTTAAATGGTGCGACTTCAGTGATAACTATTGCGAAATAGGTATTTAGAACACATCCCGAATTACTGATATTTTGATAAGGAATTACCTATAGAACTAGTACAGAATACAGAACTTGTGGAATGGTGCAATTTAGTGAGAGTCAATGAACCAAAACACACATCTTTATATTTCTTCTTGGTTGTTTTTCAATACAATAACTTTTTCACATATTGGGGTATCTAGGGACGCGGTAGCGTCTCGCCCGCCAAGAAAACCCTAGGGATTTCATCCCCCTCTCGCCAAACTCGGCAGCAGGTCGCCGGTGTTTAGTTTTTGTACACCCATTCTCATGTTTACCGAATTTCAACCCCCGGGTCCATCAGGTGACAGAGTTATGGAAGTTTGAAAATCGCTATTTTTCTACTTCTTCTTCTTCTTCGTGTTCTTTGACAGGTTATGGGGCTACAGCCTCATACACATAACGGATCGAGCTGAAAATTTTGCACACACATTTAATATGATCCAAGGAAGTTCCTTGTGCAATCCCTCCCTCTCCCACCCTCCAATTTGAAAGTTGTTAGGTAAGCAGGTACTGAGCAATTTTTCTAGGTACTGAGCAATTTTTCTAGGTACTGGGAAAAACGTTTACTACATCAGCCAATTCAGAAAGATGTGATATCCCCCCCAGCCGTAACAACATTGTAAAAATTTACCCGTCAAAAAACTACGTGGGTTCTGAGTAAGTAGATACTATGACTACTCAGTAAGTACTAAATAGGGACTATGACTACTGAGTAAGTACTAAGTAGTTACTATGAATACTGAGTAGGTACTAAGAAGGTACTATGATTACTGAGTAGGTACTATGACTACTGAGTAGTTACTAAGTAGGCACTGTCTACTGAGTAGGTACACCAAAACTGTACTGTACCGGTGTAGTACTCAGAAAATTGTTAGGTACTGGGAAAAGAGGTTTACTTCATCAATGAAAAAATATGTGATACCCCCCCCCCCCCCCCCACCCCCCAAACCCTGTAACTATTTGCCCATCAAAAAACCTTTCAGCTGAAAAAAGGATTGATATCCACTTTTGCAGTCATCACAGATGGTCGAGTGGTCTAAGGCGTTGATGTCTAAAGTCGCTCGTCTCCGGTGGCCCGGGTTCGACCCCCGGCTGAGAAAAGAAATTCTCACAGGGAGAGGGTTAAGCATTTGCTACTTAAGCAGTAAATATTGTGAATTGAAATACCGTAAGGTTAGCTCAACGAATTCAATTTTTGGTTTATTATTCTGTGAATAATACAACAATGTATTCGCTCAGCAAAGTTTCTATAAAACCCCCTCAAAATTGTTTCTTTTACGTTTCAAGATGCTTAGATTCCAAAGGCTCTAAAAAATCCGTTCTTTCGCACACAAGCTCCATTTGGGCCCTAGTTGTGTCTCGAAACTTTTCAGCCCGATCGGAATATACCCAAGGGTGTTATGGGTGAAAAATGGGGTTTTTGGTGTTTTGGTCACATGAGCTTGTGAGGATCTTTTTCCATGTTTTTTAAGACGAGGAGGGCGAATATGAAGTCAATTTTGACCAAAGAGTGGACAATTTAGGTTTAACGAAGTTTCAGCCTTAAATTTACGTTAAAATTTGGTCTAAAATCGTCGCTGTTCCGCACACAGTTAAGGGTCCCCATTTGGGAACACACTTGGGTCCTAGTTGTGCTTCGAAGTTCGGCAGCCCGATCAAAATACACCGAGGGATGCTACGGCTGAAAAATGGGTGTAAAAATAGGAGTTTTCGTGGTTTTAGTGAACATGAGCTTGTGAGGTATCGTTTTCCATGTTTTTTAGGGCGAAAAGACCGAATATGAAGCTGATTATGAACAGATAGTGAGAGTTGAGGTTGGAACGCCGGTTCAGCTTCCAAAATTTGTTGTTTATGATTCAAAAACCTGGGAAATTGTCTGAAATTACCATAAACTTGGATAATAACACTACAAGTAGTTTCAACAGGTGAATCAAGACAACTAATGGCACTGTCAATGATCAAAGAAATTTGTAAAAAAAATAGGAGCTTATGTCGTGTTTTTGGGGGCCAAAATTGGTGGAAACCGTGAACAATAGCTATTTCAATAATTTCACATGAAAGAACCATTTCTGTAGGTATGTCCAGTAGAATAATGAACCCATGTGACAAGGAATTTGCAGGGTTTTTTTTAATACTTATCCATTTTGCCCGCCGAAGCAGAACGGTAGGTGCTGTGCATTTAGCAACAAGTTACTTCCCCCTCTGTTGGATATGTACATAGAAACCTGTTCCTCCCCCCCCCCCCCCCCCAAACCTTGAAATTTCTTTCAACGTTGTTTGGCGCGCAGTTTTGTCCCCCCCCCCCCCTCCAGGTGAAAAGCCCTGCCTAGGGGTTATTTTTACTGCATGGATTTTACAGCATTATAAATCAATTTACATAAATGTATATTCTTAGGCCATTCGGCTCCTATGTATACCTATAATATTTACATAGCCCTTCGAGGTTAATATGTATTCCCAAGCCATTAATTAGGAGGTGTTCAAATGTCATCATTATAACCCAATTGGATTATATGCTCTGCAACGCACGGTCATCCAACCAAGTAACGAAAATTTTGTTCCTCTGAAAAATGGTGTTTCTGCCTCAACTACAGGCCCAAGACAATACAGCAAACAGGCAAGACATATTCTGATAAAACATCAGGCTCTATACTATTTTTTGTACCGATGTTCGATAGTTTTTGTTGTGACATAGGCGTTACGAGCAGCGGATTGGGATATATTTGAGACGACATGCTACAGGCCATACGTGACGGTGGCGAGTTATTATCATCATTCGAGACCAATCGGTCTCGTGGTTTCGTATATCTTGACTAAGTGGTTTTGCATCTTTTCGTAAAATGATCTGCTCTAGGGCAGGATTCCATTGAGAATGCCATTCAGTGAACAGCTGAGCGTCGTAATGAATGATGTATGGCGTAATGAATTTTCGGTGAATATAGATCATACTTATTCATTTACTTTGATTGTGGTTGGATTCAGCTGAATCCACCTACCAACAAGTTCATCAACAAGAAAAACGCTTAGGTTACGTAAACGCTTCGATTACGTACCAACACGACACAGAATGGTCATATGAATAATCACGCAATCGATAAGAGCCAGAGGGATAGAGGTATATGAATTAAATTATTGCTACAAATGAAATACACACACACAAATGTACAGTAAGCTTTGGCGCCATTCGATCAGCCAGAGTTCACAATAGTCATTTGGTGGTAGAACATTATGGAAGTGAAATAACATTTACGGTTTTTATAACGAAATTGAGTTAATATTTATTAAATCGTTTCAATTTTAGCTTGGCAACTACCTATATTTTGTATCGTCTTTTTTTCTTAGCGTAGGTAGCTAGACGCTATTCATTTTTTCTATAAATTACGACTTTCTTGTGAATTGTTTACCTATTGTCTTTTATTTAAAATTAATTGTTTTGTTTGATATAATCAACATCATTCTTGTTTCTCTTCTTCCCATTGATAAGTTGAATTTAAAATAATTGTTACTATCATTATTAGTAGGTAACTATCTGGAAAACGTAAAAACCTTGTTTGTATTTACATTTCGTTTCTTTTTCATTATTTTTCTTAAAATTAGCATTTTTAAATTGTGTTCAAGGACCGGATATATTCATCTCATTTTTGGGATCTTCGTCTTTTAATAAAGCTGATGTGTCCCCTGACCTCCCTGTTGGGACATTGTGTTCATCCCTTCCATAACATTCACAATCAATAACCATGTTATCATTCACAATCAATAACCATGTTATCATTCATAATTATCAGTACTTTCAAAATCATACCTATTTAAATCGCCGATGCTGATGAACTCCACCAATACAGGAGGTTGGCCATTTTTCTCAAGGGGTAAAGACTGAACAATCAAAGTGTAAGTGTGCGTGATAAGTTATTACTGGATTATTACTTCCGTATACGTGGGTCGGAATTTACTGCTTGTCACCTCATAATCGGATTCAGCACCCTAGAAACCCCCTAAAACCCAATTTTCAGCTCTGAAATCCGACTAGTTTGGCGGGAATGAACCAAAGAAAAAACTTGACGTCATCTGGTATGTATCTCCCTCTCACTCAGTTCCCATGTGCGGGAGTGTGAGAGGGCAATACATAGCAGATGGCTTTTTTCCTTCCCCTTTTTCTCCCAGTTCCGTTAATTTCCGGCCCATGATATTGCACCTTTTTGGAGAGCTCTCAATTGATCTAAAATGTGAAAGAAGAAAAAAAAGTCCATTCCTCAATGATATGGTTATCTGATCTTTGTGATTCCCTTATTTCAAAGGCTCGTGACCTCTAAACACCAGATTATTCGTTATTTCAGACAATTAGATATCATCTTGTATTTTCGAACTGAGTAGGTACCAGGTGACAAAAGATGTGGATTTTTGTGGATGGTCAACACACGCACCACTGAGGTAGGTACTGAGAACTGCTAGGTCCCCTCCAATGTGAACTGATTACTCTCTGGAGTTCTTGAACATAAAGAACGGACAGCCAAGACTGACGCTCGTTTAATATAGGTAGGGAATACTCCGCAAGTAATAATGGCGAAAACATCCAAATGGGTACCTACAGATGGGGTATGAATGTAGAGATGGCTTCAATCGTGAATCCAATAATGACCTAGTAGGTATCTCGATGCATAAGGATGACTTGAAAAACGCCCTAGAAACCTTTTCGGAAATAGATCTACAGATACGGACCGATGCTCACCGTCTTGCAGCGTTGTCTAATGGGTTATGTAACGAATAAGTTATTCAATGGTTTGATCAGAGAAACCGGTTCAACGATGTCCGTTTTTTTTTTTTTTTTTTTGCAAGTGGAAATAGACAGTTTCAGTAACTCTGTTTCCCATTTTATAAATTGTTGGTGGTTTTCAGTTATTTGGACAGCTTATAACAATATTTGCCCCTCAAAAACTCATATTTGACCCCCTCTTTTGGGGAAAAAATTTTCTGTAATTAAAATAGTATATTGGCGCTTTTAAGCAATTTTTGGCAATTAATTTTACTTACAGTTGATTCTCCAAAACGGCGTACCTTCCAACTCATCCTTTCGTTTGGCATTGTAGACATTTTGGCGAAATTATGAATTTTTACCTCGTAGCCGAAGTCAGGAGGGAAACACGGGTAAATGACCGAAGTACCAAGGTCCTAACAAATAACCTAGGTATTTTTCCACAGACGGCTTTAAAATGGTTGTAACGGAATTGGCATGTGGTTATCTATTTATTTCGCGTCTCTAGGTTGCCCCCTGTCCACTATAAATTGACACCAACTGGAGGAACTTCTGTGGGGTGTCCATAAAAAGCAACATTCATGTTGGTTTCAGTTCAGCATATTCAGCTGATCTCAATTAACGCTGTACATGATCAACTCAGCTAGCCTTAGTTATTTGATCAAAAACATTAAGAAGTTTTTAACTAACGCTTAGGGAATCTATTCGGGTGCCTACAGGTAAATTTAGTGAATGGTAAAATCACTAAATATAAATTGGTACGTAATTACATATAATACATGGTAAGTTTGAGAAACTGGACTAAAATGTCTCGCACGAAAGTATATCACGATACGTACACACATATCTCCGCCGCCTAGAGATCAGACTGAGTTCAGATAGGAAGGTCAACAAGAAATCCGCATGTCGGTGATTGGTAACTAAACAAGAATCATCCGAATTCAAGAGATCTAATAGCTAGAAGGTGAACCAACGGTCGGAATAGCAATGACGGATAATAACACCATTGACAGCTGCGTAGAATGCGATGGGTAAAGAATATTAGGAGGTGGGGTTCGTCGGCTGAGGTTGCGCAAGGGAACATTTTCAAGCTCTATCTCGTCTCAGGACGGATTAGTCAACTCTAGAGAGTACCATGGAAGATTATGAAGTGAATAGCAAATTACCACCCAGGAGATAGTTGTGTTCCCCGGGAATTTTAGGGGCCACGAGGTGTTCCCTAGGAAAAAAATCCTTCTGTCGAAACAGGCACTTAATATTTCCACGAAGGACGCAGGTAATTAATTTGCCAGAAGAGGATTTAACGGTGGAAATCAACTTCGATAAAAGTGAGTTCGGGGACGTTAAATGGCTCTGTACAGCTTCTAGCGCATTCTCGCGGCCGGGAGGAGGGATTGTCTTTTTCTTTTTTTAATCTTTTTATTTCATAGGGTCCGACCCGAGACAGGGCTTAAAGGAAGGCATTGGATTGGATTGCCTTGCGGGCCCGCTCGAGATGGCCGCGTCTGCGCATGCGCGCGTCCTTGGTTCCATGTGTTTACACAACTTCAAAACATGACTATTATTATTGCCAAGCCACGAAGTCGGTACTTCTTTTTCCTCGTTCATTTATCGTAGTTTTTGATAAACAGCCATATATGAGAGCTGGGGGTCGCCCACGCTTCCCCACCACCGGGAGGGACCAACGGTCTCCGCAGACATTCCTACCTTCTCAAAGCCCAATGCGCGAATTCCTACTGGCTCGCATGTAGGTAACTTGTCCTCCACCTAACCTCTCACCTGTTTCTAAAACCACAAATCGAACGGTCTACTCCAACCTTAATTCTGCTCACTTCATATTCAAAGACGTGGCCACGCGACGTGATCGAATGATTTATACACGTATGACTCCCGTGGGACTCCATGAATTGAATTATGCCTGGCGATAAATTTTGAAATCAAGTGTTCCACAACATTAAACAAGATGCATGATGGTAGTTTACAAGAACCATCCTCACAGAACACGATTTATCATCTTACGGAAATAAAAGTTCTGAAAGATTCATATGAAGGACAAGAAATACACTAGGACTATTTTAATTTTTAGGGGGGAGAAATGAACAGCAAAAATCATTTTTGCTGAACACAAGCACACCCCATGAGGTCGTTCACGCGCAAATTGCAATGGGAACTCTCACCTAGTCTTCTCAATGGGTTCAACGAACAGATCTGAGATGGAGCATCCGAAAAAGTTGCGGTAGATGGGATATCCAATGATCAGAAGTTGACGATGATGTGGCCAAATCAGATTTTGAGGTACGAAATTCCTCTTCCCATACAGACGCTGATTTAGACATCGCGCTGTCATCGACCCCGCGAACACCTGGGAAGACGCATAGCATTCGCAGCATCTACCTCTCAGGCAATCGTTCAACAAGTTTTGTGAGCAGACTATTCGGAGTTTCGAGGTGAAAATTGGCACACTAACATTTCTAACCGTAGACTGAACACAAAACCGAATACCACCACGCATGTGTGCGTTATAGATTTGGGAAAGGCCACTCACATTGATGACTGCTACATTGTCATGAGTCGGACAATAGTGTGATTTAACATCAACGGCGGAAATGTGAAGGAATGTTATAAATTGTTTTTCGCTGTCTTGTCGTTCATACTAGGTTGGGCCTCTCACAGTGATAAATTAACATTGAAACGTCTGGGCAAGAGGGTATCAAATGTAAATGATGTGAGATAGCGAAGGTGGAGTCATTAAAGAATTGAATGCTACGCCGGGCTCTCTCGTTCCTCCCCTGATTGGAACTCTTTTTTCAGCTCACTACCCTATTTTTTGCTTTCTTTCTCAGAGCTTACCTGCACTGCCTCTCTAAAACCTCTCTCCAACACCTTCTATTGTTCCACACAAACACACACACACACACACACACACACACACACACACGCGCACACACACACACACACACACACACACACACACACACACACACACACACGCGCGCACACACACACACACACACACACACACACACACACACACACACACACACACACACACACACACACACACACACACACACACACCTATTCATCTTCAACAACTCAGGATTTTGCGCTAGAAGTTGGTATTATATGGGCATGGAAGCCTTTAGAACCGGAGATAGCGGACTATACAAACTTGTCATGCACTGTAAATGACGTTCATGCTTGAGAAATTCATGAATGAGATGGTTGATGAGGAATATCCATGCACAACCCGTGGTCATTTTAATGCAGCAGTGAGGGTCGCGCAAACTGCCGGTCAGTAACTACGAAAGAATCCAGACGCACCGCCTAATAAACCAAGATATCGAGGCAACATTGACAACAGACGGCTCAACCTTCTTCACTTTATTCAAATTTATTTTGATCGCTGTTCGATAAGCGCGGGCTTTATGAATTATTTAAATTATCCACATGTCCGTGGCTTATCATTGGTGTGCCACATACTCGTATCGTACACATGATTGTATTGTGTTACACCTGGCAACGTTAGTGCTTTTTGAGTCTTGTACAACGTTGCTAAGTTTACAGTGAATTAGCACAGTGGTATAAGAGTGAGACGGTGTTTATGAACATCGCCAAATGGTATGAATGTAAAGTAATAAGGTACAAGGGCTTACCTTAAGCCCAGCAGTGGTGACATTTCGTCGACTAGTTCTGACAAGACGAGGATCGTCGTCCCTTGAGGGCCTGGGTACGCCTGGGGGTGGTGGGGGCCGCCATGGACTCCAGTCGCCTCCAGGTCGTCGCTGACGTAGGCTTGTCCGTTCTCTGCCAGGAGCATCTCATCCGATGCTTCGTGATCGTGGGGCTGGTGGACGTAGATAATCTTCGAGTCTGGTGCTTGAGCGTGTGCGTGTTGCTGTGCAGCTTGTTGCTCTTCGTATTCCTTTTGGAACTCGATGACACTCACGGGAGTCATGGTGGTCAACATGACAGGTGACCCTGCTGGAGATGGGTGGTGCTGATGATGTGCTGGTGCGGCAATGGAGGCACCTGGGGGTGGTGAAACTGATTCTTCTTTGATACCGCGGTCGCGGGAACTGCTCCTTCTGCTCATATTATCAACTTCTTGATGTTCCATAGTCGAAATTCACAAAACATTCCCCATCCTGAGAACAAACAAAACCAAATATTCTCAATATTCATATTCAATTTATAACGTAAGGGTAATAGTTTCATTCACTCAGCCATGAATCAATTAAACCAAACGATAGAATAAGCCTCACGCCATAGAACATGCTTGTCAAGTTCCATAGATAACCTTACTCCTCGGTCTTAACCTCCCTTTTTTCGTGCTATATGCATGTTTGGTCGGCTCTATTTTATATACGTGCAACATAAACCGTGCATGTAGCGTGAGGGAATATAAGGTACCTGTACATTTATTTACACTGGGTGAATTTTGTTAAATCCAAGCCACCCTGAACTTACCTTCCCCCAATGTTTCCTCGCATCCAACTCCATAGTGCAGACACTAGATAAATAATCCCATCATTAGTACGATATTCCTCACATCACTAACAGTTTGTAAACACCGCAACGAAAATCCTAAATAAGTAAATATCCACTGGACTAAGTACGTATCTAGGTTATAACTACTCAATGGTAATTCCATGATAATTATGATGGATGAAATAACAGACTAGGAGAGGAGAATGGCATCATTCGATAGTGTCCAATATTTATGTTGGTCAATTGAGGTCATAGTAATATGACCACATTGATATGTCATACTGATATTGAATTGGATTGTTTATGTGCTATTGCTTTTCACTGACTGCATAATGAAACGACAAGGTTTGGTTGGGAAACCGCAATTATCAGCATGAAAAAACAGCATCATAGCAACAGGTGTTGGAGTGTTAGGGGTTGGGCAGGTAGAAAACGGTAAGAGGCCAAAAGAAAAGAAATAGGTTTGATGACAAAAGACAAACGAAAGTGAAGGTTGGGCTTTTTAAATCTTTCGAGTTACAAGAGTTGGATGAGTATGATTGTGTTAAGTTAGTAGGCGCACGAGGGCCGGAGATTTGAATGAAGGGTAGGTATGGAGGAGTTACTCGTCAACAACAGGTGTCAAGCTAGATAGACCGCGAAAACCGGTATGGTACCCATGATAACACTTTACTCGGAGTGTGACAGATCAAACACAGAATTCGTGCTATCAAATCGAGAGAAACACCGAAGCGGTCCAGAAGCAACGGCGCGCACCCGCCGCCAAGGCGACAAGAACCCACTAAATAATAACAAGGAAGCGCTAATGTCAATCAAAACTGAAAATATCTAACAACAACAACAAGGGACTAGGGAACTTGCACTCAACTCACCAGTGTTTCCGGTTTGCCGTCATTGGTAGGGGGCAAACGAGTTTAGCAAGACTGGGTGGTTGGTTGGTCGGGTTGAAGCTGTTGAAGGAAGGAGGAAACCAGCTTGAAGGCTTGGGGACACGGCCAGCAAGAAGCTCTCGTGTGGGTAACTCTCGGCAATATGGCGGCTCCGTACTCCCTCCTACCCTGGACTCCTCGAACCCCGAGATCACCATTCCCTCCAGTCTCCCGCTCTCCCTACCCCCACACCTTCTATCATTTTTTCTTTTATCTCTTTTTTCTCTTCGTTATTTTTATTTACTTATTTATTTTATTTCTTCCAAGTCCCTTCTTTCGGGAGACAGTCCAGTGGCTTCTCTTTTCTTGCTGTTATCACTTTGTTACGCAATGCCTCGTCGTTTCTTCGGACCTCAATCCGATGCTCACTTCACTAAATACATAACTGCAGGTGCACAAAAGCTTATAGCGTCAGACACGGCCCCCTCCCGGTTTGTCTGTTTTACCTTTCTACCCGTTTTCACCTGTTGTCGCTATCCTTTGGAGATAGCTCGACGAAAAATCTGGTCCCTCCCCGCCAGCCGCCAGTCGTCCTTGCTGCACCAGGAGTTCCCAATGTAAACAAACAAGTTGCTCAAAATAACCCCTTGCGGAAAACCGGTAGCGGCACCGTCTCATGATTACGGCCAGCCGGAGCGGTAGCGTCGGAACGGACTGGGCCAGACCGGATCATATATCCCACAGATATATTCACGACGTGCGTATTTTTTGTTTCCCCCTATTCGGAATCACAGACAGGTAGGTAGGTACACCTGCCCATCCACCTGCAGTAAGGAAATGTGGTCAACATTTCACCCCCTAATTCAAATTTCCCCGAAATGGTAAATCGTTATATTCGTTGACCATCATTAAACGAGCGAATACCCTACATTTTCCCCTTTCCCAACACCCGCCTCCCTCCACCTTCCCACCACTCCACCATTACAATTTCGCCAATATTGTCACCTAGTAACGAAGTGTCAAAATGTTAATGTTTCGCATTTCTTCAACATCTTTTATGCTCGAGATGACACCGAATGCGGGAATTGATCTTTTTAGTCTTCCTGCGAGGTATGGCATACAGTCAAAAGTTGGCTTCAGCGTACCAGCAACTCCTAAGACACATAAATCTAGAATAGCGGTTCCCAATCTAGGGACGTAAAGTGGCTCCAGGGAGCGGTGGGAAATGGATAAATTGATCCAAACCAGATGTTCAGTTGGCCTTCCAAAAATGCATTGGCAATATTTCCCAACATGGGTTTTAATAAATTTCTTCCAACTTTTCGATATAATAGCGGGATTTACTGTGATTTGTGGCTATGTAGGAGGTACACGTCAGCGATGGCAGACCAACTGGCATTCTGTTTGAAAATCCTTGAAAAATCGAAAAAATCCATCTCCCTTTGAATGTAGGTAATTTATATAATACAGAACTGCCTAGAAAAGAAACAGGTTCGTACAAGTATATTCCTGGTTGTTTCCCAAGCTTTTGACAAAGTCTGGCATCAAGGGCTGAAGTACAAACTTGAGAGAGCCATTTTTTCAAGTTTTGAAATCATATCTTAATGAAAGACATTTCAGAGTAAAACACGAAGGAGAGTACTCCAGTCTCAAGAAAATAAGGGCAGGTGTTCTCAAGGAAGCGTGCTTAGGCACTAACCTTCTGTATACACGTGATGTACTTCGCAATGAAAACAAGAAAATCGTAACTTTTACTGATGATACTGCCATACTTGCGGTTGGTGACTTGGTAGAGGAAGCAACTAGGGAACTACAGCATTCTGGTGATGACGTAAGCGCCTGGACCAAAAATGGCATCTCAAGCTTAATGAACTGAAATCTACTCATACTAACTTCACGAACAAGAACAAAACAACGGTACCTGACACGATGAATGAACGAAAGATTCCCTACGCTAATACAGCGAGGTTTGTAGGGATGACTATGCCAAATTAAGATTGAAGGAGCATGTAATTTAAAAAAAAAAAAAAAAAATCAAGTTCAAAAAATTTACTGGCTGCTCGGCAGGTATTCTGAACTATCTGTAAATAACAAATTGCTCATCTACAAGCAAATCCTAAAACCTGTTTGGATTTACGGTATCCAGCTCTGGGGCTGTACTACAAAAATAAACAGCAAGATCCTACAAATTTTTCAGAACAAGGTACTAAGGAGTACTGTCAACGCCCCTCTGCACATCAGAAATGATGACCTCCATCGAGACCTCAAGATGGAATCCATCAGCGAAGCGGCCAAACAGCATGCGATTAAACAAGAACAGCGGCTTCATGAACACATGAATCCGGAAGTTCTTCGACTCCTAGACAACAGCAACGTCACCCGGCGGCTTGACTGAACAAAACCTCTCGACCTTTTCATGTGACAATGTGACAAGTGTAGTGACTGAGTGTTCTCTTGAGCCACTAGGCTAAAAACTATACAAACAGATGATATCATATTACAGCAAATTAACTTAACGGGCCAAGCTCAGTTGTTATGCTATTGATATAACAAATATATCGATTTTTTTTTAAATCTCCCTTTGACGAACAGGTTTCTGAGTTCCGAAATCCTAGTTGTGCTAACAGATAGGTATAATTATACAATAAATTGCAATTAGTTTTTCGAAAAACAAAACAACTCTTGGCATTTTCCCGTGACTGAAACGCTCATGCTGCCTGAGTGGGTCTTTCCAGACGATATTTCTGACCTTGACTAAGGGGGAAAAAATCCTAATTCCACGAAAACTTTTGTAATGAAAAACAAAATGGTGTATCCGAACAAACGAATTTTTCGCAAACAGACGCTGGGTCTCGAACTTGAGTTTTTACAGATCAACAAAATTGTTACTATGGCTGACAACTGCTAAAAATTGGCATAAAATTGTCTGAAGTGGTGACTATCGACTAGGTATTTCAATAGCCAATGATGTTTTTATCTAGAAAGGACCAAAACTGGTACCTATAGAATTAAGTCCAGCCCGATACCATTTCGACACCAGTAGCCACAAATATAATTTCTTCAGAAAGGTCAATAAGCAGTGTTATTTTTCAAATTTAAAATTGCCCAATACTGGATTAATCCCAGTAAAATTAACAAAAATAGGGAAAGTGGTCATTTGATGAACCATTTTCAATAATAACAATGTTTGAGGAATACAATGTTCAAATTTGTGTACAATACCATGGAGAATGTTCGCAAGGTCTTACTCAGCAAGCTCGCTTATAAATGGTCATGCTGCAGGACTGGAACTCTTACCAACCTGTGTGCGCCGCTTTTGATGAGTGACCGTAAGAGCGGCAATAGTTTGAGGAGTTACGATTCTGGTTATTGGAAATCATTCAGTCTCGGGCAGCGATAGTCTCGTGTGTTGGGGGGGGGGGGGGGGGGTGTCAAGTGAATCAGAAGCGGGTTTCGGGGAAGGCCGGTAAAGGTGGGACGTGATCGGGGAATCATTGCAGTGGCCTCCCTTCTTCCTCTGTCACCACTGCCTCGCACCTGGCTCATCCTCTGAATAATATGACCCTACCAATTAGACACCTGAAAAGTAGCAGGTACAGTACATAGTTGGAGAGGCCTCGTGTAAAGATGTGACACGTGAAAAAGTGAGAAACGTCTTTGCAGTACCTATTCGATTGGGTGAATGACCCGTGCGATGCACGGTCGTCATCATCATCAGTATTAGCCCCTTGGTTTGTGCGCAATGCTACGCTTCACACGGATCTGAATATTCCCTACGTGCAAGATGTACTCAACGAATGCTGCAACAATCTAGCCTACTGCATGAGCCTCCACAGAAATCCTCTAGTCAACTCCATGCTGAACGAACCCCGACCACCCAGAAATCGACGTCGACTAAAACGAAAATGGCACAGTGATCTATTAACTAGCTGACCCAAACTTTTCTCACGTTTCTGACACTTATCGACAAATTGTTCTTCTCTTTTATCCTTGTTTATGTTACTGTTTTGCTACTTAAATCTGTTGCTAATGTTATTCCACATGTACCTGTTAATTTAAATTCTCATGTTGAGTTCCAAAACTTGCATTAGCTCACCGATGGGTGATGAATAATACTGCAAGTGACATGTGATTTGTATATACAATATGTTGGCTCACTTGATAGTGGCTCCCACAATAAAGTTACTAAATTTAAAAAAAAAAATTATTATTAGTATGAGTGGGTTATTGATAACACTATAGGTCGGGCGTAAAAGCTGAGAAATACCAGCCTAGTGTCGCTAATCCCAATTCTTTAAAACACCCTTTACGTAATTTTATGTTAATTTTTGGCAACTGTAGGCCATTATTACAAATTTGTGATGCACAAAACGCTGCAAAGTCCTTGTCACATGGGTTTATTATTCTACTGGACATACCTTTAGAAATGTTGGCTGTTCATTCATTGTTTCTTTCAGGTGCAGTAACTGAAATAGCTATATTTGATGATTATCACCAATTTTGGCCCCCAAAAACACGAATTAGGCTCCTATTTATGACAAATTATCTTTGATCATTGATAGTGCAATTTAATTGTCTTGATTTACCTGTAGTTACTCCTTCTAGTGTTATTACACAAATTTATGGTGATTTCAGACAACTCCCCAGGCTTCTGACTCATGAAAAAATGAATTTTGGGAGCTGAACCTTCGTTACAACCTTAATTCTTCACTATTTGGTCAAAGTCAACTTCACGTTCGGTCTTCTCGTCCTAAAAAACAGGGAAAACGATACACTACAAGCTCATGTTCACTAGTACCTCAAACACCACCTCGAAAACCCCTATTTTTACATCCATTTTTCGCCCATAACACCCTTGGGTATATTCCGATCGGGCTGCAATGTTTCCGGACGCAACTAGAGCCCAAATGGAGCATGTGAACGAAAGAAAAATTAAATTCCCAAAATTCATTTTTTATTAATCAAAAACCTGGGAAATTGTCTGAAACCACCATGAATTCGTATAGTAACACTAGAAGTTGTATCAAAAGGTGAATCAAGACAGTTTAATGGACTATGAATGATCAAAAATAATCTGTAAAAAAAAGGAGCCATTCGTGTTTCTGGGGGCCAAAATTGGTGGAAACCATAAAAAATAGCTATTTCAATTATTTTACATGAAAGAAACAATAAACGAACAGCCCATATTTCTGTAGGTATGTCCAGCTGAATAATAAACCCAAGTGACAAGGACTTGAAGCGTTTTGTAACTTGAAAAAAGGTTCATGAATAACAACAAATAATGATTAATGATTGATCTATTGAGACCCTGAATCCCCCACATTTTTATGATGCTGTAATTCCCGGGCCGGCTACAGTACTCGATTTAGGGCTTTCTCTGGTGGGGTGAGGGGGAAGGGGGGAGGACGAGGTTAGGTACTGACCACATAAAACAGTGAACTGCGCTGAAGGGGTATAGTTGAATAATAAATCGTTGGGTAATAATTTGCAGCGTTTTTGGAATCTACGCACCTTGAAACGTAAAAGAAAAATTTTGAGGGGGTGCTATATAAAAAGTTTTTGCTGAGCGAATAAACCACGAAGAATTCTGGAAAGTCAACATACCTAATTAGAGAGAAGTTATTCAGCACAATGAGTAATGACTTGTAAAACAAGCTTGTGTAGGTACTTGAGCGTTCACTGTGACGGGGAGTAATTAAATAAAAATGGAATTGGAATATATGTAGCAGGTCGAGTAGTTCAATTAGGTATATGTAATCCGAAATTCGTTCATTAGATCTTACTACATCAAGTCTCTAATTGAATTGCATTTATTTTTTCAATCAACAATTTTCATAAAAAACAGTTTTTTGTTACAGTGGTTCAAATCACGATGTTTATCGGCTATTCAAATGGTAAATTTATTCAAATCAAACAACTATGATTACTATAGGCACTATACCTTCCACAGGAACCACATTAAAACCAAGTACACACCAAAATGAGTCTGGAGTCATGGGTAAGGAATGAGAATAGGGATAGTCAACACTTTGTGACTATGATATCAAAACTTTCCGTCTTGGACTTCAAATTTTATCGGTTAGGTGCTGGTTCAACCCCAGGAAAATTTACTGTACGTGCTTTGGTCACGAAAGCTACGTTTATATTATTTAATGAAACTCTTCTATGATTTGTCTAAGTCTCAACCAATTCTGACGTCACAGTGGGAAGGGAGGTCATGCCCAAGCGAGAGGGGTGCAATGACATCAGAATTGAAACTTTGAGGGGGTGCTATATAAAAAGTTTTTGCTGAGCGAATACATAGGTGTATTATTCACAGAATAATGAACCAAAATCACGAAGAATTCTGGAAAGTCCATAACCATAAGTCCATGGTCTGGAACCATAAGTTTGAAATGACCTTTTACGTGAAATCAACTATATTCTATTTCGTACAGATACTTTCCCCTTTTCTTACACTTGTTTCATGAACGTCAGGAAGCCGAGGAAGTGAGAGGTACGGCGAGCCCCAAGTCGCAGGTGCGCGGAGTCTCCGAACACAGAGCCATCCTCCCCCCCCCCCCCCCCCGCGTGAGCTGTGGAATCTTCCATAGGTAGTTTTGCCCAGCCAGGGGCTACGTTTATCCAAGGCAAATTCAACGAAAAAAGGCAGGGCCTGCCAAAAAAAAAACGTGCAAAGCTGAAAATGATTCTACCCCACTTTGGACATCCCAAATAAGAGTAAAATATGAGTCTGCCACGGTTTCTGAGGTGAGCTAAACTTTTGGAAGCCAAAAAAACGAGAAATCCCTTCACTTTATCAGTTTTTGGCGTATGTATAACATATGGAGGATGCATCGCATCTACAGAAAGGTTTTCTCATACCAAAATTAAAGAGCGCTAATTAAATTGAATTCTGCGTCGAATGATGACCTTAAACATTAAATTTGGTAAGGCGGTTTGGTCGGAATTGGCACTCAAAAATAGGCAAATTTTTCTATTTTGACTGTAAAGCGTGTTAAAGCTCAGTTTTACGCGTCGGTAACTAATAACGATTGTTCCGAGTGAAAATTCCATATATACCTAAAGTTGAAGAGCATAAAATTCTGCATTCACAGCACCCCTATTTTCATTAAAATATTCAATTTGAAATTGTAATGAATTAAAAACTTGAAATTTCAAATTGAATATTCAATGATAATAGGGGTGCTCTGAACGCAAAATTGGATGACCTACAACTTTAGTTAGAATAACATTTTTTATTTGGAACGACCGTTTTAGCTACAGGCGTGTGACGCTGAGCATTTATAAAATTTTTGTTGAATGCCGATTCCCACCAAGCCGCGTACATTGATTAACTGACCTCAGAAACGCAAACTCATATTACTGTTATTTGGGATGCCCAAAATAGTTTAAAATCATTTCCAGCTCTACATGATTTTCTTGCAGGCAAAAGTCTAATGGGCCTGGGCTACTGGGCAGTCGGTAGGAACTCACCAAATACAACTTCAGCAATCCCACAAAAGAATAACGGGTGGAGAGTATCTATAATATATAATTCAACATAATTACATGTGGCGTATTACAAAATGTTTACTACAGCAAGCCTACACAGCACACAGGTCAACCACAAATCAACTATCAATCAAACATGTGTAAAGTCAGTCCGATTTTCCACAGAAAGTTGAGAATTTAAATAGGATTTCACTTTTGCGCTGAGGCCACTGTACAATCCATAGGAGACGATGAGTGGAATACTAATACGTAATCCCGGAAACTTCATCAGAATCGGAGAAATGGGGCCGGTAATAGAAGTAGTGTTGAAAATACTCCTAATTTAAGTGCGCAGACACTAGTAATGCTATAGGATCCATAAGGAACCTTACCTTGATAATCTCCCGCAATTTCGCTGAAATCGGTAAAGTAAAATCGGAAATTTGAGCAAATATAGTATATCTATATTCATAGTTCGTGCAAACAAAGTTAAGTACCACCTACCTATCATACATAATCACAATGTCACAATGAAATGCTTGTGATGGTGGAAAAAGGTTCTCTTGATGTTTTGAGACTTTCAGAAGTCGAGATTTCATAGAAAAATGGTAAATGGGGGGAGGGGGAGGGGGACAACAAAGTTCCACTCATGCAGCATGGCTATAAAAGCGTATTTTCAAAGACATATTGGTACTACTGTGTAAAAAGATGACATAGCGAGAAACCATACCACTTTTCGTAAAACCGTATAGGTAACTGTTTCGTGATTCTGCGATTTTTACCGATTATAAAGTCAAATTTTACCGACTATTTTTTGAGAACAATATTTTTATAATCGAAATAGTCCCTCCGTCGTGAATCACCATCCACACAACGTCAGGCGAATTAACATAGATTTTAGCCCGTAATACCAATCCCCCCCCCCCCCCTCCCCCCAACAATAATCCAAATTTAACCCCTACTCTACATGAAAAACCACTGAAATTGTATTTTTCTGTCTTCACTCACCGTTCCATTCCACTTTCAGTGATTTGATATCATATGTTGCGATTTTGACCCCTAAAAAGGTCCCAATTGGGTCCACGGATGTTCCTTGTATTTTATGGATGATGTCGGGTTGGTTTTTGGGGATGAGGTGCGGCATTTGCTGTTTGCTGATGATCCAAGGTCTTTGCTGTGGTTGAGATCGATGGAGGACTGCGAGCGGCTTCATTCGTCCCTGTGGACCGTTGTAAGAGGAATGAGTCGTCCCTGAATATTTGCAAATGTTCGGTTGTATCGTTCTCCCGCTCATCCTCGCTGATCGCCAATAACTATTCCATTGCGGGGCAGGTATTGAAGCGAAGCAGGGTTGTTAGGGACCTGGGTGTCCTGAGGGCCTATTCATTAAAAAAGATAGTGAAAATAGATTATCTACTTTGAAAATCTCCTGGGAGAGATAGTCTCCCTCGGAGACAGTCTCTTCAAGTGTCTCCCAGGTTCGTCTATTTTACTGATTAGCTCTCAACCCGTACCTACTCAGACATTTTTACTCATGAATCGATATATAATGTGCACATATTTTAATGAACAATCG
The DNA here is from genome assembly GCA_954871275.1 of Leptopterna dolabrata. Lineage (NCBI taxonomy): Eukaryota > Metazoa > Arthropoda > Insecta > Hemiptera > Miridae > Leptopterna > Leptopterna dolabrata. The sequence continues at coordinate 85,713,663 of OX940974.1, read as the reverse complement.
ACTTACATTTAAGAGATGAAAAAAACATACATCAAAATGACCAATATGGTAGCCGATGAACAAAGGATGATACACGATCAATATCAAACAAACGAGAAATGAGAAAGGGGCTCTCTCTTTCGAGAAGACACCTAATTAGGTGTCTCTCTGAAAGAGATCGAAAATGCCAAGGTGGTCGCCAACTCTCTCTTTTAGAAGTCATGGATACTTTAAAAATCTCTTCTGTCGAAAAGATCTCTTTGGCTTAGTGGTGTCCCTGTTTGACAGCCACCTCTGCTTCTCCGACCATATCGATGGCACCTGCTCAAGTGCCATGAAGGCACTTAGATTTATCAAGAGAAACGCAAGGGAGTTCAATGATCCATCGGCTTTGCTGTACACTGCCTTGGTTCGCTTTATTCTGGAGCATGCATACCATAGACCCCATACTATAGACTTAATGCGGTGGAATCGATTGAGAGGGTTCAGCGCCGTTTCCTGAGATACGTCTCGTATAAGGTGAGAAACAGGTGGGACGATTTCGACGCCTCGGGGATGATGAGTTTGTCAGCCCTGGAGGCTCTCAGGGGGCGGCGGGAACTGGCCTATGTAATGTTTGTCCACCGCTTGGTTGATGGCAATGTTGATTGTCCACATCTGTTATCACTTTCAAGTTTTCACGTTCCGCCGTATCCGACACGTTTTACGCAGATTTTCTTCCTCCAGACGGTTTCCGCCAACTATCTGATCAGAAGCCAGCGGGAATTCAACCGTCTGGCAAGTTTGTCAGAAATGGACCTATTTTGTTCAAGTGAAAATGCTTTCAAGAGACAAGCCAAATTATTATTACTTTGAATCCAAATTTTATTTTATTTTATTAATAAGGTGTATTGTTCGGAACGTGAGTTTAGATGATTGTCATTAATATTTTGTAAACTGGGCAATTTTTGCCTGTATAATAATAATAAATAAATAAATAAATAAAACAGTTGAATCTGACCCCTTAGATTTTTTGAAAATTTATCATCTTCGAACTCATCCTTTTGTGTGGCAATAAGAACATTTTGGCGAAATTCGTAAGTTTTATCATGTACCCGACGCCGGCCCGTGGGGGTCACACGCACACACACGCGCACACACACCACGCATGCGCGCACAAACACACACACACACATACACGCGCGCGCACACACACACACAATCCCCAATATATTGTCGACTCTACAGACCTTGATTCCATCGCTAGACTTTACACTGAGGGGACTGAGCGGGCGATTCCTCGAGTTGTTTAGTCGAGACCGGGGAATTTGAAGAGGTCTGTTCCCTGGTGGACGAAGGAAATCTCAGATGATAGGAAGGCAGTCCGAAGACTTAGAAGGCAGTTCCAACGAACTAGGGATTCAGAAGAACGGCAGAGAAGGAAGGTATTGTACAATCAGGCTCACTATGCCTTGGGACAGCGTATTCTGCATGCTAAGCTGACTTCGTGGAGAAAGTACCGTATTCTGACTGACCGGTATACTCCTTGGAGCTTGGCTTAGAAAATAGCTTCAGGAAAGTTGAGATCCGCTGCAATACTTAGGTACTTCGTTAACGGGACCGAATCGAGTTGAAACTCAGACACTACAAGAGACTGTCCACAAAACAATCAGGAAAGACTCTTCGGTTGAGACGGAGGTTGGATCGGATGATGTACCGTTCACAATGAAGGAAATCCTGCACACATTGGAAGGCTTCGAGGAGAATAAAGCGCCAGGACCAGATGGTCTTACGAGGAGGATTTGGTTGGAGGTTTATCAACTTTTCCCGAACGGGTTGTGCACATTGTTGAACGAATGTCTTCGGAGAGGTTGCTTTCCCGGTATATTGAAAATGAGCAAAGCTGTATTTTTCGTCAAGCCAGGAAAGGCATCAGGCAGTGCTTCCAAGTATCGCCTTATCAGCTTGCTTCCGTTTAGAGGAAAGATCTTGGAGAAGCTGATGATTAGCCGTGTAATGTACCATATGTATTCCAAATCGCTGGTTTCAAACAGGAAGTTCGGATTCCGACCCCAGGTAGGCATTGTGGAAGCATTACTGGCCGTGAAAAGGGGGTTATGGCAACCCCGCCGAAACCTATTGCAGCTCCGCCGGCTAAATTTTCTTACCTGATGATGTGTGTTGCAGCTCCGCCGGACGTACCTGCAAGGAGGAAAGGGAAGCTGAATTGGGAGAATAATAAACTGTTGATATAAAATTTAGATGCTACTTTATTCAGCAGTTCAATTCAACATTCAATAGTTAGAGAAATTCAACCATGGTAAGGTATCGTCTTGGGGAAATAGACCAGACATCAAGAACTCATTTCCCCGTAGTAGTGTCTAGATCTAGATGATACACATTTCAAAAATTCAGCTCGTTCCAAATGTCCCTTTTTGTACGCAGTAATGAGTTTCCCTATGAGTAATTTATTTTTTTGGAATATATGATTGTGTTATGCTTTTGGCTCGTCTACACAATTCATCACTAAACATGAATCCACTTGCATTTTTTTAAACACATTTATAAATTTAGTATTTAGTATTTATTTATTGGCACAAACATAAAAGAGACAGACAAAATGAAGTAATCTAATTTGAAATGAACAGTTGTGCCCACAGAGGACTAAATTCAAAGAATTTGTATCCCCCTGTGGAGTCGCTACTCTTCAAGCTGCCGGACAAAATACTATCAAAATCCAGAATAAAAATTAAAAAAAAAACTATCTATACAAAAAAAGAAAATTAACATCATTCCTGAGCATTTACTATTTGATCAAGTATATATTTTTTAAAATGATTAACATTTTTAAACTGCCGAACATCAATCCCATGATTATAAAAGAAATAGAGAGCCACAACATAAGAATTTCTCCTAAAAATTTCAATATTTACTTTAGATAACCTAATATTTGACCTGTCTGCTATTCGAGTCGACTCAAGCTTTGATACATTATTGGGATGAATTCCTGTCTTGAAAACCTGCACACAAGATTCTTTCCTAAAAATATCAGAAATTCTCAGGAAACCCAAATCTTTATAGAGTAGAGCTGTATTACTCCTGGAAGATCTATTTAAAATTATACGTAATATGGTATTTTGAACAATTTGTAACGGGCGAAGAGCACTTTTACAAGCACTTCCCCATGCTATTATACCATATCTAATTAATGAATTACATAATCCAAAATAAACCATTTTTAACAAACTTATATCAGCAAAACCTCTTATAATTTTAAAAACATAAAATAACTTTCTCAATCTTTTGATAAATAAATCTATATGTTTCCTATAATTTAAATGTTGGTCCATCACAACCCCCAAATATCTACAGTGCTCCGAAAAAGGGATCGAGTCACAAGAACACTCAGAAAGACCTCCACACTTATAGTCGTGTAATTTCAAACGATGGTTTGAAATATTAACCCTACCTGAGGCAGAAAATCTCATTACAACTGTCTTGCTCAAATTAATTCGCAACAGATTTGTATCCATCCAGGCCCGCACTATTTGAAATTCTGAACTAACAGCTGCCATCAAATCATCAAAAGACCTACCCCAAAAAATTATAGCAGTGTCATCCGCGAAACCAAAAGTTTGACCACTAATATGAATGTCCAACAATTCATTTATATACAACAAAAAAAGAACTGGACCCAGAACCGTTCCCTGTGGTACACCACACACAACCCCTCTAGGATCACTTAAAACTTCACCAATTTTAACTTGTTGTGAGCGATTCGAGAGATATGATTTTAAAAGCATTAAAGGCAAACCTCTAATCCCATAATTATACAATTTATCCAAAAGTACTTTATGCTGAACGCAATCAAACGCCTTGCTAATATCAAGAAAAAGACCTACTACGTGCAAACCTTCATTACACTTTTGGGTGATCAGTTTGTTCAAATGAAACAGGGCATTATCTGTACTCAGACCCTTTCGAAACCCAAATTGATTTCCCGAAAAAATATTGAATTTCTCCAAGAAAGCCAACATCCTTGCTTTAATACACTTTTCCAATACTTTTGACAATGCCATAGTCAAAGAAATCGGTCTGTAATTACCCATTGTATCTTTCTTTCCTGACTTGTAAAGCGGTATAACTATAGACTTTTTGAATAAATCTGGATAAATTCCAGATGAGAGGACTAGATTGAAAATATGTGCCAATGGCACACTTATAAAAGATCGAACATGTTTCAAAACCCTATTACTTATCACCCCAAAATTATAACTACTGTTCCTTTTTAATTTATTTAAATAATTATCGACCTCAACATGACTAACAGGGTTCAAGAACAGAGATACCCCAGGAGAGGCTCCCGAAAGATTATTCATTAAAGTACTTGTCAAGGAATGAGGAGGCTGATCAATATCCCTCAAAACATTAGGCCCAACATTAACAAAAAATTCATTGAAAGAATCCGCAAGTTGTTTTTGATTCTCAATAACAGAACCATCTTCATTAGTAATTTTTGAGCAGAGTTCATTAGTTTCATTCTTTCTCGTATTAGAGGCCAATTTAACTGTTGCCCCAATAGTCCTAAAATTCCCCTCAGCTTCCGCAATTAGGGAACGGTAATAGCTATTTTTCAATTATTTAACAAGTGCATTCAACAAATTCCGATACCGGTTATAATACAATTTTAATTCCGTATTAAAAGGTTGCCTTTTCAACTTCTGTTTAATTTTATCTCTATTCCGAATTGAAGTAACAACTCCACAAGTAATCCATGCCTTAATTTTTCTGAATTTCCCTTTTTTCGTTCGAGTTTCAATTGTACAAGATTTAATATGCTTTTCCAGAATTTCATGAAACTTAACAACAGCCATATTAACGTCTGTTTCCATAAAGACTGATGTCCTGTTAAGTTAGTTAAAATTAATTAAATTTTAAAAATAAAGATGAAGATGGGTCAGTTCGGGTGGGAACTGGAGAAGTGGTTGTAGAATTTTGAGTGGAAAGCCTCGCAGTTATTGGTCGTCCTCTCCGAAGTGATCTCACAAGCTGCCCATAGTCTCGGGGGAAACGTTGCCTCTTCTCCAACGTAAGGGTCTACCAGGTAGTCGGCGTACTTCACCACCCTGGCGTCTCGTGGAAAAATGGACATCAGGTCCTCAACGAAGGCATCTTCAGCATCTTGTGGGTCCAAGAAAGGCAGTCCGAAAGTGAAACGAAGCCAGTCTCGAATCTCTCCCTCGTTCTTATATTCGTTGGTGAAGCCAAGTGCTTGGATACGCCTCCACCAAGACTGCGTGAGGTGAAACCATCACTAACCGGTGGAGCTGTCACCAAGCGCAGTTGCAAGGTGGGATTAGGCCAGTCCGGCGGAGATGTCAACACCCCGTGAAAAGTCATATCGAAGATCAACTGGGTGAAAAGAGACATGTCTTAATGATTTCACTCGATGTGGAGGGAAAGCACCCTCCACATCGAGTGAAATCATTAAGACATGTCTCTTTTTACCCAGTTGATCTTCGATATGACTTTTCACGGGGTGTTGACATCTCCGCCGGACCCTCCGCCTGGTGGCCCTCGATTCTAAGGCAACTTAGATTGAAGGGGTGCCCAACAAATTTGTATCGATTATCAAGGAAGTTATTTTAGTGAGCGGTATGTTCGATTATGTTCGATTTTCATCGGCTACCATTGAAACTGTTCGGGCGGCCGAGAGGGGTTGTCCGCAGGGTACATGTTTCGGGCCTGGCTATTGGAACGTCATGTACGACTCACTCCTTGATCTTGAGTATCCCGAAGGTGTGGAAGTTTTTGCATACGCGGACGATTTTTTGGTGATTGTGAGCGAATCTAGTGAAAAACAGATGCAAATCATCACAAATCGGGCGCTATGGATGGTTGAGAAACGGGCACATGTAAATAAGATCCGATTTAACTCACAAAAGTCCCAAGTGCTCCATGTTAGCAGAAGAATTAGACCGAGTGAAGAATTTACCATCTATCTACAGGGCAACTGTCTGGGCCAGGTACAAACTATGAAGTATTTGGGAGTTTGATTAGATGAATCGCTGACATGGTCTCATCACGTGCAATATTGCTGTGATAGGGTTGGTCAGCTTGTCCACTCGCTATCACGGTGTGCTAAGGTGTACTTGGGACTTGGATCCGACGCATTAAGCATAATCTATACTGTTGCGGTGCTGCCGATACTGTCCTATGCAGTCCCGGTTTGGTATGATTCGATGCAACGAATTTATAATGTCCCAAAGATGGGAAGAGTCCAGCTCCTAATGGCTTTGCGTATTCTGAAGGGTTTTAGAACCATATCGCATGAAGCCTCAATAGTGATAGCGGGAATGAGACCGATTGTCATAAAACTGGCAGAGACGGCGGACATCTACAGGGCAGTTCGTGTTGGACATGAGGGTGCAATGGGTCCAGCATTTGAGGTGGACTCCAATGTTCCTGTTTCTAGATGGCTTCATCCGGCTTGGGCGGTCTGTCTTGAATGAGGAAGATGTTTCGTCCGAATTTGAGGTTTTACGGATGGGAGCAGGCTGATGAAGGGGTGTGCAGGGTGCGCATTTGTTGTTTATGAAACTGGACAGTCCACTGTGGTTTATTCGGCCAAGTTCCACCTGGCCGGTTGGTATACAAACAACCAGGCTGAGCTCCTGGCTATGAAAGAGGCCGTTGGATGGCTGGAATCGCTGGACGTTTCCATACGCAGGAGGTCTGCAATTGTTTGGACGGGCAGCCAGACATCCCTGGGTCTCCTAAGGAACATTAACGTCCATGCCAGGAATGCAGAAGAAGTGAGACAGTGTTTGTGGAGATTGGGCGGTGCACTGTCGTGGAAGGTGGCAGTCGGATGGGTTCGACCACATCAAGGTATCGTTAGAAATGAGGAAGCTGATCGCCTGGCAAAGGAGGCCGCTGTGGGCAACGATGCTCCGGTCCACTATGCGAAGACTCCTGTCAGCCATGTGAATAGCATCAGCAGACGGATGGGTCTGATGGAGTGGGAGAAGGAATGGGCTTCGACCACAAAAGGAGCGTTCACTCGTCGTTTCTTCCCTACGGTTGAGAACAGGCTTGGGATTGAGCTGAGAATTACGGACAAGGTAACTCAAGTGCTGCCTGGCCATGGCAGAAATGCAGCTTACCTCCACCGTTCTGGCATTCGAGACAATCCAGCCTGTCGCTGTGATTGAGTGGCGGTGGAGACTTGGGGGCACTTGATCCTGGATTGTGCGCTTCTGGAGGAGGGTCGCTCTCGACTGATGCGAAAGGTGATGATGGTGGGACAACTGGCCTCCCACGTTTGAACAGTTTATTCGGGAGTTTAATGAACCATTTTTTACTTTTATTAACAATATTGACTTTGGTGTATTAGGTTAAAAATTTTAATGTGATAGTTGTGGCTGAAAAATGTTAGTGTGGCTGATTGATTTTGTATGGTTTTATTTTATTTTATTGTATTATATTTATTTTCTGAAATGCATGCAGTCCGAATATGGGAGCAAGCAGAAATAAACTCTCCCTGCATAGCGGTACTATGCAGGGAAAACTTGGGGAAAAAACACATACACACATATATAACTGCAAAACCGTCAAAACTAGGTAGCCAAGTCATTAGCTCTGAAAACTCGCTCATATATGGTCATGCTAAACGACTGGAAATTTTTCCAGCAAGTAGAGGAACGTTGAATAAATAAAGTAGGTGCCAAAAGTGCTGAACCATCAAGAGGTTTTTAGATTTAGTCAATATAACTCAAATTTATACTATCCTGAGCAACCTACGGGTGTTTCAGCTAGCGATAAAGGTAATGTGGTACCTACTTTTGTGAGGGACAGCGTACCACTCCTATTCTATTAAAAGCTATCCTATGGACTTGTTAATAAATAGGTAGGCACCTAATTCAGCAAGAAATGTGAGTGATTTCGTTGCTTCTAAATTAATAGATCTGGTTAAAATGACAAAAAATGTTATCTCCCCCAGGTGTTGAACTGGTCTCGCCACTGTCGTATCTAATCAGAAATATTTTCCCATTCGCATCCTAATCCAAGAACATCAAATAACCCGACGCTTTCTGGCATTTTATAGTTTCGAGTCCACTGAAGTGAATCTGTGCATTAAAAACTCAATGTTCGCCTTGTTTGACTTTCCACTACCATTTCCTGCGAGATGAGTGTGCATCAAATACGCGTATAAAATCACTGCGTTCTCACCATTTGATCAATTTCAGCTAGGAGTGTTGCAAACCATGTTGCTGTTGTTAGTAATTGCCTTCGTTTCGTTATTCAATAGTGCGAGAGGTAGTGACTTGTGCTGCAATCAAACGATGCTCAACTATGAGGTGGACAGAACATTCTTGGACACTTACTACCAGCAGAATGGAGTTCGCGAGTATCCCATCGATGATTTTACAGGATCTATTGAACTGGGTCTGTTGTTTTTTACAAATGATATATGGCTGGAAGCATCAAGAGGTTCCCTGTTAATCGACGACCATCCTTTGATTTCTGCATACACTAGTAGCAACTGTTATCGGTGGAATCTAGCAGACTACAGCTATAAATATTTTTCTGTTCTGTCGACACAACAGAGTAGCTGGGCTCTCACCTACGACGCAGTGAAGACTAGATTCCTCTACTGGGACGTCGAAGGCGTATTGCGCTGCAAATTCAAGAACACACTCTCATTCGAGATTTACCAGAACACCTCTTACTGTGGCTTTGAAACGCAAAATTACCGACCCAGTATGTGGGGCTTCGATGTTGAATCAGAATTTTTCCCTACTAACATACCAGGATGGATGTTCAGTAAGTTTTTCCAATTCATACTTCGACATTCGTATTTCACCTCAAATACCAGAGACAGCTGGTCACGTCCGGTAGAGTCACATATCGTTGAGCCCTTCGTGAAAATGTGGTGCGAAAACCATAAACTGAATTCGCCTTGAAGATAGACTTCACCCACCGAACCGCACCCCTAGCCAGTGACCATTTATGCTCCCTATTGGAAATATTGAAATAGTGCTCCTTTTCCTATCCCACAATAAAACATGTAAGATGAAAGGAAAATATAACACCAAATATTACAAATGATTTTTTATTATACCACTCACCATTCATGATCAAAGTGATCTGCAGGTACCTTCTCTTGAATCACTTCTAAAATTCGCCAACGCTTCATCGGGATCATCTAATATTTTGTTTAAAATTTAAAATTACATTTTATTACGGTGGTACAATTATACTTAATGAAACCATTCCGTTCATTTATTTATTCGTTCACTATAATTTTTTGGATGAGTGGGGTCATAGCACACTGGGCAAAAGTAGCTTTTTCGGAAACAAAAAATACATCCTCAATCAATATTTAAAGGAAGTTGTGCGTTGATTCCGATTATGCACATGTCGATATACATGAAATATCGAACTAGCGTTGAATACAAAAAAAAAAAAAAAAATAAAATAAAAAATTGAAAAATTATTTTACTAGCGATTCTGAGTAAACCCTAGTTTATTCCAATTAAACCATCTTTTAGCGGATTATTGCTATTGCAGTGGGTACACAATAACTATTAGTAAATAGGTACAGGTGCTTTTTTGGGTAAGTACAGCTGTATTTTTGAATATGTACAGGTGCATTTTTGTTAGTAAATAGGTACAGGAGCATTCGTGCATTCGTGAGAAATATCAGTTAAACGTAATTTAAACATGATAAGACGTGGAATGCGCAGGGGCCACACCATTGATCCGATGGTTCTGAAATTTGTATGGGAACATCTGGGAGCTACACCCCGAGTAACCATCGAATTTGAGCAAGTTTGGGCCACTGGTTTGTGAGAAATTGAGTACCTCAGATTTCAGATAAAACTGCGCGCCAAACCGCGATGAAAGAAATTTCAACGTTTGGGGGAAGGTTTCTAAACAAACAGCCAACAAGGAAAAGTAACAGGTTTCTATATGCACATCCAAGAGCGAGGTGCGAAGCACCAAGCATGCTACATTGCTCGGCAAAATGGAAAACCATCCTTTTTGCGGCTGCGGAGGTTTTTTTGGCGGGTAATGTTTTTACAACAGGGTTGATGGGGGGGGGGGGGGGGGGGGGAGAGGGGGGAATCACACCTTTTTGCATTGATGAAATAAACATTTTTTCTCAGTAAAAAAGTTTCTATGTAGGTATCTAAGTAAATTTTTTCTTTCAGTAAACTTCTTTTCCTCAGTTAAAATATTTTCCAAGTGAACATTTTTTTCGAGTGAAAATATTTCATTTTCTTTGAATATCTTTTCAATTTTTTTTAAATTTGCTCCAACTTTTTTTTTTTTTAAAAGCGCTGCAGAAAAGTATATCTACACGCTCCAAACGTGATATGTCGTCAGTTTCACACAGTTATAACTCGGCTTCTACTTAACCGATCGGGTTCAGATGCTGAACACTTCCTCAGAGAGCCCAGTGAACAAGTGTGCCAAAGTTCAACTCTTAAAACCCTCTCTAACCTACACCTAGAAACTGCAACATCCCCAAGGGGACAAAAATACACTTCCTTGGAGCATAACGAATATGTGCAAAATTTCAGCTCGATCCGTTATGTTTGCGAGGCTGTTGCCCTGTCAAAGAACGAGAAAAAGACTAGGAAAACTTGAAAAATATCGATTTTCAAACTTCCATAACTCCGGCACATGATGGTCCCGAGGGTTGAAATTTGGTACGTGTGTGTACCAAGCCATGGGAATGGGTGTACGAAAAATCATCACCGGTAAAAGCCGTTCGCCACGGAGGACAGGATGTCTCCACGCGTTCTCCATCCGACTGTCTCCAAAACGCCTCAATTTTCAGCAGGAAGTTGCTACGGTTGAAACTCTGGTTGTTTTCTCTGGGTTCCACGACGTTGAGGTGAGCTGTGACATCCATACTACGGCCCGAGAAGTCGCGGTGTCTGTTCTGCTATGCTTTAGCATAAAGGAAGAAGTAGCGGTAATAACATCACTGCCGCACTTCACGTCATCTTGGAAACTAAAAAAATGTAATTATGCTATTGGGGTGAACCGGCTAAATTTTTCTCATCGAAGAACAAAAAAAAAAATTAAATTTGGGAAAAATCAGCAATTCCAGAACCATGGGTAAGTAATCCCCGGTATTCCTAATACAGCTCATGTCGTTATACCTAAAGAAGCTAATCGGTTCTATGAACATATTTTTCAGTGTAGGCCTTAACTTTGCCCGGCTCAGAAATAAGGGTTTATGAACACCACAATTACTCTCATAATGTACTACCGTCTACCAATATTTGGTAGATGGTAGACGGTTTACCATTATCTGTACCCAAGATTCTAACTGTATACGCCCTAGACAAAGAAGGTAGTACAAACAACAGCATTTTTGCGCGCTGAAAGATTATTTATAGTAGGTACACAAACCTTTATTATAAATGATCAAGTTAAAAAACGAGCATTTCACTGTACCTTTTTAACTTTTAGAGTATAAAGTACACCGTGACTATTAATAATTAGAGAATATGTAGGTAGGTACTTGGCAATAAAAAGTAGATCTGGCAACACTGGGAGTGACTCAGTGCTTCAAAATTAATCATTTCCAACACCCACTGGAGTCAAAACAGGGAAAACAACAAATTATACATTAAGTATGTATAATTATCAACGGCCAACCCAAGATCGTCCTTTCAATCCAGGCTACAAAAAAACTGGGGACGGACGCCTCACGAACCTGCGACAGAAGGATACTATTCTCCAGAATGTCCGATTCCAACACTCATATTGTGTGAATATGAGGTTCGCTCGCAATGGCGTTTTCTAACAGTTAGCTGACTCCTAGAAAACCGTAAGGAACCATCCATGATCCAATATCATCTTGATAAGCCTTCATAATGGTTAGGAATCGAGAAGGCAGTTAGTTCCCTTCTGCCCTGTGCCGATTTTCTGTGGACTGGAATGACGATCAGAACTGGCTTTGGATAGTCAGGAAAACACTAGGAACAGCTGGTCATGGATACTATACAGTCCAGTCCGAAAATCACTGCAAACGGCCCAACGCCTTTATTGACGGTCAGATAACCATCAGATGAACATTGCAAACAAACCTATGATTTTCTCATTCTTACCGGGACTTGACTGAAAAGTAACCTCTTTGACAGTGAGATCTCAATTATACATTATAATATCCATGCAGTCACTAATAATCGCTACACGAGGAGGCGTCACTCCGGCTTGTAGGTACATCTGTGAGTATACACTCATTAAAAGGAACATACACCCACCATCAGGTAGTAGGTTAGGTATATTTTTCACCTTATATTTGGAGCTTTTTGGAATGGAAGAGTCGATTTTTACGCGTTTACCAGCTGCGTAGAGATCGTATTTCACATTACATTTCAGGAAAATGCAGCCGACTTTCGGTAGATGCTGATGTATTATTGATAATAATTTTTACCAGGCGAACCTAATTTCGACAATCATTTCTTGAAATGATGCGAAGCGACAGTCGAAATAGGCATCATCAGTTTGAAAGCTAAGCATCATCAATGAAAATGGGCACAATACACTTACTGAACAGATTCAAACGTTTTACGCTAAGCTTTCAACCGATCGCGGGGAAGGACACGGACAATTGATGACGATGAGTACACTAACTACTGATTTGCCTGACCGATAATTTCATTTTCGTGAAAACGAACTGAAGAGTGAAACGCGCCTGAAGAGTGAGGTTCAACTTTGAGCATGCTTGCGTGTTCTTTGGGAGACATCAGTTGTTCGTATTTGTTTGCATTTGGTTAGCACTGCTAGTAGGTACATTACGACTGCCGACTCTAATTCACTTCTGTAGGGATATAATATACGGGCAGATGTGTTTGAAATCATCATTATCCCTTCATAACACTGTTAGGTAGGTACCTACCTGAATTCTATCGTATTATTTATTAAACAAAGAATAGTTCCTGTCATTCCCTCATACTGAGATTTTTGTTGGCTTTGTAATGGTGCATCAGAATTGACGTGTGAGGAGGGCATAATGTGGCGAAATATATCGTAGAGAACCTAAAACTCCGTAGGACTGAGTTCATAGTTTGTTTTCCACCCAAGTCAACCAAAGTAATAATAGTTTATTTTTCTGAACGTAATATTGTTTTTTGGTTTGTTTTACAAAAAATTCAATGATTTGTTACTTTTCGCAACGTGTAATCCCAATGCTTCCTGATTTTTACATTTTCAAAGCTCTGTCATCGAAGTATGTATCCGCAGGTAACTGTTGAAGAAAATAAGCCTATGACAATAATTATATTTTGTAACTGCGAATATAGGTACACCTATATATCCTACCTTGGGTCCTACGTGGTCTGTCCTACATTAGGTGGCGAATGTCCTAAATTTTCACGTGGTCTGTCCTACCTTCAGGAAAATGAGATATGGTTACCCTGTTCAGACTACGTGAGGTCTTATACTTCCTCGAAGTAGGTTGCCCGAAATTTAAATTACATACCATTTGAAATACCTTTTCTACTTGACATCATGAATTGATGGTTAAGGAGGTTAGCTTGGCTCCAGAAAAAATTGCAGTGTTACTCTCCAAGTTTTCTCAATCCCAATTTGAATTTCGCTTTCTAGACAGCCTGAAAGATTAAATTAACCAATTGATAAAATAGTAAAAGAAAGCAAAGTAGAAAAGAAGCTCGTCTGCTAAGCGGTACCGTTGTGTATGAATCTGAATTTTGCGAAGGCGGTGAAACCAGACTTTACCTCTTTCCACATGCAGTTCACTCACAAAACTTGCTTCAACGGCCGCGCCATTAAAAAAACTGTCATTCCTCCAAAAATGTGTCGGCCAGAAATACAGCCATCGCGAGACAGCAGAAAAAAGGGACGTTTCAAATGCAGTAAGTATGAATTTATTGCAATGTTTGAGTTGGTACCATGTACCTAAAGGGATGTGGATATGCATGATGCCCCGGTGAAAAAAAGAGGGGCTCATGAATAGTTGGGTACAATGGGCAATCACCGTCTAGCTACAATTAAATGAGCTAATTGGTATTGGGTGTTGAATTATCTTTCTCTAAACGTGAGAAAAATGTGAAAAGTTGATAATCAGGTTCTTTTTGGAAATAACAACTGGAAATAATATCTGAAAGATTTGACGATTTGAAACAACCGCTCCATGACGTAGTGTTCTAAATGTGCAGTGATTGGCCAAGGCCTGGTGAATGGTGTCAGTTTACCCCGATGATAATTGTCCATTCAAGGATTTTTTTTTTTTTTTACAGCTTACGGATTTCTCACCTAGAGCCCCCAGCAACTAATGTAGGAGAACACAACTTACGCAAATAGGTAAGTCCTACGTCGAACGTGGGAAAATGTTATAATATTCATCAGTCAACCCAGGCAAACTTAGCTGACATCCGACCTTATAACAAATATTTAAGGGGAAGAATTTTGTGACGAGTACGCATCTCACGACGGCAAAGAAAGTCGGCTTCATTATTATCCAGACATATTCGAAAATAATGAAATATAATCCACATTTACAGGGATACACTCTCTTGAACTGCTTGAAGTACTTGTGGAATGTGGTCATGAATACGTAATTGAAGGCTTCACCAATAAAACGGTGCTTTGCTCGACTTGAAATTATTCATTACCCTTGTTATTGTAAATATTTGTGTTCAAATTTATAAGAGCCGAAGTCCTCACTTTCCATGACCATGCCAACTCGGTTTATTCGCTACAGAAAATTGCCATTTCCCACAGTTCTGATTTTGCTACAATCGTCCTTCTGCCTGCAGAGGCACGATATGGTCTAGTCTCTAGTGCAATCAGATTACATGGCTCGGCCTTGGTACTATGGGTGGAATTAATTGTCCGTTTTCATAATAGGTAGTATTTTTTAGTTAGGATAGTTCGAAAGAGAGGATTTTTTTCCATTAAAAATCTGGACCATTGGGAAAATTAGGAAGAAACACTCCCCGTAAATTAAAATGTTTCAATTAACAATCTGGACAATTGGGAAAATTAGGAAGAAACATTCCCCGTATTAACAAGGTTTGAACGAAAAATCTAAATAATAAATATAGAACACTAGAGACTATTGGAGCAGAAAGATGGTTTGTTTGGACCATTGGGTTGTGGCGGTCCAATTGTTTCACGTTTGCGCATGCGCATTTGCTTCTACTGATACAAATATGAAGAAATTCATATTGGACTAACTAGGATCGGACCCTGGACTATCACCAACATTTGAGTCAATTTAGACCATTGGGTTGTGGGTTATGACGGTTCTATGGTTTTCACGATTCCGCTTGCGCAGTCGTTACTGCTAATAAAAATGCTACGAAATTCACATGGGACCCACTAGGATCTAACCCTGAACTACCGCAACAATTTGAGCCAATTTGGACCAGTGGGTTGGAGTTTTGTGAGTTCGACGTTTTTCACGTTTGCATATGCGCAGCGTCTCTACTGGTCCGAATGAGACAAAATTCACATGGAACCAACGAGGACCTCACCCCGAATACCATAAAATTTTGATCCAATATTGGCCATTGGGTACTAACTCTTATCTCGACGGTCCGACACAGCCACGCCACAGAAATCGAGTGGCGAGGGAACCTCGGCCGCCGCCACTGTGTCCCATGTTCGGCGGCTGCTCAACCCATCGAATTAAACCACTGTATTAGTATAATTATACTGTATAATTATCGAATTGCACTGCAGGATAATTCGATGGCTCAACCACAAACAGAAATTGCATCATTCACACTTGGGCGACTCCGGCGCGCGCTGTTCCGACCTTTGCTCGGAAACCCCCACTTCTTGAGTGGGGTTTATCAGTTAGTTGTTTCCGTTGTTTCGTTACTGTGAACATGATAATGTGGTTCCTAATGTATAGCATTATTACAAGTATGTATTTATGCAGTTAGAAAATATAATATCGATGGGACCATGGGGGGGGGGGGGGGGGGGGATTAAATTTATTGTCAACAGAATCTTCTGTAAATAAATTCTATTTACATTTCTTTGACTTACATTTACTTTTCTTTGACAGGTGGTTACTAAAACCTAATGTGCATTCCATTATAAATTCTACATTTTGCAATTATTGTACTGACGATTGTTTAACTTGCGTTGACTTTTACTATACCTAATGAATATTATTTTTCTGTGTTATTAAGTTAGTCTTTTATTTTATCTGTGCAAGACTAAAGACTAAAACTAAGTAAATCGCCCTTTTTACAAAACAACCAAAACATGTAAGAAGGGCGAATGTGAAAGGAATTCTATCAATCTAACCAAATTTTTAAATTCCGTGATGTGTGTCTTCGATGTCTATAGTCTTCCACTGAACTGAAATGGTATGTTGTTAGAAAACCATGAAGTGCATACATAATATTATCTTGTGACTTTTAGCACCATGACAAATCTTTGAAAGCCTTCTCTCTGAATTAACTTTTTTTTTTAAATTCGCCCGTTTTGGTTTATTATTCAGTGGATAAGACACCTTTGTATTCGCTCAGCAATAATTGTATTGAACATTCCCTCAACATTTTTTTCTTTTACGTTTCAAGGTGCGTACACATCCAACAACTCTGCGAAGTCCTTGTCACATGAGTTTATTATTCTATTGGACATACCTACAGAAATGCTGGATGTTCATTTATTGTTTCCTTCATGTGCCATAATTGAAATAGCTAATTTGGATGGTTTTTGATGGTTCTTACCAACGTTGCCCCCCCCCCCCCCCCAACACGAACTGGCTCCTATTTATTAATTAAATTATAACTGATAATTGATAGTGCCATTTAATTGTCTTGATTCACCTGCTGACACTACTTGCACTGTTTTTAAACAAATTTATGTCAGACAATTTCCCAGGTTTCTGACTCATAAAAAATGAATTTTGGGAGCTGAACCTTCGTTACAACCTCAATTCTTCACTTTTTGGTCAAAACCAACTTCATATTCGGTCTTCTCGCCCTGAACATGGAAAACGATACCCACAAGCTCGTGTTAACTAAAACCTTTTTAAAAAAAACTCGAAAAACCCTATTGGTTTATTATTCTGTGAAAATAATACATCAATATATTCGCTCAACAAAAATGTTTAAAACACCCCCTCAAAAACTTTCCTTTTTACATTTCAAGGTGCATAGATCCCATAATCGCTGGAAAGTCCTTGTCACAGGGGTTTATGTTTCTATTGGACATACCTACATAAATGCTGAAAATACATTTATTGTTTCTTTAATGAGCAATTATTGAAACAGCTACTGTTGATGGTTTCAACCCATTTTGTCCCCCAAAAACAAGAAATAAGCTCCTACTTTCGAAAAATTATCTTTGATTACACATAGTTCCATTTAATTGTCTTGATTCACCTATTGAAACTGCTTCTAGCGTTATTATACAAGTTTATGGTGATTTCAGACAATTTTCCAGGTTTTTGACTCATACAAAATGAATTTGGGGAGCGCTGAACCTTCGTTACAACCTCAATAATTCTTCAACCTTTGGTCAAGCCAACTTCATATATGCGATCTTCTCGCCTTAACAAACATGGAAAACGATACGTCACAAGCTCGCGCTCACGAAAACCTCAAAAAATCTCGAAAACCCCTATTTTTACACCCATTTTTCACCCATAACACCAAAGAGTGAAGAATAGAAGTTGTAACGAAACTCAGCTCCCAAAATTCATTTTTTATGAGTCAAAAACGTGGGAAACTGTATGAAATCACCATAAACTTGTATATTAACACGGGAAGTAGTATTAGCAGGTGAATCAAGACAACTAAATGGAACTATCAATGTTCAAAGATGATCGCTAAAAAAAAAGAAAAAAAATGGGAGCCGAGGTCATGTTTTTCGGGGCCAAAATTGGTGGAAACCATCTAAAATAACTATTTCAATTTCTGCGCACGAAAGAAACAAGAAATGAACAGCAACATTTCTGTAGGTATGTCCGATAGAATAATAAACCTAAGTGACAAGGACTTTGCAGCGATTTTAGAATCTATGCACCTTGAAACGTAGAAAAAAAATTTTGAGGGGATGTTATAAAATTTTTTATAACATAAGTGTTTTATTCACAGAATAATAAAGCAAAAAGAGCGTAATTCGTGTTTTTGGGAGACAAAATTGGCGGAAACCATCAGAAATAGCTATTTCAATTATTTTAATACATTTGAGTCCTCGTTGTGCTTCGAAGCTGCGCAGCCCAATCGGAATACACCCAGAGGTATTATGGGCGAAAAATCGGCGTAAAAATAGGGTTATCGAGGTTTTAGTGAATATGAGCTTGTGAGGTATCGTTTTCCATGTTTTATAGGGGGGAGAAGACAGAATATGAAGTTGATTTTGACCAAAGAGTGAAGGATTGAGGTTGGGACGAAGGTCCCAAAATTCATTTTTTATGAGTCAAAAACCTGGGAAATTGTCTAATCACCAAACATTTTCACAATAACAATATTGCTGGTATCAACAGGTTTATCAAGACAATTAAATGGCACTATCAATGATCAATGATAATTTGTAAAAAGAAAAAAAGTCTGCCAATTCGAGTAGGCAGTACTGCTTCCTCACTTGAATCACATGAACGTATAGAATAGTTGGGTAGGTTCGTTTTGATACGGGAACATATTTGCGATCGAACCCGCGTGTACTCTCAGTATGTCAGCTCTCTACGACTATTTTTCGGGTAGTTAGAAGCGTTACAAGGAAACTGCCAACATTTCACGTTCGCGAATGCGCAAACGGAAGTTACAGTACGATTCCAATGAAATGAACAATGGAACTATCAAAGTATTATTCCTGATCGACCCTCCAAATCTGAACCCATTTCAACGATATTTAAGGTAGTTATGGGCGTTTAAATTATTTCACGTTTGCGCATGCGGAGACGGAACGATTTCCATATTGTTGAAATGGGATCATTTGCGATCCAACCCGCGGGTACACTCACAATTTTAGCTCTCTACGACTACTTTTCGCGTAGTTAGAAGCGTTACAGGGAAATGGTCAACATTTCATGATTAATGAAATCAAGTTTGTTGTTCCGTGGTAATGCATCTGAAGAAACATGGTTATTTTGGATTTTGTTGATAAGCACCTACCTTTTTTGTAACGTGAACAAATTTAGTCCGGTGTCTGTCAGTCCACAAATCCTAGCCACATGCATAATTTCCTCAATTCAGATCAGATTTTGCTGAAATTTGTGGGTTGGGCCCCAGATGGTCCCCCCATGTATTACATAACGGTCGGATTATTACATACAGCCGCGGCCACTGAGATGCGCAAACGCGGATCCGAGGTCCCTACTCAATTCCTTGCGAATCAATGGCCCGAATTCCCTCAAACTCTGTGGGTAGTTAGGGTGCAGGACTGGATCATGAGTAAGGCCACTGCGTGTACGCATACGTGAATCTGAGGTACTCAGTTCTTTGCGAATCAGTAGCCCGAATTTGCTCAATCGGTGGATAGTTAGGGTGTACTTTCTGGGCAGCCCCCTATGAATTTCAAAACGCGCGGATCATTGGTATGAACACTGCGCACAGTACGCAAACGCGGGGTACGTGATAATCAATTTCTAACTAAGGAATGGCACATTTAGATAATCACCTATGTCGTGATATCACTCCTTGTAATGTAAAGATTTCAACAACTGTTCCTGTGTTGTGTGGGGCATGTCATTTCCTTCTTTTCACATGATTTTTCATTAAAGTTCCCAAGATTTTTATTATTATTTATTTATTATTACCTACATACCTACTACTTCTTTCCTATTAAATAAACGCTGCAAATTATTACACAACAGTTATTATTTACTTTGACAGCTAAGCCCCTTCTGCCTAGATCATGTTTTCTGTGTCCAATACCTACCCTCGACCCCACCCACCCGGAGAGCCCTAAATCGAGTAGGCACTGGAACCGGCCCGGGAATTACAGTTTCATAAAAATGCGCAGGATTCAATAACTCAATCATTAATTATTTGTTGTTATTCATGAAGTATAAGGCGGTAAATAATAAACCGTTGTGTAAGAAACTGTTGTGTAACAAACCTTTGTGTAACAAACTGTTGTGTAATAAACCGTTGCGTAATAATTTACCTGTATAGGTGCCCCTTCTGGGTAGATCACTGTTGTCTGTGGTCAATACGTACCCTCGTGCCCCCCCCCCCCCCCCCCCCAGGAAAGCCCTAAATTGAGTACCTACTGGATCCGGCCTGGGAATTACTGTTCCATAAAAATGCGCGGGATTCAGTAATTAAATCATTAATTATTTGTTGTTATTAATGGAGCATAACGTTTTTTCAAGTTAGAAAAGTGCCTATCAACGAAATCCAAAACAGCCGTTAAGAGCATGTGACAGTGTGGCTGTTCTCGAGTAATTTTTTGGTCTGGTGAAGACGGGGTCGCTTGTGGAAGCCTAATCGGTATCCCTTCTCAACCGGTGATAATCTCGCTGGTCTAGGAGGGGGACTCTCGAGGGTCCACTGCCACTATCACACTCTGTCACAAGCGTTAAGCGCGTTAAGGGCGTAAAGAGCATTTTTTTCATTTTTCAAATGGGATAATATCTCGTAACAACCAACTCGACTTCATAAAGCCATCCGTGGTTATACTCAGGTGTTCCCTAGCAATGATATCTGGGCCGGATCCATACCGTTTCATTCAAGATCATGTTAACTAAGTTTTTCAGTGCAAACGAACGGCTGGGCATACAATGATCCGGGCGGTGTCAAAAAAATGCTTTAGTTTGAGATCAATTTAAAAACGTAAAAAAACCCTTAACCCTTTCGTTGAAAGTTTTCGAGCTACGGCGTTCTGAAAATTGCAAACCCTATTTTTCACCCCTTAGCTTCAGTAACGCCTAGCTTCGGACCAACTAGTCCCCAAACGGGACCAAATACGAGTAATTTTGGTTCATGGTAACTAAGAAAAGTGCGAAATACGGCATACAGCGGACGAACAAAAATTTTTGTATTCCATTTTCGGGTTCTAGGAACCTTGCAACGGAAACCATCAAATTCTGAGGGGGGATTAAAATTTTTTTTCATGCGCGATTCCAGAGGTTTATTACTGAAAATAATAAACCGAAAAGAGTTACCATTTTATTTTATATATTATAGCTACTTATTATGTATCTGAAAATGTAGGTACTTACCTTCATACCTATGTGTGGGAATAGTTTTAGAAAAAATGTAAATAGTAGTTTTAACTTTGAAATAATACTTAGTTCTAAATTTAAAAAATTGAAATAGTAATTTTAAATTTAAAAAATGTAATAGTAGTTTTGAATAGTTTTAGAAAAAAATTGAAATACTTCATATTGTTCCTGTGTTCATTCACATAAAATAAATAAAAATACTCACAGCGATCTCCCTGTCCTCGTAAGAAGCACAGCCTTAAATTTCAAATAAAAACGCAATCCTGTTTTTTTTCAACAAGAATTCATTTATACCCATTTCCGATATTGAGTAGTATCGATACTTTCTCTTCGATAGTCTAATGAGTACTGGTATCGATAATTTGAACAGTATCCACTATCCCAAAGGAAGGGGGCCAACTCTTGTCCATGATATTTCCCTTGGCTACCCCGATTTCTACCTGTATATTCTAGGTCCCTAGTGGCCTAGAAAATACCTCGAAAGATCCCGTCCAAGACGGAAATGCCATCCTTGTTGACAGCACTGTAAAGGTAAACCCTGCACTCTGGAGGTATTCCACAAACTTTCCAAACGTTGCAAATTATTACACAATGATTTATTTTCCTCTATATGGATGCTCTTTTTGCGTAGATCAGTGTTTAAATAATCGAATAACCTAAATCGAGTATTATTTGTTGAACCACTTCGCCATATTTTTCGTATTTTGTTGATTCAAGTTGCATTGCTTAAGGTTAGGACGTTCTATTAAAGTTGATTTGTTCAAGTAGTGAATACCTTTAGTTGATTTTTCATTCATACAGTCCACTAGCAGATACAAACACATAACGCGTAGTTTAAAGTGCTGCAAATCATTACACAACGGTGTATTATTTTTCTGTATTATTTCCCTGCTGGTAGATCACTGATTCCGGTGGTCAATGAGGATACCCATGACTTACTTTCCCATTTTTAAAGGAAAGTAGCCTACCCCAACCCTATAGAATCGTTCTTTTTCTACGAGCTTTCAAAGTTTCGGCAACAAGTGATATCATTCCACCCCTCCTCCTACTTTCATTTAAAAATATAGGCAGCACACAGACCACATGGACACTCCTCATTCCTAGGTAGGTACCTACCCTCTTCTTCCCCCAGGAAAGCCCTAAATCGAGTAGGTGCTGGAGCTGGCCAGGCAATTACAGTTTCCTAGAACAATTAATAGATCAATTAAATTAACCTTTTCCCGACGATTGACGACATATGTCATTACCGAGCGCTGTGCGTGGGGTGACGACAGATCGCAAATGCCGTTACGAGGATCGAGGGACCAGCCGACGATTGATGACAAATGTCATTTCTCGCTCCCTGTCGGCATCTTTGCGATGTTTTCTGTTCTACTTGTTTCAAATAAATCCCACTAGAGTTCATTAGTTCTCAATGATGTTTCTACGTGTTTCAAATAAATGCCAATAGAGTTCGTGAGTATTCCACCCATCTTCCCTGGTTGTATTCCGCTGGTGGCATCTGGCGCACGCACATTTCTTTTCCGTACCTTCCTCGCCTCAAATCTCTTTGTTTACAAAGCTGTAGGTTAGCGTGATTCACATTGAGTTTAGTTGTGAGTTGAGTTATGGATTCAGACGAAGATTTCGATTTATTTCTGTCTTCGGACGGCGTGATTCCGTCTGATAGTGATGAAGACGTCCCTTGTTTTGCACCATTTCGTGGGGACTTTGCTGAGGAAGACATGACCATATTCCAAGATTTTCTTGGCCTTCATTCTCTGGATGAATGTATTACTATTGAATAAAATATAAAACATTTGAATGAATTTGCTGGGGTAATTTTTTGCAATTTTCCTGAAACTTGCTTATTATACCTAGAAAAAGATATTATAAAGATAATGTTCTTCTATGTACAACTTTGGTTCCATTGGATTCAACATCTAAAATTCCATCAGAATCCGTTCAAAGACAAACTTTATTCCCAACACGTGAAAGCCAAGCTAATAAAGTTTGGAGCGATGCGCGGGAGGCGCCGAGACTCGGAAATCCTTCGTCGGGACGAACACAGCTGCGTGCGAACCACTTCGTCGCATGGCCACAGAGCGGCCGCGCGTAGGCTCGTCGGGAAAAGGTTAATAGATTACTATTGTAAAACAGCAGCAAATCACGGAACAACCCGATATATTCTCTATTCACAAACCAAAACTCAACAACAACTTTTCATCATTCAACAAAAACGGTAACCAACCACATGATTGTGTGGGTTTACCACACTACCCCTCTTCTTTTTTTAATGGCCCGCCCACGGGCCTTACGTCCGCTTTTACCAGTCTGTTGGAGTGAAGCAGTCTTTTCTTCCTTCCCATCTTCACCTGGAACAGGACATCACTTTTCTTCTGCGTCACGACCCACGGTCCCGTCCACTGTGGCTGAAGTTTCGGGCACTTGCCTCGTTCTCGCTTTGGATCGTGCACCCATACCCAGTCTCCCTCTTTAAATGGGGGTTGTTTCGCTCGGTGATCAAAACCTTCCTTTTGTCCTCTCATTTTCAACCCCGCATTGTGTTGGGCGAAATCGCGCACGTTTGCAAGATGGGTACGGAGCTGGAGGGCATAAGAGGCCAATAGTACCGGAGGCTGGGTTGCTGGCGGCCTCATCAGTGTATCTGGGAGATGCAAGTCTCTTCCAAATAGGAGTTGCGCCGGCGAGTAACCTGTAGTGGCATGGGGGGCTGATCGGTACGCCAACAGGAAAAGTGGAATTTTCTCGTCCCAATCGGTTTGTTGCTGGTCTACGAACATCGATAGTAACCTGGTGATTGAACGATTCATTCTTTCCACCAATCCATTTGACTGAGGGTGGAGTGGCGTTGAGCGTGTTCTTCGGGATCCCAGGATAGTGAGCACTTCCTCCATGAGCTTTGCTTCGAAGTTCCGACCCTGGTCCGTGTGGATTTCCCATGGTATTCCATTTACGACTGAAAACATGCTCTAGTAGCGCAGATGCCACCGTGTGCGCCTCCTGGTTGGGCAACGCTATGGCTTCAGGCCATTTGGTGAAGTAATCCACCGCAACCAAAATGAATTGATTTCCTCTTTGGGACACCGGAAAAGGGCCAAGGATGTCCAAACCCAGGCGTTCAAATGGTCCCCCCACCGTCATCTGCTGCAGCGGGGCTGGGACCCTTCTATGTGGACCTTTCGTCTTCTGGCATTGGATACAGGTTCTACACCATCCTTTGACGTCTTTAGTCATCCCGGGCCAGAAGTAGGACATCCTAACCTTAGCCAACGTCTTCCAAAATCCTAAGTGTCCACCAGCCGAGCTACTGTGACATCCAACCAAGACCCGTTCAACATCTGCTGGAGGCACCACCCACTGCATTCGGAATCCCCCACCAGGCTCTTCCCATTTGTGGTATAACTGCCCCTCAATGACTTTTAAGGATTCCCATCGTGCCAAAAACTGACGTACAATGGCAGATAAACCCTCCTGCTCCCTGCCCCCCGGTTTCCTGCCCTTCTTCAACCACTCAATGACCGGTCCGGTGTTGACATCCTGAGATTGTAAAAACAGCAACAAATCACGGAACATCCCGATATATTGTCTATTCACAAACCAAAACTCAACAACAACTTTTCATCATTCAACAAAAACGGTAACCAACCACATGATTGTGTGGGCTTACCACACTATATTGCGTTGTACCTACTCATACCTTTAAAGTCAACGTCGACAATAAAGTGTTTCTATTTATTTAAAAAAAGCGATGGATTCAAGGATTCTATCCTTAAAGTTATTTGTTGTTATTGATAGTAACGCAGAGCTTCACGGACCAACTAGACCCCCAAAATGGGACCTACAGTCCGAATTCCATTAATTTTGGTTCGTGATAACTACGGAAAGTGCACAGTACGGCGGACAGCGTACTGCGATGGACAGCATTTTTTATTCCTTTTTCGTATTCTACGTTACTTGAAACGGAAACCATCAAATTTTGAGGGAGGTTAAAAATCGTTTTTCGTGTTCGATTCCAAAGATTCATTAAGCATTAAAAATAATATACCAAACATTTGCTAATGGGCTAGTCTCCAAATAGCAACAACATGAAACGGCAATTGCTATACATCAAATGAAGTTTAGGTCAAAATTGAGTACTTCATTAACACAACAATAGGTAAGTAATACTACACTAGGTAAAATTTGTTTATTCAATTGTACAACAAAACCTTACAAACTTTACAAACACGGGATTTTGGTTTTTATGGAAGTCTTATGCTTACAAAACTCATGAACATTGAACAGAAAGGTTTTTATAATATTGGAATTATTTCGAATGGGTAGGTAGGTACCTACCTAATGTTAGTCATGTTGAAAACAGGAAACCATTCACGATGTGTATTTGGTTCTCTAATAGGCATGGAACGACAACTCCTTGGATCTAGACGTTCTGGGAGTTAACATTCTATGTAAAAGAGTTCCAAACTGAGTAACATTCGAGAATCCCAAAACTTCCGGTCCGGTCACTCTGACTGTCACACTGGGGAGGCCAAAGAAAGAGGGGGAAAAAAAATCCGCCAATTCGAGCACGCAGTATAACTTCCTCACTTGAATCGTGTGAACCTATAGAATATTTGGTTAAGTTCATTCTGTGGGCAGGTGGAGTATCCATGCATGGATTAATGGCTGAAGTCACATGGAGTGACAAATTAGTTGGGTCGGTTCGTCCAGTGGATAAGTGGAGTGTGTTTCTTCGTATACTGATGACGGCCTTATTCTTCTTCTTTATTGTTTAGTTTCCGTACCCGAGTCAAGACGGCCATTGTGTTTGCGTAACGTGATGCGGAAGGTCATGGTGATGAGTGATGGATGGTGATGTAGCGAAAACTAAAATAATGCATAAAGAGTGCTATTCACATCCCCTCAAACTATCTTGAGCCTAAATATGCCAAGCGATTAGGTAGGCAGGTAAATACCTATATTGAATGAATATGTAAGTAAATAATCTATAATAAATGAAATGTTAATTAACCTACCTAGATTTCATGAATTCATTCATTCAACGTTCTTTCAGAATTCTATTGTATTATAAATAACAAGGACATAGGTATAATATAGTTAAATGGGTGGGTCCTGTCAGTGGATAGGTAGGACAACGGACAAACTCAACAAGGATTTTTCGTTTGATCTTGATGTAATGCATTTGAGTCCGTCGAAGACCTCACCTCCATCTATCTTCCAAATTTCACCGCCTTATGATGATTTGTACGGTAGTTATGGGCGCTATGTACAAGGATCTGACGCTTGCGCATGCGAAGACGATAGTTACATTACGATTTCAATCATTTTGATATGGGCCCATCTGAGATCCAACCCACGTGTGCCCTCAAAATTTCAGCTCTCTACGACTATTTTTCGCATAGTTGGAAGCGTTACAAGGAAATGGTCAACATTTAATTTTCGCGTATGCGCAGACGGAAGTTAGAGTACGATTCCAATGAAATTTATGCGGAACTATCGAAGTGTTGCTCCTCCAAGTTTGAACTCATATCAACGACATTCAAAGTAGTTATGGGCGTTTCAAATATTTCACGCGTTTTCACGTTTCACGAGTTACAGCACGTTTTCAATGATTTGGTATGGGATCATCTGTGACCCAACCCGCACCTACCCTCCAAATTTCAGCGCATTTCGACCATTATTTCGGGTAGTTATGGGATCTTTCACCCTTCTTAGTACTAAGCGACAAACCAATAGGTAAATATTCTTATAATATTTTCTCTTTTTTTTTGCCAAATTCTGTTCGATAACGGAATTCAACGGAAAGTGTTCGACCCATTGCAGGTAGCTTCATTTTCTTTGAAAATTCGCTGAAAGAACATAGAAACTAGTCGAATTGAGAACCCCCTCCTTTTTTGAAGTCGGTTAAAAATAGGAATTTGGTAAAAAGTACCTAACTAAGTATCTAACTATAGTGCCGATACACTGCTAAATATTGCTTCTCATCTACATCTGATTTGTTTACTTCGTTAGCCCACCGCTAGAACGATTTGAAGTGTATTATCACGTGAATAGATAGGTACATACTTACGTGTCGTAACGGGGGTTCCTGCCGTCTGTTATACATTGCCTATGAATATCCAGAACGTTATTAGTTATAAATATTAATTTAAACATTTTATTAGTAGTATGAATAAATCGTTATTGAGTACCGACGTACTGTAAATAATATTTTCTAAAAATATCCAGAATGATATTGGGGTGCACGTCCTTGGAGTACCTACGATTTAGTATTTTAGTTCGGCTTTGGTTTAACATCTATCCATTGCGGTGGTTTGGTTTTTAAAGTTGTATGACTGATCGTGATCTTGTCACATTCGCCGACATTGCCAATGCGCATAATTTGGTCCTAACTGATTACTGGCAGGTCCAGTTCTTCAAGCTGTCTTCAATCATTTGCCCCTGTATTTTAATCATTTTGCCCCTGTATTATCGTTGAAATCACCTGACATCAATCCTTTTTTTGTCGGCATTGCTTTTTGCCCGAAAAAGCTTCCAAATTCATGCAGAGTTCAATCTTCTGACCATTTAAATATTCATGAGTATAATTCCCACCGCAGGAGAAGCAAAGTGGATGAGAAGAGTGCAGTATCAGGTGAAATGTGAAAACACTCTGAAAAAGCTACAACGATCACTTCTGGGTACGGATGTTCGATAACAGCCAAGTATCGATACCAGGATTCAATAAAATACTTGAATCGAAGTATCGATACCGTACTGCTATCGTATCAAAAGTATCGGTGAAAAAGTCAGAAGATCAGTTTACTACAGTTACTAATATTATTATTAACTAGGTAATACTATAGTTGCTGATAGTCTTCAATCACAACTTCGAAACTTACAGGCAAATACTGATAAGCAATAAAATTCCCACTTTTTCGAATGAAATTCTACATACGTGATTCTTACCTAAGCGTTAGGGTGTTACTGTGTAAGGAAGAACGTTGTTACCTACCTAAGGAAGGAAGAATTTTGTTACCTACCTAGCAGAAAAATTAAGACTTAGTTTGCTTGTTCCGTTTTGATAATTCCTTTTTTGCGAAAATTTGACAAAAATAATTTTCATTTGAGTATTTTTTCGATACTGCTCTTTCTTTCCGATACCAGTAATGGTATCGGAAGAAACCGAAATACTCTGTATCGATAGGAAAGTTCGATACCGTACTCATATCAGTATGCATCGAACGTCCCTACTTCTGGTACCGAACACATGTATTCGTAGGATTGCAGTTATAGTTGTTGTGTCATTCCATTTTTAAATTGAAATAGTTTTGAACACTTCGTTGCCCACCCTCTTCAATTTTCCTCAAATGATTCTCAGTCACACAGCTCATTCGAGGACGAAAAATATGTACATGTAGGTAGGGCCTATATTTTGTTTTCTTCAGATTTTATTTTGTCAGTTGTTAGTCATTATAACGATTTCTTAGTTGTTTGGGCTATTTCAGTTTTTCCACCATTTCCATTCTGGTCATGGACAAAGGGTCAAAAATAATATTCATTTGAATGATAACAATACGCTCTTCAATTTCGGCGAGTCAAATGTAAATTTCGTCCGGTTCCTTCCTCCCTCACGTCAAGCTAACCTATGAAATCCATCTTCAGAGGATATGAACAGCAATAAAAATGAACGGAGTACCTAGTGGTCAAAAGTTTGACGCTTGTCCTGATGTGGTGAGAACAACTCGTAACTTAGATGGTTCTTTTTTTGTAAAATTAGTCTTAGGAAGTTTCCACTTTTCTCCAAACTCGTGATTTGATTGTCAAAAACCTCATGTGGCAGTGGCTCGAATACCCGTCCTATTTTTCCCATAGCCTTTCAAATGCGGACAACCGCAACTTTTATGCCATATTAAATAAGGAATAACTGGGTTTCCGAAGTTAATCTTGAAAAAACACACATGAAACTTGTGGAAAGACACAAAGCCATATTTATCTAGTCTGGATATGGCATTGAATTCCGTTTTACGCAGAGCAACTATAACGCAGAACAATAACAAAAATTTATATAACAACAGTGTCAATAAGAATACCTGCATACAATTATTTTTCTTGTATATTACGAGTATGGAGCCTAAACTTCATTCAGGGATAATATTGATATACTGGGAGAAAAAAATTCCGAACACTGTTTGCGATGAATTTTTATGCAATGCGACATCTTATTTTAATCCTACCTTTGCAAATTAATGAGAATTCGGAGCCACGTTTACAAAGTAGTGTACCTACATCAATTCAATGCGATGTGTCAATAACTGAAAATTCCTTGAAGTGACCAGAAATTAAAGCTAGACACCAATTCGAATTGGATGGTTGGAGATATACGTCCCTGACTACCAAGAAAAATGCATTCATAGCCCTAAGTAAGTGTACCAGTAAATTATAACTTAATGTAAAACCTGAATAGTCCATGAATTTAATACTTATGTAGTGTGAAGATGTACGAGTCACCAGGGACGTATGACAGGCACCAACATCGTTGGGGAACTGTGAAACACTTCGCTATTGTAGTTTTATACCGATAGGCACCAGTAGGGGCAGATACAAACCATCAAAACTTTCGCGACTCGTTAAAGAGTATCTCGTAAACTGAAGGCGTCGCGTCGGATCTCCGACAGCCAGTCAACTGCTCACAACAGACAATGCAACGCTTTCTGATTGATACATACCTACTGGAATGAAGATCTACATTTATCTTTAAATTTCAAATTCTCATTAAACGTATACAATCAAACTGCTCTGCCACCGGGTTTCATATATAACGTTATTAGTGCTTACTCTCGTACGTCGTGGACCCCATTACAGAAATAGTACCAATGTTCTTAGGTTGATGGAGTTCTCTATATTATTGGGTTGGAGTTTCTTTAAAGAAATTAATCATTCTCTGCACATATTTTGATTGTACATCCCAATAATCATCAGTGTAGAGGTAAGTAATAAAAAACATTGGTTTAGTTGGAAGTCAAGTCATTAGTGTTATCAAAGTTATAGTTGAGTAACCTTACTAAAATAATTTGCATAGGCCCATTCATATTGTAAGGAACTTACTTACTGTAGATTTTTACATTGAGTCATGAGGCAATACGATGTCTGTCTACGAGGTTTGTTGTACATATACTGCGAACTGCGATGAACCATTGAAACACGTACGGAGAACAAAAATAAAACATCTGAAGAAATCAGTAATCACGCTGCAACGTGAAATAAGCTTGAAGACAAGGTGTGGGGTTTTTGAGGCTCAGTCAGTCGGAACATTTAGTCAGATTGACTGAACCTTAAAAGCCCCAAACCTTGTATTCACCATTGCAGTATATAAATCCAACTTGAAGGGCGCTCGGATCGATTTATTCAGTGAAGGAGAACGTTAAGAATAATATATTCCCATCGTGCTATAAAAGGTTGGATCAACGCAGGAGAAAGTAATAAGGGATGTAACCTATTATGGATTCACCCAGACTTAGCTAGAAGGAATATTTTCCAATAGATGAACTATTCCTTTAGATGGATTTGAGACACAAGCCCACAGCGTTGCGAAAATGGGGTTTTCTAGGAAAAAATTTAATACGTTCCGTGCCCTTGGCAAGTTTGGTGCTGATTCTGAATATAATTTTCCATGTTCCTAAACCTATCTAATATAAGTAGCTTAGTATCGAAAAAAATCCCAAACATTGTACAAAATTCACTTTTTCGTCCACTGGCACCAGCTAAACTAGTTTCCGCATGTTAGGAAAGATAAAGCCAATTTAATCTACGACGCCCATGGGAGCAATTTTCAGCTCTCAAGCTATGTAGGGTAAACGTCGGGGTCGTTGACCCCCCCCCCCCCCCACGGGGTGGTCGTTGACCCCTTTCAGTTTTTAAGAAATATTTTCGTACAGGGTGGCTTTTTGGTACCAACTGGTGGTCTGTTTAGTCATCATCATTGTGACACAGGTGGGGTTTGTGTCGGGTTACAACAACCTTCCACTTGTTTTATTTATTTATTTATTTTTTAATAGTAATTTTCAAAAATCTATTTGGTGGGCCTTGCACACAGCAGAAAAACCTCAAAAGTAAGAACGACCTCGCCTCCGTTTTGGTTTATTATTCAGTAAATAATACACCTATGTATTCGCTCAGCGAAAACTTTTTCGGACACCCCCTCTAAATGTTTGCTTCCTCACTACCTACCGAAGGTAGGGGGAAAAAAACTTATGCCTCCAAAATTAAAACTTCCACTACCATTTGGCGTTTCAAACATCAAGGAACATTTTTTGTTCCGTTTCTGTCTCTCCGTCTGTGTGTGGTCAATTCCTCTTAACGCCAATAACTACCCGAAATAATGGTCGAAATGGGCTGAAATTTGGAGGGTAGGTGCGGATTGGGTCAAAGATGGTCCCACACCAAAATTATTGAAAAGTAATGTTCTTTTGTCTGCGCACGCGCAAACGTGAAATACTTGAAACTCCCATAACTACCTTAAATATCGTTGAAATGAGTTCAAACTTGAAGGGTCGATCAGGAATAGTACTTTGATAGTTCCACTTGAATTTCATTGGAATCGTACTGTAACTCGCATGCGCGAACATGAATTGTTGAGAAATGTTGAAATGTTTGATCCTTTTAGCGAATTTTCGAAGAAAAAGAAGCTATTGTTCTCGGTCCAAAATTTTTAAAACTCGAATTTCCGAAAGATTTTTATACCAAAATCCGTTTCAGACCATCCTGAATTCCCTGCCGAAAGACACCAAAAATTATATGTATATATATATATATTTATATATATATATATATATTTATATATATATTTATATATTTATATATATATTTATATATGTATGTGTCATTCCAGACGATAACTCTCGAAAGAATTGAGATAAAAAGTTCAAATTTGCACGAAAAATCTGTCTTGGCAATCGACAGGCTAAGTTCGAAGATGGGCAGAATCGGGTCACCCTAAGGGGGAGTTTTGGGGAGTTTTAGGGGGGGGAAATTACCCATAAATTCCCAAAATGAAAAAGTCTGGCAAGTGACACCTCATTTTAAAGGTTTTTGTACGCTGAACACGATGGTGAAATCAGAATTGCGATATCTCATTCCGTTCTCAAACTGGAGCACTTTGAAGATGAAGGAACGTGGTTATTTCTTGAGATGTTCTTCCTGGTTCGTCTGCTCTAATCTGATAACGGAATGGGATATCGCAATTCTGACTTCACCATCGTGTTCAGCGTTGGAAAATCTACAAACCGAGGTGTTACTCGGCAAAAAATGGAACAAAAAATTTGTTACCTACGTACCCAATACCTACTCTTCTGGTATTCAAAACATTTTTGATTTCCCCCTCCCCCTCCTTCCACCCCAAATTTTACTTTGCGTAAAACTACTCCTGTTTTAATTTTTTATGGTATCAAGTTGGGAAAACATTGACCGAAAATTAATTTTCAGAAAATTTTAGGCGGAGGAGGAAGATGCCGAAAACTTCGAAAATTCGCTCTTATAGCCATGCTGCATGACTGTGGTTTTTAACCATAAAAATAGAGATAAGAAGGTTCAATGAAGTAAGATTCGTGGGGAGCAATGGAGATCCAAAGAGCCTACGATAGACATAGCACTGCACTTCCTTGTAAGTATTCACCTTCTTAAAAGATTTCATTATTACCAATACGCATACCTAATATCCATAGTTACAACACTATACTTCCATCCTATAGTCAGGCCCCGCTTTACAAATGTTAGTAAATTATTTTTTTTTCGGTTGGCAGTGGGGAAACTCTTTGCGAGCGAAGAAGAGGGACCGCTCTCTTCAACTTGATTAAGTTTCAGCTGCAGTTGTTCTACTGTGCCCACCACAATCACTGCAGCCAAGTCGTCAGCTTATCCTACCAGGAAAACTCCGCTGGGCATTTGTAGACGTAGGACTCCATCATAATTGACATTACAGAGGTCAGCTCCATGGACTGATCCTTGGGCTGCTCCAGAGGTGATTTGTTTCTTTATTATGCCTTCCTTTGTTTCGTATAGCAGCCACCGGTTTGTCAGATAGTCCTGAAGAACTCGGTAAAGGTACGCAGGAACATCAAACCTCCTTAGGGCTTCTAGTATGTCCTTCCATCTGGCTGACTTGAACGCGTTCCTTACATGCAGAGTAACTACCATGCACAGTTCCCTGGTCCAAGGGTTTCCTGCTTGTGCTGCTCTTGCAGCCTCCACTACTTCACTGACTGCATCCACAGTTGATTTTCCTTCAGTGAAACCATATTGTCCTGGGAGAGTCCTCCCGCTTCTTCCACTGTCTGCAAGGTTCTTCTTTTCAGCAGTTTCTCGTACAACTTACCTGCAGTGTTCAACATGCACAAAGGTCTGTGAGCGGATGCGACGGTGGAGTCGCCCTTTCCCTTCCCAATAAGTACTAGTTTTGACGTCTTCCACTGCTCAGGAAATATGCCTTCCTTAAGGCATGCATTGTACATATTTAGCAGTACCTTGGGCTGTGATTGCACCATAAACTTCAGTATTTCTACTGGGATCTTGTCTGGGCCAGGAGCCTTTCTATTTTTCATTGTTTGTGCTGCCCGTGTGAGCTCATCCCTGGTGAATATGGGTATCTCATCTTCAGGCACATCTATGACTTCGTAGTCTTCAATGGGGTGAGCTGAAAAGAGTTCGTCCACTATTCTCTCCTTGACATCAGTGGGCAAGTCAATGGTGGCCATTCCTTTGAGCTCATTAAGCACTAGTTTGTAGCCAAGCCCCCAGGGGTCAGTCTCAACATCTTCACATAGCTATTTCCACTTTTGGGCTTTGCTCCTAGATATTGCTTTCTTCAGTGCTTTTTGTACCTGTTTATACTCCTCTGTCCTTCCTAGTAGGCCCCCCTTTCCTAACTGGATTACGGTGTCGAAGAGTTCTTTGTCCAGTCTCTCTAAATTCCAAGACGGGTTTGGTGGCTTCTTTTGGCTGGGTCCAGTCCTATCTATTCCAAACTCTATGTATTGGTGATCACTGGCTGAATAGTCTTCAAGTACTCTCCAGTCCCTAATCTTAGCAGCCAGTCAGGTATCGTACCTTCATTTCCTGCTCGCCTGAAGGTTGGGGTGTTTCCCGTATTCATGACCACCAAGCTGAGCCTTGACACCATGTCCATTACTCTCCGTCCTCTGCCATCTGGGTGCACCATTCCCCACTCTATGCTCTTTGCATTAAAATCCCCTACAACAAGCACATGTCCTCTTATGCTCCTTATGGCGTCTTACTACGTCTTATTACTACTCTATTTATTGCTATTCAATCGTTTTGAGTTATCATTTGTTTACCAATTGATTCTACACGTCCATGTTGCAATGAGCAAGGAAGCTATACTGCCCACCCAACTTGGCAGATGTTTTACTTCTACGTTTCAACGTGCGTGGATTCCAAAAATGCTATGAACATCCGCCGAACGCCGTATCATCCATATCTACTTTACTTTCTGTCTAAAAAATTCGTTCTTTCGCACACAGACTCCATTTAGGCCCTAGTTGTGTCCCGAAACTTTACAGCCCAATCGGAATATACCCAGGGGTGTTATGGGTGAAAAATGGGTGTAACAATAGGGTTTAGTATCATGAGCTTGTGAGGTTTTCCATGTTTTTTTTTAGGGTGGGGAGACCGAATATGAAGTCGATTTTGACCAACGAACGAAGAATTGAGGTTCTAACAAAGTTTCAGCCGTAAATACACGTTAAATTTTGGACTAAAATCGTCGTTCATCCGCACAAGGCTCCATTTGGGTCCTAGTTGTGCCTCGATGCTCGAAAACCCGATCGGAAACACCCAGGGGTGTTACGGATGAAAAATTGGTGTACAAATAGGGGTTTTCGAGGGTTTTTTGAGGTTTTAGTGAACATGAGCTTGTGAGGTATCGTTTTCCATGTTTTTTAGGGCGAGAAGGCCGAATATGAAATTGATTTTAACCAAAAAGTGAAGAATTGAGGTTGTAATGAAGGTTCAGCTCCCAAAATCATATTTCGAAAACACCTGTTTTTGGGTGAAAAAATGCTTCCGGGAAATGCAGTTTTATGGTGGTTGACTCGTCGGGGGGGGGGGGGGGGGGGGCTCAAAGATTCCAGCATACGTTTGCGGCAGTCGTTGACCCTTTTTTTCTCTCACTTATGATGTGGGATAACTGTTCATTACTTACTCTACAGCGATAAAAAAGCGTTCACCCCCTAGTTATTTGGCTGCTTCATAAGAAATACATTTAAAATTGATTCAGTTCTCCAAAGTTCTCTACTAACGGTTCCAAAAAATTCAAATTCGACTTAGTGCTCATAAATTCACGAAGAACGGTTCTAAACACGTATTTACTGACAATGGAGTCAATAGCGCCATTTCCTGGCCCCATGGTCATGATGTATGTTAGTAGGTATGTCTCTAAAATCGATTCAGTAAATACGTAACGTTTATTATACCTACTATGTAAATTTGAAACCCTGGGCCTATGACCCCAAAATCTATTAACATGTCGTGGCGCAACTTCCTGGCGTCATGGTGGCACCGGAGCTCAACTCATAAATTCTTAATACAAGTTTTGTATCTTTTTCTGTTCATTTAGACCCTAGGACCCCGGAATTGACTGGGTTCAGCATGTCGTGGCGCCATGGCACCACTCCTGGGCATTATGGTGGCACCGAAAATTATTTCATAAATTCTAGGAGTATGCGGGACACATGTCTGTGAATGCGGTCTGTAGCGCGGAACACATACATTACATACATACCAACAATGACGTTCGTCAGTTCCTATAATATATAAAAGTGGGCATTGATTTTCAACACATTTATTTGTATAAAGAGTTGTAAGTGAAACATTCACATTAATCATAAAAAAGATGATAAATAGCTGGAAAAATGGGGTTCAACGACTGCCGCACTAACAAGGTCACAACCAAAAACAGGGGGTCAAACACCGCCGCATCGGTTTTTAGATTTCCCAGAAAAAATACTTCTGTCATTCGTAATGTTACATGGAGCCCCATTTCTGAAAACAAGATGAAATTTTCTTTCGAATGTGGACACTCCGAGCCGATAAGACCAGGCGCTGATCGCTGGTGAAGCTTCGAAGTTGAAACCCCGAAAAATTGGGGTAAACGACCCCCACGTTTACCCTAGCTATATGATTTCTGGCAATTTTTCAAAGTTGAGACATGTTTGTGTTTCTTGTTGTAAAATGTCGTAGGTACCTAACCTTGAAAAAACTTCAAATTAGTCATGTTATGTAAGTTCCTTTGTTTTCTTTCGAAGTTTCATTTTTAGTGTTCTAGTCTAAATTGTCGTGGAACGAAAAACCATGGCTGCATAGCTTGAGGGCTCGAGTTGGTCTCGGTTGATGCGAAATTCTATTGTCTTCATATTTATTCCTTCCATGTGGAAATCAGTTTGGGTGCTGCCAATGTCAATTTCCAACATTGT
Source organism: Leptopterna dolabrata (assembly GCA_954871275.1). Taxonomy (NCBI): domain Eukaryota; kingdom Metazoa; phylum Arthropoda; class Insecta; order Hemiptera; family Miridae; genus Leptopterna; species Leptopterna dolabrata. Next base: position 85,677,054 of record OX940974.1, on the reverse strand, counting down.
TTTTGGGTTTCTGGCGGTAATAAGCTATTTTAGGTATAGAACATGGAGTACTATATTCAAGATCAGCACGAAATTGCTTACCAGCATGGACGCAGCAAGTTCAGCAACATCTTGCTGCTGACACAGGCCTCGCTCTGTATCACCTGCTTCCCGCTCCACAAGGGATAGAAGAGCAGTGGCGTCACGTTACTATGTTATTGAGTAAGTAAACGTAAATAACAGTGACCATAGATCGATGACTGTATACCTATACTGTATACCATGACCTGAGGTATTATACATGCCCGGGTGGTGGGTGGGGAGAGGGGGGGGGGTAGTAAATCTGGCATATAGGAAATTTAAAACGAACCGGCAAGGAGTGGTGTAAAAGTACAGGATGACATAATTATTAAACACACAATGTTGAAAATTTGATAATTTATTATCTATGAGGTAGGTATGATAATTTTCAAAAAATGGCAGGAGTTGAAGGTCTCACTCTAGTCTCCACACTTAACTTCTCTAGTTTACATTTAGAAGCACACGTCCTATTGAAGGATGGTAGACACACACACAATTTATACATATATTAGCTGAATTACCCGTGCGTTGCATAGTTGGTGTTCGTATTAGTCGGTTGTATTGTAAGAAAGAAAATGTCTCACTGTATTATAGCTGAACTTATCAAGCTTGGTAAGTACAGGACGAGCTAAAGTATTGCTGAAGTAGTGTTGAAGAAATTGTAGTTGATTATTTTCAGGCCATTTATTAGATTATATGAAGACTCCCAATAGATTTATATAGACAGCTATTACTATTTACAGGAAGATGTTGCTTGTTAACTTCTTAATGTTTTCAGCCTACTATTAAAAAAAAAAGGATGTTTATAATAGTTATAAAATTTTTTCAATGATTAGGTACCCATAGTCACTGGTGTGATTATTAACATCAGGATAAATTTATGAACAAGTACACTGCGAGGTCAATTCATTTTCGATAGCACGTTCAACAAATACATACATTGAACATTTGAAACAACTGCTTTATATGGATTTTATGATTTGTTTTATAAGGATTATTATTGGTTTCTATTGCCTCTAATTGACATTCTGTTATTGGCTGGAGCAGTTTAAATTGAAAAATTGTCATATTTACTGTCGGTCGTATTAGTTTAGTAATTGGACCAGGAAACTAGTCCGAGTGAATGGAATACGAGTAATGCATCCCCCTGTAATGAATCTGTTATCAACTCAACGATATGTTTGACATAAAACAGAAAAGATACAAACATATAATACAAAAGTTGGTGGTTCTGATCAATTTGCAATTATAAAATGTTTCCTAATAGTACAAGGCACTCTTCCTGATCCTTATTAATTAAAATATAATATCTAAAATTCGGTACCACAACATGCCCTCTATTTGATCTCTTGTTCCCCTATGATACGAGTTTATTAGATTACGCTTTACAACATTATTGAGTGCGTCCTCACCCTTTACTCTACCAATCTTCTGTTTTATTATTTAAGTGTTCGAGAAAATCAGTGTGTGCCTTACCAAGGATAGCGCTCTCAAATGCACTTTAGTTAGGTACTTGATAGGCTTGTAGTTAATAAATACTGTTAATAGAACATCACCGTGGGAGGTATATCGGAACCAATAGGGTGGTAGTGCGCCTTAGATGGTTCACAGCAAAAACATTAGGACGGTAGCTGTTGCTTGTGTCGTGATTAGATAGTTTTAGTGTCGGAACGGCTGGAATTAACGTGATATGCCGTAGTGAACTAGCTTCATCGAAGGGCAGCACGCAGAAACAGAGTTGGTCAGGAACCGGTTCCAAAAGATGTACAGCTCCTTGGAGCAAGGTTCCGTTTTCTGGAGCCCATTCAGGGCGGTTCGCTCCCAATTTAACTTTCTGCGTTATCAAGTTGAAATGCGGCCATAGCCGGCGAGAGAGCGAGTTAAGAAGAGATGGCCTCGATAACTTCTCGATGTGGGCCTCCGAGGTATTTAGATAGGTTGGTATTTATAGTGTTTGACCGACCATTTGTTTTAGTCTGTACCAACTCGTTACAGCCTATCCAGTGGTCAGTGAATGAGGGCATTACCAAAGTAGACGCTGGATCCAGTTAGATGCTTCGAGTGAATTTTTGGAATGAATGTTCACCTCGCTTTCTACAACAAGAGAAAATCCTTAATAGGCCGTCCCCTTCAATTTGACTTTCATTCACAGTGACCCGGACACCGTTTTCACATTACGTTAGGTTTAGGTAAATAATGTTTATCTTTGATGCAGTCCAAAATTTACATTTGAATAATACATATTAATAATAATAATAGTTTTCTGGCTTTAGGTACATGTTGTACATTGCTTAGTCAAATATATGATGAATGTGTTATAGAGAGCTCTATAATATTTATTATAGAGAGCAGATGAGTTTAGAAGTACCCTAATTTTTTTAAAAGTGAAAATTCCACTTGCTCTAGGGGAAAAAAAACTTGGGGAGTTCACCACCCGCGCACAATGGCTACCTACCTAATAAGTTCCTGTGTGGAGACTGCCACACTATACTACCATGTTCTTAATGATAGTAAGGATACAAGTTTGGCGGATAGTAAGGATACAAGTTTGGCGGCAGGGGCCACCCATTACGGTCAAAATCCGTAAACTTAAATAGAAATCTCACTTTCAACACTTTCTGGCATCCCACCAACGTCATTAACTAGTAAACCTAGAAAATGTTGGACCCATTGACATATTTTTTGCTGTAAATTAGCCAAATCAAATGCGATCGAGCTCAAAATGAATGAGCACGATCTAGACATCCTCCGTACATTTTGTTACCAACTGTACCAATTTTGGTCCATTTTTACGGCAGTTATCGTTGATATTCGAAAAATTAGAAAATCCACATAACTCCCTCATTTTTCCACCTAGAAAGCTCGTTCTCATCACAGAATCAAGAGTTCAACAAACTGAACCAAACACAAAAAGAAAATCTGAAAAAGACCGTATTTTGAAGAAGTTATGACTGTTTTATATTTCAACATACGTAAATATGTAAGGCGTAAAAGCGGAAAACCGTCTAGAAACTCGTTTTGAGCACTTCTGAACAAGATCCGTTTTTTCTCGAACTCCTATTTTTGACGGCAATAAAATTCACACATACCTAAAATTACGTTCATTCTGAATCATTCATACCCTCAACCTTATGCCACAGATGTCGCCTAAGTTACGTGCTAGCGAGAGCATTCCATAATATTCGTATTCCTCTGATATGGTAATGCATGTGATGTGCATGAAACAAGGAACGTCCGACAATGACGCCTACAACATTATCAGCATTGTGGCAAGGGGAGCCATCATGCATGAAAACCGCATCGTTATTTGGGAACCAGTCAGTGAGCTATGATATGCACCTTCCTTCTATAACCTTTTTACATGTCTGATAATAGAACAGGACGTCTGTACATTGTAGAAGGCATGATGAATCAGGTTCAATATAAAGCCTGGGCCCTGAATCCAACAGAAAATTCTATGTCCATTGTGACGAGGAAATTGAAGAAAGAGAAAATAACGGATGCGGAGCTCGTCGCCGCGATTGTCAGAATAATATGTCCTAGACATTCAACGAGACGACCACAGTGATGCCTAGGAAAGGGAACCACCCGGAAGTCGGCGAGTTCCAAATCGCAGATGATTTCTTGTAGGTACCTAGGATCACTGGTCACGAAAAGATGCGAAGTAGACGCTGAGGTGAAAAGAAGAATTGAGGCAGCTAACCGAAGCTATTTCTCATTCGTTAAACTCGTCAAAAACAGGAATCTATCACGAATGGCGAGACTCGCATCTATAAGACTCTTATAAGATCAGCGGCAACTTATGGGTGTGAGACTTTGGTTTTAACAAAAACCAGTCGCAGGAAACATTGCTGCTTTGAACGAAAAGCGCTAAGGCGAATCTTGGTCTAGTCTACGAAAATGGAACCTGAGGAGGAAGAAGAACAGAAAGCTTGCAGAGCTTTACAAATATAATCCTCTGTCTCTGCCCACATCCGTAAGACGCTCCATAATCGGTACAGCCACGTAAGGAGGCAGCCAACCGATCGACATGTGAAAAGGGTGTTTGAACTCAAAAATTAGGGCACACGACCGAGGAATCGGAGGTGTGTGTGTGTGTGTGTGTGTGTGTTCGTGTGCGTGTGCGGAAGGAAGGAGATGAAAGGACGAGGTGGAAAGTGATGTGAGGCGCGCAGGCATTAACTGGAGGGAGGATAGGTCGGAAACGGAAAGTGAATAGGTCTGTAGTAAAAACAAAGAAGAAGAGACCTACACACTGCAAATACGTGCAAAAATCATTGATAGCTAAGACAGTAAGGTCCCGTTAACCAAGTAGGTAGGTACCTACTGAAATGCAGAATAGTTGTGAATACTGTCTTGTGAAGTTGAGAAATGTAGTATTTTTTTGGTCAAGAATCCTTGAAATGTCTAATAATTGTCACACCTCTGTAGATGAAACCTGCCCATACCACACGAGCACCGGAAGAGCCTCATGTGGAAGAACGAGTAGAACGAGCGATACTTGAAGAGTACGCACGACCGACCTATACCGCAGTTCAACCATCCGTCTCGCCACCATTTGGTTATTTGGTTCGATCTACGGATCATTCGGTTAGATTATAATGCTGGTGGCTATAGACTGTCCATTGTAGGAAGGTGCTTGGAATTTGGCTTTTAACTGTGTAGGAGGCATAAAATGTAAAACATCAATTTAATTTGTATGTTCCTATGACGTACAGCTGTGTTGCAAGTTTTCAGAGGACTATAGTACATAGGCTGCTGACCAGGTTTCAGCTGATTTCTCCCACTTTGGGGCTCCGAACTCCTTCCTGCAATGGACAGACCGTAATTTGATAAAAAATTGATTTCTAAATAAATGGAAGATCCGTAATCGGAAGCAAGAAGGAGGCGAGTGAAATTTTGTCAAATAGTAAAACAGCTACTTGCAACGCATATAGGTACCTACTACAGAGGTTCAAGGCTTCTCCATGCTATCAGTCAACCATTCTGAGTAGTTAAATCCCCGTTCTTAGTAGTAGGATTCGTCAAAAGGCAAAACCCTCTACTCGAAATCGGGATATTTCTGGAGAAGTAGTTATTGTAATAGAGCCATACCACGAGTGCACCATTAAAGTACCAAGCAGAAGATTGTGGTACGAGCAATACTTGAAGAGGACACGATCATGAGGGAGCAGCCCGAATGGTTTACAGTGATGGGAGGGGGGGGGGGGGGGTATTGATAGCAATAATACTGTGATTTTATTGAAATCTATTTTTAATAATTTCATTGTCGTTCTATCATTTCACCATGTTGTACGTCTTCTTGCTGTACAAACACATTTAAAGGATATTTGAACGAGTGATGAGGCAAAAGTGTGGAGGTTTGACATCTATTTTTACAGCAAGCTGACGCCGTCTCCGTTGTTTAAAATATCAAGATATTTCGGTTGAAAAACCCACCATTGTCGTTTGTTCATGATTTTAAGGCCCCGTAAGACTCCAAAATTATTGCAAGATGAAAATAAATTCCAGTGTGTCTTCATGTCCGTATCTTGTAGCAAGTGACGGTTCGGAGTCACTGCACGCATTACCATAATTCGGAGGGACGTAATTACACTTATATACAAATGTAGGTAATATGTATTCCATCCGAACGGTTCTCACGGGGAACTGGTTCAAGGCGAAGAAAGCGACGTTGGAGCGAGATCTGAAAGATGTTCGGCTCAATCAAAGTCAGCTTATGCCAGTCTACACACAGACTTCGTCATCTAAATTACGACCAGGCTGTACAAGATCGAATAATATTCCTGATATATATCCCTGACCCATGACGCGGGGTGACCACTACTCATGCAAACGGTTCCATCTTATGCCGGAGCCCCTACCAGCCCCTGCAGCCATCAAAATTGTTGACATAAGAATCTTCTGTTTATTCAAATCAACCCATTAATTAAAAAAGTAAGAAAAAAAATGAATTTTTTTGAAGCCGCCCGGCGTATTTCTAGCGAGTGTGAGGATCCTATGATTATACCGCGTGATTTTCGATGCAAATGCATCCGGCGATCATCCCATTCCACTGGCCCCACCTTGATTTTCTCTCTCCGGACATCAGCTCCCCTTTTAAATGATGCCGATTTTGAGGGCAGTCGCTGAGGGCTTCCTTTCCATTACGCTCCACCGATTTTGGTAAATTGGAGTGCGCACCTGATTTATTTACATAAATTTGCTGAAGCACGAGTAGCCTTAGATATGAGCCTACAGCGCCCCAACCGACCATTATTCAGTTTCCTCATCTCGCGATAGCCGTAATATCTGGTTACGGCTGTCTATTCTACCAAAATTCAGAACTCACGAAAAATTTTTCAACATCTGCATAGTGCGCAGATATTTTTCACAAGATCCACGAAGTTCCACGATTTGTTTTTATTGATAGATGTGTATACACGTACAACATAGGAATACACCGGTTGCAAAACCGAAGAAAATGAAGAACAGTTTAAAAACAGCTTAACAGTTTATTCAAATTAGGTATTTATAAGTTTTAGGTAAAGGTAGTTACTGTTTTCCTTTTCACCAAAATCGATTCTCAGTTTGTTATAATAGGTAATGCCTTGAGATTTGAGAAGCATTTCTATAATCATCATAATTATTACCAAGGAAAATGATAATGAAGAAAGAATACAATGACCAGTAAAAATACCTATTCTTTAAAAAAAAAAACAACAATGAAATATGCAACCTCATCGCAACTACCGGCTAAAACTCATCGCTTCACGACGATTTCTAAGGTAGTTGTGGGCTCTAGAAGGATTTCACGTTGGCGGATGCGCAGACGAAAGTTACAGTACTTTTTCAATGAAGTTGATCCAACCCGCTCCTACCATCCAAATTTCAACTCACTAAGACTATTTTTTTCGGGTAGTTATGGGCGTTACAAGGAACTGGCAAACATTTCGTGTTTGCGCATGCGCATCCAAATGTTACTGTACGAGTTTGATGACATCGATATGGCACCATGGAACCATTCTGCATCTACCCTGCATGGAACCATTTTGCATCTACCCTCCAACTTCCATTTTCGACTATTTTTAGGGTAGTTATGAGCTTTACAAGGATTTACAGTACTTTTTCAATGAATTTAATGTGGGACTATCTGTGGTCAAACCTGCAACCACCCTCCGAATTTAAACTCATTACGACCACTATTTCGTATAGTTATGACGGGGACAAGGAATTGATAACAGACAGACACGGAACCAAAAAATATGTTCCTTGATCCTAAAACGTAAAATGCGAGCAGAAATTTTAATTTTGAAGGACGTAATATTTTCTGACTCTTGCACGAATACAAAGCTTCCCTTCCGTCGTAGTGAGGAAACAAAAAGCTAGCGGCATTCTATAAACCCGCAGCTCAATCCAAAAAACGTCTGCCAATTCGAGTAGGCAGTATAGCTTCCTCACTTGAATCACATGAACGTATAGAATAGTTGGGTAGGCTCGTTTCGATACGGAACCATGTGTGATCCAACCCGCGTGCACCCTCAAAATTTCAGCTCTCTACGACTACTTTTCGCGTAGTTTGAAGCGTTACAACAAAACGGTCAGCATTTCAGGTTCGCGCATGCGCAGACAAAAGTTACAGTACGATTCCAATGAAATTCATATGGAACTAGCTGTGTTGCCCGTCGCTGACGGGTAGAACTCGGGGTGGGTCCATCTGACTTTGTTACTTCTCGCTTTACAGATTATATCTCTTACATGTCCCTTTAGAAACTGTTATAATGTTAAAGACAAAAAGGTAATTATCATACGTAGGAACCAGCCATCTGAATACGGGAGATGGCTTCGATCCATTCAGCCGTTTTTGCGTGATGGATCATAAACCCCCACCCCTATCCATCGGATCCGGAAGTGAACCCCCCTATGTCCTTCCCCGGTCATAGAAACATTTAAATACGCGAGATGGGTTCGATCCATTGAGCTGTTTTCGAGAATTTAATTTTTTTATGTTTCGGCTTCCCTATAAACCCCCACCCCTATTCATCAGATCCGGGAGTGATTCCCCCTATGTCCTTCCCCGATCACTGAAACATCTAAACACGCGAGATGGGTTCGATCTATTGAGCCGTTGTCGAGAATTTAATTTTTTTATGTTTCGGCTTCCCTATAAACCCCCACCCCTATTCATCAGATCCGGGAGTGAATCCCCCTATGTCCTTCCCCGGTCACTAAAACATCTAAATACGCGAGATGGGTTCGATCCATTGAGCCGTTTTGGCGTGATTGAAGGACAAACAGACAAGCAGACAGACACCACGATCACCTGTAAATTTAGTTATATAGATATATCACGATGTTGTGTTACCCAATATGACTGCACAGTTATACTGATGCCATTAAAAAATAAATAAGAATGTGTGTGTGTTTTGATCCCCACTCCACCTAGAACGGGTGTCCTCAAGAATCCACCTGCCAACTTTTGCCTCCCACTGCCCTCGCGACGTATCTCCTTTTCATCTTCATGGAAATTTCAAAGCGGTATTAAAATGGGTGGTTAAAGGGAGGCTGCGACGGAGCTTTCAACCAGTTCCGTTCAGCCCTTCAGGCTGTGATGTTTTCTGTCATTTCCCGGACAGTTATTGTATTCAAGGATGTGTTGAAGAAAATGGCTGGAATCGGGATCACTTCCATCGAACAATGGTTTCATTGGCTGTGGTGCTGTAAGTAATGGATCCAGTTTGACTTTTCCACTTGCGCAGCACAATCCAGCCGTTTCTCTTTTGAACTTTAACGCATTGCAATATCGGCATATAGTCGTCATTGATCCAATATCTAAATTTTCATCATCACTGTAGTTCGCAGTGGGATCATATTGGAATGCCAAGCGATTGTATGATGCCAATGATCTTCGTGTGCTCACGCGTTGTCTCAATCGGGCATTTTCTCTTATTATATTTTGTCTTTCTTCGCTTAAGTTCTGTGAATACACTTGTTGCTGGCTTGCATGTCTTGTGCGGCGGCCGATGTTCGCACGTCGTCCTCTAGGCATTTTGGACTATGGACAGAGTGGTGAATTTAACCTCAAATGCACGATCCACATAATTTACACAGTTCAACTTACCACCTTAAAGACAAATGCCTGCTGTTGAAATTGAATAAAATTTGCACAATACACGTGATTGATTGATTGATTGATTTGATGGTTTCCAATTGAAATGTTAGTGGTTTCCAAGTGAATTGTGTATCACGCACCGGCGCCATCTACTTAAAATATTGGTTTGTAGTACATGCTATGTATCAGAGATGGCGCTGTATTTGAAAAGATTTTTCCGCTTTTCTGTTGAAATTTTTCCTGAATTTTCTTTGCTATAAACCTCACGGAGCCCGAGACCTTTCCAACGAATGCTAAACCGTGGAAATCGGTTCGTGCGTTCTGGAGTTATAGCGTCAGGAAGGAAAACCCGACTTATTTTTATATAGTAGAAGAAGAAGACTATCAACGTATTATTCCTGATCGACCCTCCAAAGTTGAACTCATTTCAACGATATATAAGGTAGTTATAGGCGTTTCAAGTATTTCACGTTTGCGCATGCGCAGACGGAACGATTTCCATGATTTTGAAACGGGACTATTTGCGCTCCAACCTACGTGCACCCTCAAAATTTCAGCTGTACAACTAATTTTTGTGTAGTTAGAAGCGTTACAAGGTAACGGTCAACATTTCATGTTCGCGCATGTGTAGACGAAAGTTACAGTACGATTCTGATGAAATTCATAGGGAACTATCAAAGTGCTATTTCTGATCGACCCTCCGAATTTAAACTCATTTCAACTATATTTAAGGCAGTTATGGGCGTTTCAAGTATTTCACGTTTGCGCATGCACAGACGAAAGTTACAGTACTTTTTCAATGATTTTTGTATGGGACCATCTGTGACTCAACCCGCACCTATACTCCAAATGTCAGTATTTCGGGTAGTTATGGGCGTTACAAGGAATTACCACAAACAGGCAGACAGACAGACACGGAACCAAAAATGTTCCTTGATGTCCGACACGCAGAACGGTTGTGGACATATAAATTTGGGAGAACATACATTTTTTTTACTCAATCAAGAATCCAAGGCTTTTCTACCTTCGGTAAAGGACGGACAGGCTCTGAACCAAATGCTTTCTGAAAATCAGTTCTGAAAAGCAAAACATGGGTAGAAAATATTGGAGGACAAACTCAAGGAGGACCTCCCAAGAGTGCAATGCGCAATGGTTCGGCTACCTTGCTAGACTCGGAAGGGAAATTCAAAAGACTCAAATCTGTCGTTTATTGTTGTTATTTTTGTCAAGTTTGTGTAACTGGTCTGGATTACGTAAAAATTAAGGCGTTCTGCATCGGCCCTTATGATGGAAAATTTTCCGGGTTATATGGAGAGAGGTTTGAAGAAGGGCAGCGGAGAGAGGCCAGCCAGACCAATTGAAGATGTACGAGTACATGGGACGTTTGAAAAATTATGAACCATCTTGATCGAAACCTGAGAAAATCCTAAGGACAAACTATTTTTGTCCTGCTCGAAAACGGTTGTGGGACGCCAACAATAACTGTTGAATTGATAGCACCATGTAATGGGATCGAGTGGTGGGGGGGAGGGAGGGGGAGACGATTTTGATGTTTGATTACTGACAGAGAGTTATTCATTATTATTGTACTGGTGGTGACAGAACATGAAGGAGGTTACTGTCTTGGCGTTTTTTCTCATTCTGAATACACAGAGTAGGTGACGTGAAAACAGCCAGGGACGAGAATGGTTTTCATGGAATCACCCTTGCTTTTAATCCTACCCGACCAATATGATTCATCAGGTGAGCTACAAGTACATCCAGAAAGTGAGTAGGTGCCTGGTCGTGATCATTTTTTTCATTACTGTTATTAAAACCTAATTTTGTTATTTTGTAGTTACCTATGTACCCCCATGTTACATTTATTAATAGCCCTACAACTCAGCCGTGAAATAATATGTGGGAGTTGGTTGGTTGTTGTCAAGCAACTAACCACATTCTTCAAGGGTACGATTTTTTCCAATCGATTATGAAATACTACGAGTAGGTACGACTCAACATCTGGGAAATACGACTGGTCGGTACTACCCCCACCCCATCGTAACAATCTAATATAGATAGGTAGAAACCTCTACTACCAGTTGATTTATACTGCAACCCAGGATGAGGTTTCAAAATCTAATTTGGTAGGCCTTTTATAGAAGGTATGTACGATAAACAACGCTCGATGGAAATGCAATTGATTATATTTTATTTATAATGAGGGCCAGAGCTGGGATGGCTTCCCTAAGCGACTCCGTGGAAATCAGATACACAACCCGCGGATGGTCCATTAATCAGACCGCGGGCCGGCTCGAACAGCTAGTGCGCGGGGGTACCCTATCACCGACTAATTATTGTAAAAATAAGAAAATGATTTCTCTTCAAGGTGAAAAAAAAATTTATATATATTACTAGAGAAGCGAGGTTTTAATTCTTCACGTCCAAAAGGATAGCAGCTGGATAAGGAAATTGCTTCTTGGATTCGACTCGCATTCGTTATTCTATAAAGAATAAATATATAGCGTATAATTTAAAAGACATATTACAGACTGATAGAAAGCAGGTGCGTTGAATAGAAAGTTGTTCCAGACATCAGCTCATGGCATGCGGTTAGCAACGTAAGTCCCTCTCGCATTACATGCCTAGATTCTCTCGGGGTTGCCACAGTATCGATTACCATCCTTTCTTTAATTTCGAATTAAGTTTACTTCTGAAACACAAGAAATAAGCAAAAAGTAAGATGGCTGGATGAGTAGGTAGGTACATGCAGGATACAAATATTGTATGTAAAGTATTTACTTAGTGGCTGGACGACTCGTGCGTTGTGCCGGGTAGTATTAATTTGCGTCGCATAGCCAAACATTTGCAGCGTAACGTAGGAACGTAATGTACCGTAGATATATTCATAAAATTCATAACAGGAGTAATAGAATCAATAAAACCTTGAAACTTATAGAATCCACTTAATTACGAATTGACTGCGATTTCATAGAAGAATTTCAAGTAAAACTGTACCAAAAAAGCATTTCACAAGTTTCCTTCCGTTTTCCAGATTTGGATATTCATGGTTAAAAATTCATTTGTTTAAAAAAGAAGTACTCCTTGGCTCCTGGGTTTTAGTCAATGAACAGTTAATGCAGAGATTACAACATAATTTCAGGTAGGTATTCGAACAGTATAAAGATATCACAAAATTTGACAAAAATTGACGATGGGAAATTAATGATTAAGCGTATAATAACTTCAACTGTCTTTTGAGCGATTGATCCATATCATTAGTACAATAGGGCTGTTTGATAGATACTAAAAAAAACCAGTCATGCAGCATGACTTAATGAGCGAATTTTCAAAGAAATATTCGAATTAATGGCTATGGTTTTGAATAAAGGAAAACTTCTTCCTCCTACTGTTAGTACCTAAATTGAATAATTTGAAATAGATTTTTTCTTTCGTCTTCCTTCTAGTAATACGTGGGCCGGTACTTGTCTATCTATGAAGGTATCATAACAATTATATGTCAAATGGGAAATTCAAGGAGTTGTACTAATCGTTTGCCTCCCCCTTTTTTGCTTCGAACTCTCGTCTTCAATTAATACTTCTCACATTTTTCAATCTGACCACTCTAAGGGGGTGGGGGGGGGTAAGAGTTTAAAGATTATCCTAGTTTTGGGTAAGTTTTACGCACTTTAAATGCTCTAATTTAAGAACGGATTTAGATATCTAAAATCCGATTTCACCATCGTGTTCAGCGTGCAAAAACCTTTAAAATGAGGGGTCACTTGTTAGAAAATAACATTTTGGGGATTTTTGGGTAATTTTTGCGCACTTTAAATGCTCTAATTTGAGAACGGATCAAGATATCTAAAATCCGATTCCACCATCGTGTTCAGCGTGCAAAAACCTTTAAAATGAGGGGTCACTTGTTGGAAAATAACATTTTGGGGATTTTTGGGTAATTTTTGCGCACTTTAAATGCGCCAAAACCCTCCTTAGAGTAGGCCAATTTCGCCCATCTTCGAACTTAGCCTTTCGATTGCCAAGATAGATTTTTTGTGCAAATTTGAGCTGTTTATCTCAATTCTATCGAGAGTTATCGTCTGGAGTGACACATATATAAATATATATATATATACATATAAAAAAGTGTTAAATTTCAGGAATCGTTTTAGAATGGTCTGAAACGGATTTCTATGAAGAAAATTTCCAAAAATTTATATTATTTAAATTTCGAAGCCATTGCAATAGCTTCATTTTCTTTGAAAATTCGCTAAAAACGGCTTCAGACCTTTGTCGCCCTTGCGCATTCCCTTCGCCTTCCTAATCGCATCGTAGCCATACATGTTCGGAAGGAACCGAAGACATTAATTTTGAACTCTCTCCATTTCACCTTAGAAAAGGCGTAGAAAGGGTCAATTGATTGGCGGGGAGGGGGAGGGGGTAATGCTCAAACTACCGTTCAAATTCTTCAGGATCACTCATCCATTGATTTTTCATATTATGTTTTTAATGGCTCAATTTTAAAAATTGTAACGACTGAACCAGCAATTTTTTAGTACGCAAAGTATTAATTTACTAGCTGGATTTACTAGCGCTGCTTAGTAGAGATGTATCTACTAATGTAGATGAAAATAAACCATCAGTCAAATGGGGCGATGTTGAAGTTCTGGACATTAGGAGGTTTTGAGCCAAGTGAACGAAGAAGTGCACCATCCTATGTCGTAGATTTACACATCGTTCGGCAGATTAATACGATTTCTTAACGGTAGTTGAACGAGGTGGCCCCACACAGGAGGAATTTTCTTGAGTGAATACTTTATGCCAAGCTTAATAACTTGTCATAAACTAAAACGGAAAGGGCAGCCGAAGACTGATATGTAATGCAAGAGCCGGTCGCTGTTGAGATGGTATCTTTGTCCTACCACTAAACACACAACCTCTTGCCTCAATGTTGAGTTATCTCGCTCCTTGTGTAACACGGAGCTTCTCGTCGTTTCGAATCCCAAACCGACTAATGAGGCCCGAATATGGCATATAATTTGTATGTAAAATAAATGAGGGCCACTATGTTATTGTCATTAGTCATTAAGTACCTGTACTTCGAACCTTAGTGAACTTCGTTTATTTCGAAAAAACGCTGCAAAGTCCTTGTCACATGGGTTTATTATTCTATTGGACATACCTACAGAAATGTTGGCTGCATGCGTAATAATCGAAATAGCTATTTCTGATGGTTTCCATTAATTTTGGCCCCTAAAACACAAATTAGGTACGCTTTTTTGGTTTATTATTCTGTGAATAATACACCTATGTATTCGCTCAGCAAAAAATTTTTATAACACCCCCTCAAAATTTTTTCGTTTCCGTTTCAAGGTGCGTAGATTCCAAAAATGCAATGTCCGTCCGCCGTCCGCCGTCCGCCGTACGCCGTACGCCGTATCACGTGTACAGGCTTCATTTTCGGTCTAAAAAAAATCGTTCTTTCGCACACATGCTCCATTTGGGCCCTAGTTGTGTCCCGAAACTTTTCAGCCCGATCGGAATATATCCAGGGGAGTTATGAGTGAAAATGTGTATAAAAATAGGTACTTTTTGTGTTTTAGTAACATAGTAGTAAAATGAGCTTTTGAGGTATCGTTTCCCATGTTTTTGTGGACGAGAAGACCGAATATGAAGTCGATTTTGACCAAGGAGTGGAAAATTGAGGTTGTACCAGATGTTCAGCTCCCAAAATTGATTTTTTATGAGTCAAAAACCTGCGAAATCGTCTGAAATCACCATCAATTTGTATAATAACACTAGAAAAAGTGTCAACACGTGGATCAAGACGATTAAATGGTACAATCAATGATCAAAGGTAATTTAAATCAAAAGGAGCGTAGTACCTAATTCAAGTTTTGGGGGCCAAAATTTGTGGAAACCACCAGAAATAGCTATTTCAATTATTTTACATGAAAGAAACAATAAATAATCAGCCAGCCTTTCTGTAGACCAATAGAATAATATA
Organism: Leptopterna dolabrata; assembly: GCA_954871275.1. Classification (NCBI taxonomy): domain Eukaryota; kingdom Metazoa; phylum Arthropoda; class Insecta; order Hemiptera; family Miridae; genus Leptopterna; species Leptopterna dolabrata. The sequence continues at coordinate 85,661,917 of OX940974.1, read as the reverse complement.
ATAATAAACCCATGTGACAAGGACTTTGCAGCGTTTTTTATTTTTATTTTTTTTTTAAATAACTATCCTTGATCATTTGTAGTGCTTTTTAATCGTCTTGATCCACGTGTTGACACTTTTTCCAGTGTTATTATACAAACTGATGGTGATTTTAGACGATTTCCCAGGTTTTTCACTCATAAAAAATCAATATTGGAAGCTGAACATCCGGTACAACCTCAATTTTCCACTCTTTGGTCAAAATCGACTTCATATTCGGTTTTTTCGGCCCCAAAAACATGGAAAACGGTATCTCAGAAGCTCATGTTACTAACATGTTACTAAAACGCAAAAAGTACCTATTTTTACACACATTTTCACTCATAACACCCCTGGGTATATTCCCATGAGGCTGAAAAGTTTCGGGACACAACTAGGGCCCAAATGGAGCATGTGTGCGAAAGAACGAATTTTTTAGACCGAAAATGAAGCCTGTACACGTGATACGGCGTACGGCGGACGGCGTACGGCGGACGGCGTACGGCGGACGGACATTGCATTTTTGGAATCTACGCACCTTATAACGGAAAAGAAAAAATTTTGAGGGGGTGTTATAAAAATTTTTTGCTGAGCGAATACATAGGTGTATTATTCGCAGAATAATAAACCAAAAGTAAACTTACTCTACAATGACCGCCACGGGATACGGAGTACCTAATTTTTTTTAAACCTATTACATTCATTGAGTATCAGACAATACGATAACACAAAATACATAACATGCAGCTTTCCCATATGCGAGCAACCTCGTGTTAAGGAAAGGGTTGCTCAAAATTAAGTCTCTATTTGCGTTAATTAATGTTATCTGTACTTGAATAACAATAAGTTTTTATTGATTTAGAGCAGCCTGCTTGCGCTGCGTTGATCACCCTCCGCAGCACTACGATAGAATAACAACAATATAGAATCAACAACAACCACACATCAGAAAGTTGAACTAATATAAACTATTAACAAATCAATATGGAACATTTGCTTTACAAAAATAATTCGCGTTATACACGGTATACAAAATTGTTCAGTAAGACAGTAGGTGAAGTACAAGAAGATTTTTGAAAATTAAGAAGATGATGGTAATACTAGCCAGAACCCGTTCGATATAATTAATTGTTGTTCGTAGATCAAGTGTTTTCGTTATAATTGAGGGGAATACAACCAATGCCTAAATTTGAAATATTTTATCTGTATCACAGTACATAAATTGTCTCAATCCAAATATCACTCCAAGTTTACTTAACCTACTTAGTGGTCGAGAAGAACAATAACCTGGTAAATAGCAGATAAATGAGTGTTTTGATCAAAATATTGGGAGTCGGCTAATGTGTGGTCCGTTCAAGCTGTTCTACATCCCAGCTTGCATTGTCTCACCATCTGCAACACTCATGAAACGTGACCTAATGAGAGTGATGAGTACGGGTTGATGGGCAATTGTTTCAAGAATTCACCTCCTGTTATACAAAATGGAGACCCAAGTTTGGAATCTTGGAATTTTATATCTCCGAGAGCTCAGTGACATTATTGTTGATCGCGGTGTGTTGCCGGTTCCTTATCTCAACACCTACGTGCCTTCTGTCTCAGAATAGTTTCTCTACAGCCTATCGATGCGATGGGGACGAATGATCCTGATCCTCATCACCCAGTAAAGAAAAAACGTCTGCCAGTTCGAGGAGGCAGTATAGCTTCCTCACTTGAATCACATGAACGTATAGAATAGCAGGGTAGGTTCATTCAGTGGACAGGTGGAGTAGAGTGTGCAGACGAAAGTTATGGTACGATTTCAATAATTCTGATATAGGACCATCTGCGATCCAACCCACCCCACCCTCAAAATTTCAGCTCTCTACGACTATTTTCCGCGTAGTTAGAAGCGTTACAAGGAAATGATCAACATTTCATGTTCGCGCATGCGCAGAGGAAAGTTACAGTACGATTCCAATTAAATTCATATGGACCTATCAAATTATATTCCGGTTCGACCCTCCAGGTTTAAACTCATTTCGCGATATTTAAGGTAGTTATGGGCGTTTCAAGTACTTCACGTTTGCGCATGCGCAGACGAAAGTTATTGTACTTTTTCAATGGTTTTGGTATGGGGCCATCTGTGATCCAACCCGCATCCACCCTCCAAATTTCAGCCCATTTCGACCATAATTTCGGGTAGTTATTGGCGCCACAGACAGACAGACAGGCGCGGAACCAAAAATGTTCCTCTGTCTGAAACGTAAAATGGTAGTTGAAATTTTCATTTTGGAGGACATACATTATTTTCACAGCAATCATGAAGGTATTGAGGAAGCAAAAATGAAAAGTAATAACTCTGGGATATTAATATAACCAATCGCGCCTCTTGAAAAGGATGAACGAATGAGTACTGAAACAATCGCGCCAAAAGAGAAGGTGAATGCACCACCTCCAGTATTTGTCCATAATACCACCAATATAAATTTGGCTATAAACTTATAGTTGTATATTAGAGGCCTTCATCATAAAACTGATGTGAAAATAATTGGAAGAGCTCAGTACTCTTGGGTGCGAAGGAACTCAACCTTCTCAAACTCTTCCCATTCTGCACTCATTCACCAAGTCTCCAATATCGATGTTCTTCGTTGATTTGAAGTCTAACATAAAAATCTCGGCAATTTACGATTTCACCTGGCTATACCATGCTACGGTAAAGCTAGACCCACTTTTACCGAAACTTACAGTAGTCCGACGTCTCAAATGCCAAGAATACGGCCACTCGAGGAACTATTGTCACAAGAAGGAACGGTGCCTAAAGTGTGATGGCACTCACGCTACGCAGTCATGTCCGAAGCCTCCAATTACTCGTCCGATCTGTGGCAACTGTCATGGGAATCACACAGCAAACTATCGTGGATGCCCAGTACCTGTTCAACTGCAGAAATAAAAACAATCCCTTCAGCTTCGAGGATCCGAACAATACAAAACCCAAACGATATTGGCTGTAAAAAAAAACAACTCCGCGAAGTCCTTGTCACATGGGTTTATATTATTCTTTTGACCATACCTACAGAAATGTTGGCTATTCTTTCATGTGCAATAATTGAAATAGCTATTTTTGATGGTTTCCACCAATTTTGGCCCTCAAGAACACGAATTAGGCTCCTATTTTCGACAAATTATCTTTGATCACTGATAGTGCAATTAATCGTCTTTATTCACCTAGTGTGTTTATTCACCTACTACTTCTAGTGTCATACAAATCTATGGTGATTTCAGACCATTTCCCAGGTTTTTGACACACGAAAAATTAATTTTGGGAGCTGAACCTTCGTTACAACCTCAATTATTCACTTGGTCAAAATCAAATTCATACTCCGTCTTCTCGCCTAAAAAAAAAAACATGGAAAACGATACCTCACAAGCTCATGTTCACCAAAACCCCAAGCGAAACCTCGAGAAACCCCATTTTTACACCCATTTTTCACCCATAACACCCTTGGGTGTATTCTGATCGGGCTGCCGAGCTTCGGAGCACAGCTAGGACCCAAGTGTGTAGAAAAAACCGAGCGGCGTGGTGGGACAATATCAGGGCGGAGCACGGTGATTGGCAGATCAGTCGGTAGCTCCTTGTCCCAATACATCTTGTAATTTTCATTCTCCAAGTACCTGGCTGATTCATACCGGAAGTAACGTGTCCTGTCCCCAGAAAGAGACTGCTTTAAGGCCAGCTGTTGATGGGCTATACGCGCCACCATGTTATGACTATACAGGTTGTGATGAATTTAAAATTGCATCACGGTGGTGTGAGGGAAATAGCCCAGGCGGTTATGAGCGAATCACCACCGACATCTGGGATCTTTTTGGAGAGGTGAGAGGTGAGTGGTTGAATTTGCCTAGGCGGTTATGAGCGAATCACCACCGACATCTAGGATCTTTTGAAGGAGAGGTGTCCAGGCGGTTATGAGCGAATCACCACCGACATCTGGAATCTTTTGGAAGAGGAGGTTGCCTAGGCGGTTATGGGCTGACCACCACTGACATCTAGGTTCTTTTAAGAGGAGGAGAGAGCAAGGTAGAGGAGAGAAGAGAGAGCTGGTTAGAGGAAGTGTCGAATGAAGCTAAAGTCGCAGGATCCGGGGTTTTATAGGAAAGTGAGTCCTCTCCCTCCAACCCCCTGTTGGGGGTTGATGGTGGGGCTCCAGGTTGTGTACCCTGGGTCCTGTGGCTTGTCTCCCCACTCGTTTCGTTTATTAACGGAATCTAACTTTCGTGGTTGAATGTTGGTGAGAACTTAAGTTTACTAGAGGAGTGATCCCTGGAGGGACTCACGACACAGGTACTCGAACTTGGTGGAAGCAATGGCCGGGCAACCCGCCAGGACGTGATCTATTGTCTCACCAGGGCTTGACAAATACGACAAACGTCCTGTACTCCTGCTTGCCGGATGATGTACTTCCGGTTGTTGCGGGTCGCCACGACCTGGTCCTATATGGCGATCATGAACCCTTCGGTTTCGGCATACAGGGAACCAGTCACCAACCATCTGCAAGAGGCAGAGCTGTCGACGGCGGGGTACAGGAGCTGTGCACGGAATCGCCCATGCAGCTCCTTCGCTCCCCAGGCCTCACCCTTGGCCACATCCTCGAACACTTTCCCAAGAGGGTCAGCATTGGGCTCGCTCAGACTGAGGGGAGTAATGCCCTCGTCCACCTGACAAACTGCGTTCGCAATGGGGCTGATGGTAACGCGACCAAGAAAATAAGAGAATTTAAAACAAATTGCCCCATCGAAACCCGCACTGGTGCCACGATTGGCGTGGGGGTAGGATTTACCAGCTAAATTCAAATTTGCCAACTGAGTAGGATTGCGAACTGAACTCGAAGTATCAAACTAACAGTCGTCTGCCCGTGCTGGGGGTGGGGAGGCATCTCAATCATGAAACCCGGCGTGCGAGAGAGATATGCTCGTCCGTTGAGGGCTGAAGATGAAGGTTCATTAATCTAGATATCCAAAAGCTACATCCATGTACATACATATCCGTACGGAACTACACTCAGGAAGCTATATAAATTGCCCATGACATGGCGGAATCGAGCCAGCCACGCAATAATAGTATTACAGCACAAACCCACTTGGACGAGCACGAGGGAGGGCAGTGGTCACCACAATCCGACATCACATCGTTCTCCTTCATTTACGGCCCATCTAACGGTACGATTAAAGTAACGATGCCCGAAGGGGCGATGAACAAAAACAACATCCAAATTGGAAACGGTGCAACGGCACTTGAAACACACGCCGCTCTCCCGCCTATTTACACAAAATCTTCTTTTGTTTTTTCCCCCGGCAAATGTAAAGATCCGAGTTTGGCGAGTATAATAATGATGAGGAGGGGAGTGGTGGTGAAAGAGAATGCGATGCCGGCGGTGCTTTTTTTTATTAAGGGAAGTTTCTCTCGTGGAACCGAGACAGAAATCAGGGTTTCCAAAGTCCTTTTGGGCAAACCGAAAAAAAAGAAACTCGCTGGGGCCTCCCAAACTTCAAGAGGACAAAAACGCCAATGTGAAAGGGGACTAGCTATCACAAAGCGAAAATAAGGTAAGAGATAATAACCTGCATCCACCGCATATGGTGGTGTTGTTATAAATATGCCTACCTACGTGGAGAGAGCTCGGGCTCCGCTGTCATTCCGGCGCAGGGCCTCCGAATTTGGCTCAACCCTATCTGGGTCAGCCTCCGTCTCAAATGTCAACTTGACGCCTCCCTTTGTCCAGTCCTGGAAAAAATAGTGGGAACGGTGGGAAAAAAATTCCAGGGATCCTTTACACACAATTGCGACCTTATCCTCCGGTTTCACATCGTGTCGCTGGTTTTGGATGGGGGAAGGTGGTTTCATCGTGTGCCTCCACCTACAGCATTATTTGTCGTCTTCTATTTCCAGCCACAAGCCAGGTTGTTGGACGTTATTTTTTTCACAATATATTCTCTACAATGAATGATTTTCACACAAAGACAAAGTTCATTTAATCACAAATATAATTGAGGAAGACCCGGAAGGCGAAGAAATTGTTGCTGGGTGGAAGTAGTGTTTTACTATGCTTTCTATTTGATGCAGCGTGAAGCAATGTGGTAAGTCCTTCAAACATATCTTGGAGTCGCTGAGAAGATCTTGCGATTGATGTAGGAGGTGTACGATGATCATACTGCCAAATCATAAACGTCGATAACCTCCCCTTCTCCATACTAATCAATGCAGTGGTGCGTCCTTATCCCCTCTCTGTTTTTCTTGCTCCTGAATCTCCTGAGAAGACTGAGAATTACTGAGAAGATGAAGATGACGTTCGCCTGCTATGTCTGATACAAGCTGCAAATTCAGCATGATGAATGAGTGCTCAGGTAAGGATGGCTTCAGGTTTCAGTACAATGAGGGAAATACCAGGAAATGATACTGAATAAATAAGGTTAAATGTAGCTTCGGTGTAGATAAATTGACTGTTTGAAAAATCGGCCCAGTGTGTTTCATCTGGAGTTGTCGAGTCAAATTTACATAGTTGAACCTGCGGCGTTCCTCAGGTATCAAACCTCGGGCTACATGGAGGACATTATGGACATAGTATGTTCCTATGCATGATCGTGAATGGACCTTTTTTGAGACGTCGAAGTTTCATTGGGGTTCACGTTGTTTCTCGATTTCGTTTTGTTTGCCATTGTTTGTCGTGTGTCGTGTGTACGGGATATCAGTAGGTCATTTTTGTTTTCCTTGTAGGTAAGCAAAAATGGGTAGGTTGTTCCAGTAGTTGTTTAGCTAATAATATTTCAGTATGTTTTGTCGGGCGATGTTCACTGAATAATTTTAAAGATAAAATGTAATAATGGTTCTGCGAATAAATTGTTCAACAGTATACCCAAATAATTGAAGAAGCTTTGAGCTCAATCACTCAGGTGTATCGTTGTATCAGTTAGTCGTATTTTGCATTGTAGATTCACGTCTACTGTCATGGTTTTGGCGAACCAACACAACTCACCACGAATCACGAAGTACATTCATAAAATGTACTTCAATTCCCCTTTATTTTCAAGAATGCAGCAGTACCGAATTCAGTGGATTTTTGGATTAGTTGGCTCCTTTTGAAACCATATACCTAAACGAAAACATGTTTTCTGCCTCTACTGAAAGTAGCCAACATGAGAGTGCGTTTTGTTGCCGTTTATCATCGGATAACCGGATAGAATCCCCTACGTTGCCTCCTTTCTTATATCGCCACTAGGGGAAAATAGGTTATCAACATTGCTTCTTCCGGGCTACCTGTCATTTGCTGCTGATATTTTACTCAAAAATGAAGTGTTCGGAATGTCTCCGTCCACTTTTAAAATTTCCTATTACAAGCACCATTGTTATCCGGTACGTTGATGGGACTCTTTAATGAGTCCCACTCAAATGAACTAACTGTTGAATGAATGATGGAGTCCTCCCAACTAAAATTCTTCGCTCGACAAACTTATTAAACGAGTAGAACTAACGTTAGAATCAAACTAAAAACCTGTTGGCTTTCAATCGCGCCCTGTCCGAGCCGAATATATTTAGTAGAACCCTATAGTTATGTATACCTACCTTCATCACGTCCTTGTCGGCCCTCAAAATGTCAACGTATGTCAAAATGTCAGCTGTTACAGATCAAGCTGAGAACCGAGCTTTGTTTCTAGCGCTTCTGAGAAAATATCTTTCCGTTTAAGTGCCGAAAAAGACACAGGGCATATTCCCAAAACAGAATCCCTGTGTCACGCATAATACCTCATCCGATTTCGTCCTATTTGGTAAGGAGGCACACCTAATTTCCGGGTAAAATGCTGAAAATCATAAACTTTGTTATTTGTGTACTGTGTTCAGAGTTCATTCAATGCATCAATTACCAAATTGTATTACCTATACTGCCCTGCCCTTTGACAGACTTTTGTTTGCACTCCTCCCTGCAGTCTCTAGACTCTGTAGCTGGCAGAAATCCTCATCAACATAAAATGTATCGAATTCCTCTGAGGAATTGTATTGTTTGTTTACCTAAATCAATGGTTTCTCAACAATTCAAGTTCTTTATAAATGATCGATATCCTTTCGCCTGCAAGCGATTTCTCCCTTTTAGTAGAAGAAAGGCCAAACTCCTCATTTTCCATCTCCAGTGACAAAAAACACCTAATTCATTGTTGCCAGCATCCACAGAATGTATTTCTCAACGTATTCTGGGGCTCTAGAAATGACTCACGATAGTGCAATGTGAATTCACATTTGTTGGCTTGAAATTGGTCAAAAAGCGGAGTTAGCTGCTAGGTACTGAAAAGAAGGAAAAGGCAGTTATTTTTGAGGTACGTCGCACAAGTTATACTGTTATTACTGACTAGTCAAAATGAACCACTGGCAGCCCACCAGAAACAAAGTTTGTAAACTGTGAACACTAAATGCCTTGAGATGCCTTTAGATCGGCAGTCCCATTCTAGATGCATTGTGTAGTACTGAATGTTGAGTTGCTGGTCATTGGCTAGCCTGTCGAGAAGATCATAATTCATTTTGATCATTTCGCACAAGGCCTCACTGCTGAACGTTAGGACGAGGTCCACTGGGACTCGAACTGGTGGCCTCAGTCTCCTTCCAAATCTCAACCACCAAACATCTGAGCCATCGGCTCGCTCCTCATGTAAATTATAAGCCATTCCTTCATTTACATGAGACTTCAGATATTCCGAGCATGAATAAATAAATAAATTAACCAATATAATGTGTATTTCAAGGCAGGCAGTTATAAGCAGATACCGGAGTGGCTTTGCAGAGTTTATTAAGTAAGTACTGTAAGCACTCAGTATTTTTTGTTACGTGGTACTTCGCATTCCCTCACCACTCAACCCTCCATTCTCCTTCTCTCTCCTTTATTTAGGTTTTCTCTTTTTTTTTCTCATCGTATCCTCCTAGTCGAGGTTGACCTTTTCGATAATTTAGACCACCTGTCGGGACCGTCCAGAATTTACAGCAACTAAACTCCTTCCACCTTCGAGAGAAGGTCTCCACTCCTCCGGCCAATTTACGACTTGTGTCTCACTATCTCGAAGAAATCAGAAGAAGAATCTTAATTTTGGAGCACAAGCGGGGGGCGAGGGAAGTAGTAGGAAAGAACTTCTTGTATGCAAATACCGAGGCATTAATATATTTCCATGCTTCTTCCTTCCACAAATATTTATAACGCTCCCTAATCCTCTTTACTTGTTATCATATCATTTCAGCGTTTCGCTGCGCTGTTTTTGACTTCTCCTCCTTTATCCTTCGGGAGTTTTGAATATTTATAAGGAGCACAATCCAGGTGAGATTGATTGCAACATTACGGGCTTTACGTCTAAGCCAGCGGAAGGTTCGAGGAACCTTCCTGGTTATATAACGAAAACGAATTGTTTAGAGTCAAAACTTAAGCAGTGGGGTATTGAGTATTTAAACGTCTTCCACAGAGAATAGTAAACTTTTCCATAATTTGAGGTATCTTAATCAATAATTTACTCCATTGCACAACTATTGAATATTCACTACGGCTGAGTTAATTAATGCATCTGGGTCGCCCAAGGGAACCGAATACAGCACGATGGCGGCCATATAATGTACAAATACAATAATCCACGAATCACCTGCCGTTTGCGGTCGGGGAGAGTAGAAGGACTAGAAGGATAAAGAAGAGGAAGTATAGGAGGATCAGCAGGAGTAGAAAGAAAAGAAAACTAAAAATATAATCATTACCTGTACGCCTCGTCCCAGAAATCGTTCCCAATTTTCATTAATAACATGGGAGTTTTCCATGAAGGCCAACAATAAATCTTCACAATATATTTCACGTAGAAGCCTAATGAGAAATCAGGCAGAAAACATCTCACTTCGTTCACGGTCAGATCAACTTGGACGTTGGTGCCTACGAAAAGGTAGGCATGCCTGATCTCACAAGACGAGCAAAGCGTCATAGTTGTTCCCTACGCCAAACCGGAACATTCAGGAGCAATCCCTCAACGTTTAGTTATTTTAATTATTTAATTATTATGAATACAGCTATTAATATTCCACATCAATTATATTGGTTATGCCTTTAAATTACCAGAGCTTCAATCTCGTTCTTCATGATTAATGTATTGTCCTTCTTAGATATAATAAAATTGTCTTTCTTATAATTAAAGTTCCATACATAATATTGACCATTTAAATATTCCGTTTTAGTGTTCTGTCTATAATTACAACGGTTTTACTCAATGTCTTCTCCATTAGGAAGGTCCTCCGTATTTCATCAGCGCCAAATGGTGCTACTGGGGCCTAGTGAAGCACCTAAAATCACGCCTCTTTACCCACCAGGTCAAATGTGCACTGTATCGAACTTTGATGCGTTCATTGCTGACATATGGCTCCAAAACTTTGACACTGGTTAGGAAAGATACTGCGAAATATATTTGGAGCTGTCTGTGGGAGCACAGTCAAGAGCTGAGCATGTTGCGCGAATGGCAGAGGACAAACCCGTCGAAGAAGACGTTGCACTTACTGGTTATCGGAACTGGACAACACAAGCTGCTAGACGAGAAGACTGCAAGAAGGTTGTGGTGCAGGCTAGGGCCCGCCCCGTGCAGTAACGTCAACAAAGACGATAATATTGGAAATGCAAATATTCTGTCGTAGTGTTTTTTGTATAATTACAAATATTTTCCTCTATGATTTCTTCATTAGGAAGGTCCTTTGTATTCCTCCATTTTTATTTGTACATGTTTTTGATTCGTGAAGACAATCTAAATTCTTCGGGTTTGCAGGAGTTAGGTTTATCGATTTTGGTCTTATCAGTATTGAAACGGGTGATTGGCATGTCGACGGAGGGGAACGGCATAGGCACTACGTGAGGAATGTGAGAAGACTAGTTTCTATAATTTAGTTATTTATTTTATCTCTCCCAAAGAGCTAACACTGATCATATATAACATAAATGTCCTCAAGTGCCTTTTTGTAAATGGAACCGAGTGATGAGTTTCTACTAGGTATTTGCTATTATCTGTTATTTATTTTATGCACAAGGCACATTCACTTTTGCAGAACCCGATCAATATAATGGATATTTCCATGTTAGTATAAACTGATAACCCGAACATAACAGCAACCCGTCAGACTCTAAACTTTAGAGAAAAACTTTTAGAAGAAAATACATATTCATATACCCATTCCAACTAGTCAGGATGAGAGCGGAGCATTTTACATTGCATGGCTAAGCCTTTACCTTTGTTGTCAGTTATATCATACTATCATATCATATCATATCATATCATAACATATTATAATAAAATCATTTCATATCATAATCATATTATAATATTTAAAAAAAGTGTTTATTTTTGCATTACGATCAACTGGAGACCAAATTATAGTCTCTACGACGCTTGGTGGCCGAGTAGGGAGTTGACCAACAGGGCTATTTAGATGTACATGTCCACTGGAGATTTGATATTATAGAGTTCTGTTTGATTTACATTCGAGGCACAGAGTTTTTGATTTCATTATTAAATAACTCCTTAATGAAATTAAATTAATCCATCCATTATCTCTCAGAAGGTATTGTCACGTAACAAATGAGTTACCCACCGATTTCTGCCCGTTTATGAGGTGCCTTTTCTTTCCACATCAATTTTTTTCGCATGAGGTTTAACCTTCATCCGCTCGCGTAGGCGGCAGATTGGCCGCCTTCTCGAATTTTCCCGTGTATGGTCGCTCAAAGTATCGTGATAGCCCCAAGAGCGCCATGTATTCTCTAGTTAATATCTTTCCTGCTAGACTACGTTGACTTCCGATCGTGGTGGACACGTCAGCCCAGTCAGTACTGCTCCAAAGTTGGGGACATCAGGTTCGAGCCAATTTGCCGCCTACGCGAGCGGTAACGTGGCAGTTTTCGCATCGCACGATTTTGAAAATGTAAGTAAATATTAATTTTCCTTTCGCATGTATTTTCAACTGTACTAGTTTCACAGTATTCTAGAACATGTGTAGGGCTTCTCATCGATATTTCTTGTCGTACTCTGCTGTATTTTGAACTGAAACATGAATGTTTTGCATCTCGATTTGGAAAGTTCTAATGTTTTGAACTATGGATATTCTAGTTTTGATTTAGCCAGCTTTCCAATTTGATAAGTATTTTAAGTTTTAACTCATCTTCGTGAGTATAATTTTTGTATTTTTGTAAAGTTTTTTTTTACTAAAGTTCTAATGTTTTGAACTATGGATATTCTAGTTTTTGTTCTAGCCAGCTTTCGTTTTAGTTTATTGTCACGTTAGTTATTTGTCGAAATGAGGTAGGTATTATTATGATTATATTCAAACTTTTGTTACCTCCTTTCAATAGAAAAAGTTGCGAACTGCAGAATATTATTTTAGTGCAGAAAACCTTCAAAGACTGAAAATGTGATTTTGATATAATATCTACGTTCTTATTGTGATTGCCATTATCTGAATAAAGAATTTATGATAAAAATGTGCTTGTAATGTTGTGCTGGAGTTCCCTGGTCAAAACTAATTTGAAACGAACGAAGAAAAGTAGTGAAAATTATGAAAAATCAAGGGCGGCCAATTTGCCGCCCACGCGATCGGAAGTGTGACTTCAGGAGAGGCGAGCGGGTGAAGGTTAATTGAAAAGGTGAAAGATTTAATTCAATAGGCAAAAGGCTTAATTCAATTGGTAAAAGGTTTAATTAAAAAGGCAAATCCTATTCGACGCCTACCATTGTTGTTATCAAACAGATGAACTGATGGACGAATGAATTGAATCAAGATTAACTGAAGGAGGAAAAAAGGTGCGAATATTTTGGATATCACAGTCGAACTGCATCTGACTCTGCACTCTTCACACAGCGGGGTCTATTGAAAGGGATTTTGTTCTATGGGAGACCTCACATTCTGGAAGCTCCTACAATTTGCTTATAAGTTAGATAATATAAAAAAGATTTTCAACAAAAAAAGAAAAACCGACTTCAAGAAAATGTGTACAAAACTAAAAAGTAATAAATAATTTTTATGCTCAACAAACGTAATTTATTCAAAGCCGATGCAACAAAAGTTCGAAGTTGGCACCAAATTCCAATAAAATTTATGAAACGAAGGGATACAATAAATATGAAGGCTATGTGTGGGGTTTTTAGTTAAAATTAGGCGCCTTCTTCAAAAAGTTTGTTGCATCAAATACATCTGTTGAAAATAAATGAATAACATTTTACGTAACAATTATTTTTTACTTTCTAGATTTATACACGGTTTTTTGAAGTTGATTTTATTTTTTGTTGATTTTGTTTTTTGTTTTATTGTTCTTTAGTGCGATCAAAACATAGTTTAAAAAAATTAGTTTCAAAAAGATTTTATGAATTATTTTAAGTATAGTTTTCTTTTAGTGCGTTTTCTGAAGTAGGGTTTTTTTCAAGTAAATTTGTTTTTTTGTTAGGTAGGTACCTACCCTCACTTTTCATGCCAACGCCAATACTAGCCCATTAATATACCTCATGATATCAAGTACTGATACCATCATTATTATTTCTCCAATTATTATTTCTCTACTTACAAAACTAGTGACGGACCACCGGGGGATGATCCTCGTTCAGTTGAAAAAAGATTCATCGAAAACGGTCCAGTAATTTCGGGATAATTGCTGGACAAACATTTAAAAAAAATAACATAGAAACAGGTCGAATTGAGAACCTCCTCCTTTTTTGAAGTCGGTTAAAAATTATGATTTTCAGGGTAAATATAAATTTGCAGTACCCAAATCCAGCCTCGAAATTTGTCAAAAATGTTGTCGCAGTTTGAGAGTTTAGCGTGAAGTATTTCATCGCTAACTCGCGGAATACGCGCCACCCCTTGGGTGTCCAGGAGGCTACGGGACTGTCGCTATTGTCTACGCCTAACCTTGTTGGAATGGTTCTGGTGTAGGTGTTCACTTTATAAAAACTATTATATGTATGCAACTTGTCTGGAGGCGTTGGGTATACGTCCACCAATTTTACGTAGAGGAAACGAGAATGATAACGATTAGCGATCTTTACCAACGTGGATAAAATGTCGGGGGGGGGGGGGGGGGATTCAAGAACATACTAGTTGAGTGAGCTTTTCAACCGTTTTTCCACAAGTTGGCAGGCCTCATTGTTGCTTGCTTATACTCTCGCTTTCAAGAATGCAGTTGCTATCGAAAGCTTGCGGGGACCGTGGACTGGTCCACTTATTTAGCGAAGTAGGAGCAATAATTCAGCATCACAATAACCCAAATTTTTGCCCGATTATGGGGCAACACGCCTCAGCACGCGACCATCCTAGAACATCAATTTTTTTAATTTGAAATGTGGTTGGTCCCACACACACACACACACACAAAAAAGAGGACGAGGAGTATAACCGGAACCTTGCGCCCACCTCTCTCTTCACACTCTCCGTCAACATGACAATTAACGAAAACCCACCCGGAACTTTGAGTCTTGGCTTTGGATCATCTAAAAATATACAGGCAGCCGGGCAACCTACCTGCTTGATTTTTTTAAGGCTACCTGGCAGCTGTAGGATCTCGCCAGTCTCAAACTGGTTGTTTGTGGTCCAGTTCGTTAACATGTGACCGACTTCGGGCAAGCAAGTACCGTTTTCATCCTTCTACCACCAGACAATCTTTAATGAATATCATCTACGCTCCTCCTCGCGGCCAGGACCAATCACGAAGGCTCTTTTTTACCTCAGTCTTTCTCTCTCTGTTTCTCCGTTAATGGCAGACTCTTATGAATGCTTTAGGCAACCAATTAGATGAGAACGACGGTCCACTCTTCAATCTCTTTTAATGGACACTTTGGAGGAGCTCCCCTTTTTTTTGGAATGCACAAAATAGGTACTAGCCTTCGCGCTGCCGTGGCCTTTTCAGCCTGTAATATCGAGCGATGCGATAAACTTCATTAACTCTAGAATTAATTAATGTAGCTTTCTTCCTAATCTTGCTTAATGATGGGGTTAAGTAAAGGTAGTAATTATAAAAGAAGTGATAAGTTGCCTCTACAGGTCGAATTCTTGCTGAAAACGAACGATTTATGCTTTACAAAAAGTCAGGGGCTTCACAAACACAGAATACAATTCTGGACTCATGCCTCGCGATAAGGAATTCAAAATATTTAGGGGGCACCTATCGTATTAATTTGAGGTTGTGAACGGTACCTAGGGAATGTAGTGTAGTATTGTACACCAGGCACCAATGACGGCATGTATGGTTGTAAGCCTGGAATGATCCAGGTTATTTACAGTCAAAGTCTGAATAATAATAATAATAATTTAGTTCAAAATTGCATCTATATCTCTCTCGTTTTGGTTCTGCACAAAACATTATTCATAATGCTGTTGGAATATGGCGATAAGCTCACGTCAAGTTAGCATAACACTGGATGAAACTGATTAAGGACGTCAGTTCGGGTCTGCATTATTTCGTTCATTGACACGGTTGTTGGGAACGCATCACATCCGAATTACAGCTTATCACCCGGAAGCCAATGGCATGGTGGAACATTGGCATAGGTGTTTGAAAACGGCAATCCGTTGTCATGCCTCTCCACACTGGCACGACATTCTTCCCCTTGGTAGTATTAGGATTACATGCAGTAATCAACGAGGACCTTGGTTCACCAGCTGAGATGGTGTACAGTCCCACATTGGGACGACCTGGCCAGTTCTTTCATGGGACCGAAACTAAAGAAGATATCCCAAGTTTGACTGGGCATCTCTCTTGGATTGCTATCAGCGTCTTGTACCAGTTGATATACATGGATCCAAGAAAAAGAACACTTTTGTCCACAAAGATTTAGCTACGTGTTCCCACGTCTTTGTCCGACACGACGCAGTGCGACGCCTGCTGCAACTACCGTATGATGGCCCATACCCAGTCCTCGAGCGTCAACACAAATTTTTCAAGCTACGCGTCAAGGAGAAGGGTACTGTCGTCGCGATCGATCGGCTGAAGCCAACTTTCATAGCAGCGACGACAAAAGCGCAACCCGATCCTCCTTCAACTTCATCGCCCACGTCGGCGTCGGCGCTTTCCGAAGACAGTTTCCTTCGCACTGGAGAGGGAATCCGTGTAGCGATGCTACAATATTTATTTGTTTGTAATTTTACGTTGATCCTAGCTGTGGCTTCTAAATTCTTCGGAAGTTTCCTGTTTACTGGTTCCTCCAACCTCGTATCAATCAATTAACCCGGCTATCTTATGTAATTTGTGTTTAAAAATGCTTTATAAACAGCCGAGGAATTTTGTTCTCAAGTACTCGAGCTTTTTAATTGTTTGTTGACGTCGTAGGAAGGCTGGTCTCCCCAGCAGCAGAGGAATTTGTATACCAACGTACCTACTGTTGCCAGCATAGCTTTGCTGTGATTGATTCCATTCCGCTTACCTGGTGACTATAGATGTTTAATTACTACCACTTCGTTGTCATGAAACATATTTTATTTATTTTTTAATCGTTATACTGTTGCACCTTTTGTAGAACTGTGTTAATGTAAATAACCATTAATATAATTTATTTATTGGAATGATTGGAATACTGGTGCGGCTGTGTTTCGTGTGGTGTTAGTCGGTTGTCTTGGCCGGCCTGTGGGCTTCCTTGGATTCCGACAGCAACTGTAGTCTGCGCGTGAGCAAACGTGAAATCCTTGCCACTCTCATATTTAACTACCTGAGCGAATAGTTATGATGGTCCCATATAAATTTCATGAAAATCTAAATCTAAATTTAGTCTGCGCACGCGCAAAAGTGAACTACTTGCCACGCGCATAACTACGTGGAAGAATGGTCGTAATGAGCTGGAATTTGCGGGGCATGTGTTGGTTGGTCCCTAAATGATCTCGGAATCACGTTCATACGTTTATTACCTACATGTTTTAGGGTTCAATCATAAAGTATGTAAACGGTGCATACCCGCCCACTTCAGGAAGTGTAGGATACGTGTACAATTCTAACCAATGAAGCCAAATGTCGAAGAAGAGAGTAAGAAGAAGTGATATAAATCCCAGAATGAAAGGGAGCAGTGTGCTAAAGCACATCGACGGGAGCATCGAGAGGGCAATACTGCCCCCGTAAGGAAGAACGTCCTAAGTCCATTTTTGTGATTCGAGAAAAACGAGGTTAAGTGAGATTTCTTCTGCCATCCACCCAGTTCAATTAATTCAAGCCCAACTTGTTCGATCGTGTCTCATATCTATTCCCCCAACTCATCCACATACTGTTCAACCATGCAATTAATTACCTTGACGATAATTATCAATTTTAGCGCAATTATACGGACATAGGACGGTCTAACCTAGTATGCACTACATCGGACGACTTGAACGTATATGGTACCAGGTTAGAACGTCTTATCTACACGGAAAATTTCGCTTCATTCAGTTTTAAAAATACTATTATTACCCCGTATAAAAAAAATTCTCCAATAATTTATCATCCAATGAGACCATGAATCCTAAATTAAAATTGAAAGTCCAGGAGTCCCTGATGTAGGCATTTTTTACCTCATATTCAAATATCAGTGTGCACATAAAATCCTTATATTAAATAGATACCTATTTTCTCTGGTTCCAAACCTTTAGTAGTAATGGGTAAGGTAACCAAATCATTAACAAATTAGCATTCTTCTAGGAAACAAAGTTCATTTATTATCTTTTTTGCATTAGGTAGGTAAATTCATTTCATGAATTATTGTTTCGTTAACAGCCTTGATTATCACTTTTATAACACAGCACTGAAACGTAAAATATAATTTACTAGTCTCTTTTGGTTTATTATTTTTAATAATGAACCATTGGAATCGAGCATGAAGAAAAAAAATTCTAGCCCCCCCCCCCCCCCGCCATCAAAATTTGATGGTTTACGTTTCAAGGTATGCAGAATCCAAAACTGCAATAAAAATATTTCTGTCTGTCCGCCGTACGGGCCACTTTTCTTAGTTACCATGAATAAAAATTGATGAAATTCGGGTTATCGGTTCCGTTCGGGGTCTAGTTGGTCCTCGAAGCTCGACGTTACTGTCATTCATCTCTAAGGGGTTCAAAATAGGGGTGGAAAATTTCAGAACGCCGTAGCTCGAAAACTTTCGATGGAAGAGTATGTTTTTTTTTTACGATATTAAATTAGTCTTGAGCTAAACAATTTTTTGAGACCACCCGGAGCACTGTACGGCCAGCCATTCGTGTGCACCAAAAAGCTTCGTCAACATGTCGTGAATCAAACGGTATAAATCCAGCCGGGATTTCATCACTAAGGAGCACCTGATTATAATCAAGGATGGCTGTATGAAGTCGAGTTGGTTGTTCTGCGATATTATTTCATTTGATAAGTGATGGACTATTGGCTTTTGTTGGTAGGTACTTGTGAAACTTGAACAAACTTTGAATTATTATTGATGGGTAAATTATTACACAACGGTTCATCTACCAAGAAGGGGCTGGATTTTGTTGATCGGTACTTTTGCAACTTGTACAACCATTGAAGTATTATTGATGGGCAAGTTATTACACAACGGTTCATTATACTTGACCAGAGGGTAGGTACTGAATACAGAAAACAGTGATCTACGCAGAAGGGGCATCTATTTCTCTCCACATCAACAATTTTCCCTCAGAAATTCATTATTTGCGTTTCTTTTCGCCATTTTAGTTACTGTTTGCCATCGACAGAATTATTTTAGCAACATTTAACTCGTTATTTAGGTAGGTACCTAGTAACGAGTACGGGGTTAGGTACCTACTAACCTACGGAGGGTCTGCGATCTACATATTTTGTACTAGTACATATTATATAGACGGGTTATCTGTACAGAGAGCTGTGATCTGTAAAAGAAGGGTATTCTGTACAAAATAATAAACCGTTGTGCAGGGATTTGCAGCGTTTTTAACATTATATTTATCAATATGATTATTAATTGCTGAGGAACCTTTAAAAATACTTATATCAGTCTAAGTCATAAAAGATGACAGTTTTAATATTAAACTATTTTTGAAACTGTGCCTAACTAACATTGTCTCTGAATGTACTTGTACATTAACTAATCAACTCGAATGAATGAACGTATTTATAATATAGAAAAATAGTACATTGGAAGTATCATTAAAAAATGTTGTAACACTTGAAAATGGTCACGAAGGCTAATCAGTCTAAATTGGTAACATCAGTGTTTGCATCATCAAGGGACTCTTCTACAACGCTGACTGGCAATGACTCCCAAAAATGAAGACGATTTCCACAATCTGGAATAATTGCCTTCAACTTTGTAATTAAGTTATCCTTCTCCTCCTGTCTTTCTTTCCTTCTGCCTTGGCAATAGGGAATGACCGCTTCTGACCCCACTCACTGGGAGGATGGTCACTGGAGGAACTACCATGATACTGCTAAGACATTTCGCAATATTATTAGCCAAGAAATGCCACTTAGGACAGAACTGCGTTGAGCAATTATTGCTGCCAAACTAGGCCAGAGTGTCCTAAGTAGAAATGATTAGGTTAAAACGTCCTACCTCGAGGGCTGAAGTCGGACATAGGACGATCTAGCGTAGTATAATACTACGCTAGATCGTCCCAAGTCCGACTTCAGCCCCAAGTAGGACGTTTTAACCTAATATGTTCCACATAGGACACTCTGGCCTAGTTTAGACAGCAAAGTGGTGCAAATGGACTTAGGACAAAGCGTTTTTTCACTGCTTTCTACTACATGTAGGACGTTCTAACCTAGCTCAAAAAACGCGTCTCGTCGAGCTCTACCAGGCCATGTCCTTAACTCAAAAACTGAAAAAATGGACTTAGGACGTTCTTCCTTACAGGGGCAGAATAGCTGTACTCATTTTTCAACGGGACCACCTTGAATGTGATTTATTTTTTTTAATTTTTTTTTTAAGTGATCCCATAAAAAATATCATGATTAAATCGGCGAAAAGGAAAAAAAAAATCCAGACTAGTTTTGAGTCAACTCAATTTGCTTCTCGCCATTTTTTGTGATTTCTGTGGAGTGGGCCAATATTTGCACTGCCACTTTGAGGGTACAATTTTAGAACTTATTTTATCGTTGAAAACCAATAACTCTTAGCATAAAAGGTGGCCTTGAAACGTCTGTTCCTTCCTATCATTTAGTTTGCTGTCACAGCGGCAGATTAGGTACATCAGAAAGTCTTTTTGAATTGGATAAAAGTTCCAGTGGTGCAGCATGGCTATATTCTAAGTGATTTTACGAATATTTGAACAGTTTTGCCCCAACGTCTTGTTACTGAGTGTTTTTCATTGAGTGTTGTTTTTGGAAGTTATTAGCTATGTACCTATATTTTGATCCGCTAAAACTCACGTTTGACCCACTTTTATTTTTTGAATGTTCTTTGATTTACCGATGCACAGGGTAGGTGTTGGAAAATGCCTACCATTTAGGGTTTATAATTTTAAAGGACTGTACGAACGCGATTTCAGTCATTTTAAGATATGATATCGAAAGAGAAGGCTCTAACTCATCATTTCATTCTAATTCGGGATGCCTGCTGATATTATTTTAGGAGATACCATATATTTTCGACGATGTGATTTTACGGATGTCCAAACTGTGGAGATTAGCCCCTGTAGCAGAAAATATGAAGAAATAATGAGGATTCTAATAAAACATATCCTAAAAAACTTATTTATATCGTAATGAGAATAGTTTTGTGGTTATGACCACTATATTTGACTCATTAAACTTGATTGGAAGTACTTATTTGTTGATTTTGGTATCCCCTGAGAACAAAAAAATCCTTTAAACCAAAAACTTTACAAAATACCTGTTTCTCCAGACCACCAGCATTCATCCTCATACATACCCATCTTGTTTTTAGGGAGGCCCCTTGAGGCCTGGCGGAATCGTCAAAGGCTTCTCATAGTCAGGGGCGACCCTATTGTTTTCTATTTCGGTTGGAAGGAGTGAACACTCAGTGGAGAGAAAAACGCTGCAAAGTCCTTGTCACATGGGGTTTATTATTCTACAGAAATGTTGGCTGTACATTTATTGTTTGTTTCATGTGAAATAATTGAAATAGCTATTTCTGATGGTTTCCACCAATTTTGGCCCCCAAAACACAAATTAGGTAGGTACGATCTTTTTTTTTTTTTTTTTTTTTCAAATTATCTTTGATCATTGGTAGTGCCATCATTTAATCGTCTTGATCCACGTGTTGACACTTTTTCTAGTGTTATTCTACAAATTGATGGTGATTTCGCAGGTATTTGACTCATAAAAAATCAATTTTGGGAGCTGAACATCTGGTACAACCTCAATTTTCCACTCCTTGGCCAAAATCGACTTCATATTCGATCTTCTCGTCCCCAAAAACATGGAAAACGATACCTCAAAAGCTCATGTTACCAAAATGTTGCTAAAACGCAAAAAGTACCTATTTTCACACACATTTTCACTCATAACACCCCTGGGTATATTCCGATCAGGCTGAAAAGTTTCGGGACACAACTAGGGCCCAAATGGAGCATGTGTGCGAAAGAACGACTTTTCTAGATCGAAAATGAAGCCTGTACACGTGATACGGCGGACGGCGGACGGCGTACGGCGTACGGCGGACGGCGTACGGCGGACGGCGTACGGCGGACGGCGGACGGACATTGCATTTTTTGAATCTACACACCTTGAAACGGAAAAGAAAAAAGTTTGAGGGGGTGTTGTAAAAATTTTTTGCTGAGCGATTACATAGGTGTATTATTCACAGAATAATAAACCAAAATAACCAACTATGAATCCGTTTCAGACCATTCTAAAGCTGAATCCGTCGAAAAAAAACATAGGTGTATGTCTGTGTGTGCGCGCGTGTGTGTGTGTGGTGCGCAAATTTTGTATCCGATGCCCAGGCCACAATTCTCAACCGATTTGCGTGGTTATTTTTTATATGACTCATTTTTATTCGACTCACTTTTGAGTCTAGCTGTGCACTACGTCGCCGCAATTTTGAAATTCACTTAAAGAGGGGGTGGAGGGGGTAATATTGAAACTGTATGCACAATTCTCAACTTCTTCTTCTTTTGGTTTATTATTCTGTGAATAATACACCTATGTAATCGCTCAGCAAAAAATTTTTATAGCACCCCCTCAAACTTTTTTCTTTTCCGTTTCAAGGTGTGTAGATTCAAAAAATGCAATGTCCGTCCGCCGTCCGCCGTCCGCCGTCCGCCGTATCACGTGTACAGGCTTCATTTTCGATCTAAAAAAGTCGTTCTTTCGCACACATGCTCCATTTGGGCCCTAGTTGTGTCCCGAAACTTTTCAGCCCGATCGGAATATACCCAGGGGTGTTATGAGTGAAAATGTGTGTGAAAATAGGTACTTTTTGCGTTTTAGCAACATTTTGGTAACATGAGCTTTTGAGGTATCGTTTTCCATGTTTTTGGGGACGAGAAGATCGAATATGAAGTCGATTTTGGCCAAGGAGTGGAAAATTGAGGTTGTACCAGATGTTCAGCTCCCAAAATTGATTTTTTATGAGTCAAATACCTGCGAAATCACCATCAATTTGTAGAATAACACTAGAAAAAGTGTCAACACGTGGATCAAGACGATTAAATGATGGCACTACCAATGATCAAAGATAATTTGAAGAAAAAAATCGTACCTACCTAATTTGTGTTTTGGGGGCCAAAATTGGTGGAAACCATCAGAAATAGCTATTTCAATTATTTCACATGAAACAAACAATAGATGTACAGCCAACATTTCTGTAGAATAATAAACCCCATGTGACAAGGACATTGCAGCGTTTTGGTGTATTATTCCGTGAATAATACACCTATGTATTCGCTCAGCAAAAAAATTTTATAACACCCCCTCAAAATTTTTTCTTTTCCGTTTCAAAGTGCGTAGATTCCAAAAATGCAATGTCCGTCCGCCGTCCGCCGTACGCCGTATCACGTGTACAGGCTTCATTTTTGATCTAAAAAAGTCGTTCTTTCGCACACATGCTCCATTTGGGCCCTAGTTGTGTCCCGAAACTTTTCAGCCCGATCGGAATATACCCAGGGGTGTTATGATTGAAAATGTGTGTAAAAATAGGTACTTTTTGCGTTTTAGCAACATGTTAGTAAAATGAGCTTTTGAGGTATCGTTTTCCATGTTTTTGGGGACGAGAATACCGAATATGAAGTCGATTTTGGCCAAAGACGCGGAAATTGAGGTTTTACCATTGGTTCAGCTCCCAAAATTGGTTTTTTTAAAGTCAAAAACCTGGAAAACTGTCTGAAATCACCATCAATGTGTATACTAACATTAGAAAAAGTGTAAACAGCTGAATCAAGACCATTAAATCGCACTACCAATGATCAAAGATGATCTGGGGGAAAAAAAGTGTACCTATTTCATGTTTTGGAGGCCAAAATTGGTGGAAATTATCAGGAATAGCTATTTCAATCATTCCACATGAAAGAAACTATAAATTTAACTGCCAACAAGAATCTGTAGAACTCCAATAGAATAATAAACCCATGTGACAAGGACTTTGCAGCGTTTTGGAATCTGCGCACCTTGAAACGGAAAAGAAAAAATTTTGAGGGGGTGTTATAAAAATTTTTTGCTGAGCGAATACATAGGTGTATTATTCACAGAATAATAAACCAAAAGTGTCAACACGCTGATCAAGACGATTAAATGGCACTACCAATGATCAAAGATAGGTACAAATTGAAAAAAAAGCGTACCTAATTCGATTTTTAGGGCCCAAAAATGGTGAAAACCATCAGAAATAGCTAGGTATCAATTATTTCACATGAAATAAACAATAAATGAACAGCCAAAATGCCTGTAGGTATGTCTAGTAGAATAATAAACCCATGTGACAAGGACTTTGCAGCGTTTTTATTTGACTAAGTTTTGGGTCTGGTTGTGCAACACGTCATCGGAATTTCGAAATTCACTTCAGGACTGGGGGTAATACACCCCTTGAACTATAGGTATACATCACCAAAAAGGGCATCCTCTGCATTACCTACTTAACAATATATTTCTATTGTATTTCATTTCTTATGTTTTTCATAACGCAACTAGCCTAATTTAGTATAAAATCTAAAGGATTATTTCTGCTAACTAGTATTAGAAGTAAAATTACCTTACCTTCCGGAGGAATCCGTCGTCACTACTTAATCGAGTACTGGAGGCGACCGCTGTCATCGAACAATCGTAGGATTCTCTCGACGGCTTGATGATGATGTCCTTACCTCGAAAGCGCTCGCCTCCAGTACTCGACCACCTAGTGACGACGGATTACGCCGGAGGTTATGGTAATTTTAGCCTAATTCACTTTATGAATGCAGGTATTAATCAATGAAAATGTGCAAATTTTCAAATGAGAAGAATATCCAATAGAAAAAATATAAACCTTTTGATGAATTTCAATCTTAGTAAGTTAGAAAAATAATGAAGTCAAAACGCTCCAAGAATCTAAAGACGCTGTGAGACGCTCGAATAATCCATGCCATTTTGGACCCATCGGAAACATCTATAATGTCAAAAACCAAACTGGGGAGAGAAATTTGCACATTTTCCTCCAGTTAGATATAGGTACTTACCTGTTTACAGAGAATTATCGTATTCGATTCATCATGCCGTTCTAGAACTGCTGACTCGGTGCGTACCTAGATTTGATTACCTAGGCCAAGATCAAGCATCAAGGTAATAAAAATCAAGATAAGAGGTCAAGCCTCGGAAGAAAGGGCCAATCCTATCGGCAGATGGTGGCAGTTGATTGTAGATCCCATCACCGACAGCGGTAGTAAGCCAAGCGCCCTCTTACGACGAAGAGTTGAAACTTTCAAGTTCTAGCCATAGCCATTAGATCGCGCTGAAGTAGGTACTCACAACAGAATCGAGCACGGGAAGTAAAGGACGTAGAGGCGCTGAGTTGCAAAACTGGCCAAGTCAATTTTGACTCATTTTGGGAAAACAAAAAAAAAAGTTTAGAGACGAATTTTTGCTCCAAGTTGGACATTTTAGGGTTTCTATTCAAAGAGTAGGGTTCTTTAAATGAAAACAAATAGAAACCTGACCTAAAACTCTCTTTATGGAGGTGGAATTCAATAAAAATGTTAGGACGTAACAAAACAAAAGGACACAAAAGGACCAAAAAAACCCCCCTGGGGAGGAGGAGGAACAAAAGTCTGAACTTAACTAGTTTTGCAACTGAACTCGAACGATCTAACTAGTTTTGCAACTGAGCTGGTGTCATCTAAACAGTTCTGAATTGAAAATGAGAATGGTATCAGTAGATAATGAGACTCGTATCAGTAGAAAAAACTAGTTACTTACCTGGGAGAAAATATCATTGTTGTCTATGCTTACCACTGGGCTGCTGCTTGTTTCCTTTTCCATACTCCAGGATTCACTTTTAGAGATTTTTCAAAGAAAATGAAGCTACTGCAATGGGTATGTTCTACAATTTTCAGAACATGAATTTTTGAAATCTTTTTATAGGCAAATCCGTTCCAGAGCTTCCTGAATTCATCCCTAGATTTTAGCACCAATTTATACGTATGTATACACGCGTAGGTATATATACATATGTGTATATAAATACATACGTATTTATTATATACTAGCATGACCGCTCGCTTCGCTCGCTATCCGAGATTCGCTGTACGCAGTATCGTGGAACCAACAAACGACGGAAAAATCCCATAGCCTACCGGGTATTTGTGCCCAATTTTATCAAAATCCGTCAAGCCATTCAGGAGTTGACCATGGTCGACCATATTTCCGCTATGGTCAGGGAATTAAAAATGCGCCTACGTTCAACTTGGGAGGCTACCGGATATTGCTGCCAAATTTGGTCGATATCCGTTGAGCAATTCGGGATTCGACCATGGAGGGGCCCATGGATGCGCTATGGTCGACCGCGGGGGTAGTCCGAAGGGTCGATCGTAGATAGAATTTCACGTAGATTACGAATACGCGATAAAAAATAGGGGTTACCATTTCAATTAACGAAGTTGACCATGGTCGACCATAGTTCCGCTATGGTCAGGGAATTAAAAATGCGACGTTGCACAACTTGGGAGCCTACTGGATATTCGTGCCAAATTTGGTCGATATCAGTTGGGCAATTCGGGATTCGACCATGGTCGACCATAGTTCCGCTATGGTCAGGGAATTAAAAATGCGACGTTGCACAACTTGGGAGCCTACTGGATATTCGTGCCAAATTTGGTCGATATCCGTTGAGCAATTCGGGATTCGACCATGGTCGACCATAGTTCCGCTATGGTCAGGGAATTAAAAATGCGACGTTGCACAACTTGGGAGCCTACTGGATATTCGTGCCAAATTTGGTCGATATCCGTTGAGCAATTCGGGATTCGACCATGGTCGACCATAGTTCCGCTATGGTCAGGGAATTAAAAATGCGACGTTGCACAACTTGGGAGCCTACTGGATATTCGTGCCAAATTTGGTCGATATCCGTTGAGCAATTCGGGATTCGACCATGGAGGGGCCCATGGATGCGCTATGGTCGACCGCGGGGGTAGTCCGAAGGGTCGATCGTAGATAGAATTTCACGTAGATTACGAATACGCGATAAAAAATAGGGGTTACCATTTCAATTAACGAAGTTGACCATGGTCGACCATAGTTCCGCTATGGTCAGGGAATTAAAAATGCGACGTTGCACAACTTGGGAGCCTACTGGATATTCGTGCCAAATTTGGTCGATATCCGTCGAGCCGTTTGGCCGTGCATAGAAGGACAGACAGACACACAGACAGACAGAGATTCGTTTTTATAATATAGTAGAGATAGAGATATATGTATTTATTTATTTATGTGTCACTCCAGACGATATGTGAACTAGGGTACATGTTCCAAGTCCCAAATTTCGCCGTAATGTTCGTATTGCCAAACAAACGGATGAGTTTGAAAATGAGCAATTTTCAAAAATTCAAAGGGGGTCAGGTCAAATTTGAGTTTTAGGGGTCAAAAATCGGTAAAAATGGCTACAACCGCGAATATCTGATATAAAATCACTATGCTGGTTAGTAATGCCGCATTTACACGATGCCAGTGAGCAGTCCAGCTGACTGGCGCCAGCGAACTAGCGCCAGTAACTGGCGTCGTGTAAACACCACTGGCCTCCAGTGACGTGCCAGTCCAGTCGAAAAAAGTCGCTCCAGTCGACTGGCCTCATGAGTAGGTTTCAGGCCAGTCCAGTTCCCCCCACCACCGATAATTCGAGGTGGCGTGACTCACTGGAATCGTGTGAATCACAGGAGGCGTTCCAGTCCAGTTGGCCCTCCAGTTGCAGTGTAGTGTAGTGAAGCAGAAGCTCATCAAACGTTTCAGGGGAAATTCTCAGCAGATCTCTATATTCAGAAGGGTCTTCTGATCTTAATTCCTGAAGCAGCTGACATGAGGCCCCAGACGAATTTCTCCTCAAAATCCATTCCCTCGTCCACACTCTGTGTGTAGAGAGTTCTTCTAGGAGCACTTCTGATGATTCTCGCACAAAATCACGGCACAAATCGCGCAAATACTCCCTTAATTGAAAGCGCGATAGCCTTGATGACGCAATCGCCTCCATCATTTTTGGTCAACTGGAGCCAGTTGAATTGGTTACGTCTGAACCGATACTGGCGCCAGTCAGCTGGCTTCCAGTTTGCTCCAGCTTGCGGGCGCCAGTCAACTGGATCGTCTACTGGCATCGTGTAAATGCGCCTTAAGGGTGAGCAGAGACAGAAAAATACCATTTTAACTGTTTTTCATACAGAGCAGGGAGCACGTTAGGGTTTTTTGGGGTAAAAATTGGTGGAGGGCTAAAAATCAATATTAATTCACCTGAGGCCGTGTGGGATGGTGATTAACGACAGGACGAGGACTATTTCGGTGATAAAAATAGTTGTATAAAAAAAAGAAGAAAAAAAGAGTGGGTCAAATTTGACTGGGTCAAAAACCGGTAATAATGGCTAAAATCATGGAAAAAATTATATAATTTTACAACAACTGGTAGGGTTTCTCGCTATAATATCGTCTTTTTACGCAATATATTTCTTTGAAAATTCGCTCTTATAGCCATGGCTGAAACCTTTTTCCTTCTGTCCTTACCTTCCCTTAACACAGGAGGTTCAAAAATTCATTTTTAGCACCGCGAAACCACTCAAAAATGAATCATCGAAAAATATCTACAAAGATGATGCAGCCCAAGAGCAAACAACTAAAAAAAAAAGCCAGACCTAAAGACCTTTCGACATCAAATAATGCCAGTCAACAGTTCTACTAACCTTCCTTTCAACAGGTTTCAACAGGTGGAGAAAAATCGAAGGTTCAAAACTATTAAAAGATGAAACCCTTATTTGGAAAGCACATAGTGCGAGGGTAGTTTTAGTGGATGTAGCCAGCACTGAAACCAAAGCAGTGGACTGGTACAAAATTTGGAGGTAGCCATGTTTGATTCAGAACTCGCCATGGACAAAGCCAGTTTTGCTAACAAATGCATCTTTTAACCTTCAGTTACAAGAGGATCTAAAGATTTTTGACGCAAAATATCGCCAATGGATTCCTCGCTACGAAAACCTTTAGGATTGGCTGTTACCTCAAATTCGGCGAAAATGGACTTGGCCACTTTTGCAACTCTGCGCCTCATACGTGGTAGGATGATTTTATACCTTATAACTCGGGCCGAGTTGTTTAGTTCAGTATAAAGGCTGTTTTTTGTGGGTACTTACGGTCTACTTATATAATTGTCATTAGAAATCGAAACATTCAACTGATCAGGTCCGTTTCAGTCCATGGATTACTTCTTGGGCCGGCATGATATTACGCTACCAATACGAGTAGGTACATACATATTACAAGAACAACCCTATACCCTATACCTATTAGTCTCTAAATATTGAGCATACGTTGGTCTGCATTTGATGAAATTTATATGGGACCACCTGGACACAACACCAATACCATCCAAATAGACACATCCAACAGAGAGGGAAGGATCAATTTTCCATAGTATATGCACATCCAAAAGCAAGGTGGGAAGCACCGAGCAAGCTTTTGGCGGGTAAAGTGGATATCAGTCCTTTTTGCGGCTGCTGAGGTTTTTTTGCTGAGTAAATTTTTATAACAGGGTTTTATATTACATCTGTAACAGTGTGGGCTGTTCTCGATACATTTTTTCTTCCGGTGGAGACGGGATCGGTGACGGGAACGTTCTTAACCGGTTATAATCTCACTGGTCTAGGAGGGGGACCTCGAGGGTCCACCCCCACTGTTACACTCTATCACATGGTAGCAGAGCGTGGTTCGGTAGTCTGCGCTGAGCACTTCATCATACTCCATCCACTTTTCCAAAGGTTTTCCAGAAGGATTCCTTTACTAACAACCTGTCCCTTTGATAATACATATATCTATTGGCTTCCCCACCCCCTTTCTCCCCTTTAGGGTGTCAGTATAATTAAAATATACTGAGCTCAGCTCATTAGAAGGCGAATGATGCCATGTCCCAGTTGACAAGTCCCAATAGTTCTTCCATCCCAACGATGGAGGTTGATCACCTAGAGGGTGCCCAGATGAGCACAATTCACTGGACAACATCCTCTGACAACATTATCCGCCACTACTCGTATGTAGAACATTTCATTCCCCCTTTTCCCTCTCATACTTCTACTACCCAAAAGTATGTCATGTGGGTAGGAGTGTAACAGTGTGGGCTGTTCTCGATACATTTTTTCTTCCGGTGGAGACGGGATCCTTATCGATATCCTTTCTTAACCGGTGATAATCTCACTGGTTAGGAGGGGGACTCTCGAGGGTCCACCCCCACTGTTACCCTCTGTCACACATCTGTTTGCATGTATGGAGTAAGCAAACTGGGAAAAACAGTTACTAAACATTTTTTCCCAGTGAACAAGTGTGCCAAATTTCCGCTCTTGAAACCCTTTCTACGAGTAACTTACTCCTATAAACTCCCCCCCCCCCCCCCCATGGGGTGAAATGTGTGTGTTTGTGGGGGGGGGGGGGGGGAGGCAAAATACACAAAATGAGAGCATAACGAATGTGTGTGCGAAATTTCAGCTGTATCCGTTATGTCCGTGAGGCTGTCAAGAAGTAGAAAATCTTGAAAATAGCTATTTTCAAAAGGCCATAACTCCATCATCTGATGGTCCCCAGGATTGAGTTCTGGTACACGTCCTCAGCTGTCCTCCAATGAGAGGATCAGAATTTGATCTGATCATTTCGCTCTATACTTGGCTACTCTTTGCCTCACCCCCTTGAGTGGAGAGGGGTTAGTCCAACAGCTACATGGGTCATACTTGGTCATGTCACCACGTGTCACGGCGGTCACCCATCCAAGTACTAACCACGCTCGAGGTATCTTAACTTCAATGTTCTCAAGGACGGTTTATTCCACCTGATAAGGCCGTTGGGCCTATAACGCTAATACAGCTTGTCAAGTGGCTTAACACACTTGTGAACTCCTTGACACTTAATCCTTTCAAGGATTTAAATAGTTCCCAAATATTATACATAACGCCTCTTATGCGCACTAACGTCACTCCCAGAATGCGGGTAGCAGCGATCAATAATTATTCATACTGCATGAGGGATTCTTTGCTCAACGGTCTTACTGACTATATTAAAACTATGAAACTACTGAATCTACGACTACTGGTCAGCAGGTGCTGTGTTCCAGCTGAATTCTCACGACTAGATGTTTTAGTTGCTATTTTAGTTGGAGTTGTATACTTAGTTTGCAACTGTAAAAACTGAGTTTAACAGTGAAGAAGCTACTCAGCTAATAGGTATGTTGTGAGTTGTGGACACAGGCGTAAGTTGTGATGATTGAGTAGTAGCAACTACGAGTAAGGCAATTGCACCAGTTACTGGACACGTAACAGTTATTGGACGCCTCGTTATATTTCCTACATTTTTTCATTTTAATTTTAGATAATGTATTTTTGAGCAGTAGGTACCTAACGCTGTATATAAACATGGGTGATCTGGCGCCAAATTACATGAAGGTACATTGGTAATGCGCTAGATAGGTACGCATGATCTGCGACACATTTCGACCCGAAACAGAATCATTTATAACTCTGTTAGGCTCATATACCTTTTTTAAACCTTTTTACCACCCGTTTTTCTAAACAGAGAGAGAAAAAAAAAATTAGGAAGTGCAATATTTATGACTGAGAACCATATAGGTGCCTACCTACCCAATAAATAAAACAGAACTTTTAACGTAATAGGTACCTAGTACACGTGGACCCGGTCTTGAACATCTCAAACAGAAAAATAAGAGAAATGTACAATAGAAAATTTAATCACTGAAAAAGAACGCTCTCAGACGATAGATTTCCCCAGGGAACCTGAATACGGCCCTTGGTTTTTGGGTAGGTATTTACCTGTTTTCCTATACATTGGTGTCCGAAAATTCCAGTTGGTTGGCTGTTCAAGTATTATAATAAGGATGTCCAATAACAGGAACAGTAAGAATGATTATTAGGCATCCAGCTTAGACTACTGCAGGTTATTGCTTGAAAACAACTGGTATGAATACTGTAAATGAATACCTACTAAACAGCTACTAAGGTAAAGACATTTTTGTTCAACTAGGTGATGATCATAGATCATGGGTAACCGGCGCTCGCTGTTTGTAGCCTACATTACTTAAAATATTATTTACCTTCACAAATAATGATTAGGATTATCGCTATAATAAGAATTTTATGAGGCACCTAAGTATCAAACTCAGCTAAAGCAAACCTCGGCCAAACTTGGAAAAACAAATTTAAAAAACCTAGGTATTTGTCTGGGTACTGGTCATCGGGCTCTATCCGTATTATTGTAAAATAAATAAATAATTATCTGCAAAATAGATTGGGCTAAACGAACGAGTGGTAAACAGGAGAATCTCCAACCACACATTGTTAAGCCAACTTATTCTGCGCTGAACATTTATCTAGTAGTGAGTTTTGAACAACTAATTCTGCTCATTTACCTCGTTCGATATTTCTTCTCGTTAAAAAATGTTTAATTTCGAATGACTACTTGGCTAAAAATGTTGCTTGGCTAAAAATCTTCTAAAGTACTAACCGTCACTGGTATGATCTTAGTTGATAGGTGTTTCATAGATACCTGATACTGAAACAATGTTAACATACGAAAGGTTATTTCATACCTCGACCACCGATTAAGGGCGGTTCCACACCCTCTCACATCCCGATAATAACCAAAACTTTCATTTTAATCTGCAACGAATTGATTATCCCCACCCTCACGATAAAATGCTCTCACTCGCACGAAACAAACAGCTGGCGAGGGGAAGCGCTTGGGAGGGGGGGGGGGCTCGCTGTTTGTGCACGTGCGATCTCGTCCACCTGTTGGGCCGGGAATTACTCACGGCCATCCGGGCCCTTTTAAACGGGGGCGATACGCGTTTTCACAGACACCACGACACACGGACAAGCAGACGGACTCAGACAGACGTACATCCTTATCCACTCAGAGAGTTTTAACGCCTTCTTGGGGGCTGGAACTGATATCCCTTCAGTTCGATACTGTCTCTTATGGAGATTTTTCACTGTGGAGAGCAGGTGAACGTACAGCAATAACCGAGTGAACTGTACGCTTTGATATCAGAGGCGTTAGCAGGTGAAATACCAGGGCAAACAGGTCAGAAACAGAGAGGGTGGGGAGGAATAATAATGATTCATAGGTGCCTATATGGTATGCATTTTTCTGGTCCCTAGCAAGCCCTTGAAGAATTTAAAAAAATGCACCGAGTGCCAGTAACCTAGACACGATAGGTACCGAAATTTACTTTTTTTATGTTTACTGATGGCACTATTACTGGCCGTAAGGTATCCCAAGAGTTCCGTACCACCCAGGGGGCTTCGGCAAGGCTGCTGTATGTCACCCACCTTGTTTAAGGTGTATGTGGAAGAGGTGCTGAAGGGGTGGAATGAGGCATGCCAAGGGATGGGTATTCCGGTAGCTGGGGAGGCAAGTCATTCTTTGCTTTTTCCCGACGATCAGATCATCATTGCGCAGGATCAGGAAGACGCCGAATACATGGTTAGAAAGCTTCAAGAGGCTTTGGAACAGCAGGCCTGAAAGTTAATACTTCCAAGACAGAGTATTTGGTGGTGGGTGGACAGGTCCAGTATCTGCACGTGGATGGCCTGGGGGAGATATGCGAAGTGGACAAATTCAAGTACCTTGAGTAAATCTTGGGTAATACATGAACCTGTGGAAAGGATGTCGAGCCTCGTATCTCCTTAGCACGTGGGGCTTTGCGCTGGTTGAATGGGTTGCTTTGGAGTAATGATATCCGTCTGCACACGAAAAAGGAGATTAGAAAATAAAGGGAAAAAACGCTGCGAAGTCCTTGTCACATGGGTTTATTATTCTATTGGACGTACCTACAGGAATGCTGGAAATACATTTGTTGATTCTTTCATGTGCAATATTGAAATAGTTATTTTTGATGGTTTCCACAAATTTTGGCCCCCAAAAACACGAATTAGGCTCCTATTTTTGATAAATTATCTTTGATCATTGATTTTGCCGTATAACTGTCTTGATTCACCTGTTGAATCTACTTCTAGTGTTATTATACAAGTTTATGGAGATTTCAGACAATTTCCCTGGCTTTTCACTAATAAAAAATGAATTTTTGGAGTTGAACCTTCGTTACAACCTCAATTTCTTCACTCTTTGGTCAAAATCGACTTCATATTCGGTCTCCTCGTCCTAAAAAACATGGAAAACGATACCTCACAACCTTTGTTACTAAAACACCAAAAAACACAATTTTTACCCCCGTTCCATCCATAAGACCCCTCGGTATATTCCGATCGGGCTGCAAATGTTTGGGACACAACTAGGGTCCTAATTGAGCATGTGTGCGAAAGAACGAGTTTTTTAGACCGAAATTAAAGTAGATATGGATGATACGGCGTACGGCGGACGGATATTGCATTTTTGGAATCTACACACATTGAAACGTGAAAGAAAAAATTTTGAGGGGGTGTTATACAAATTTTCTCCTGAGCGAATACGTAGGTGTATTAATCACAGAATAATAAACCAAAAGGCAGCATTTGACCATTGAAGGGTGGGGGGGGGGGACATCTGGCTAAATGGTGACGGGCGGGATCAGGGTAAACAAACTAAATGGGTAAAAAACAACGAGTCGTGTAGGTACACCGATCAGGTAAATACATCTTTCACAATCAAGAGAAAAAAAACCCTAGCATCTACGATTATTTAAAATATAAGACCGTCGCTTGCCTAAATCCAATGAAATGCTATAACAATCAATTACTCTACTTACCAATCAAGATTTGAATAACATTTACGAATAAATGTATAATCGGGAGATTAATCATGATATTTAGATGACGATTTTTCTAGAATAAGTAATACCTATGATACTTGCATGATATGACACAAGGATCTATGTTCGGCGCACAAAACCCGCCCCTTGACCCCGGACGATGCCTATTTACTTACTTCCTTCGAAATAAACAATGAAACATGGTACATGCTTTAGAATGGGAAAGACCAGGGAGGTGGTGGAATGGGAGCGAAGAGGAAACCCCCACCCGGAAGGCGGGATATAAGTGGGGAGCAAAGGCGAGTGGTCAGAGCGAGCGTGGGAGTCACTTCCGTAACGCTTTTTTGTGGCACATGACGATTTTCGGCCGGTAGGCCATCGCAAGAGCATGTTCCATGCTAAAATAGTTGAGGAAAATGCATTGTTCAGTTGTTTTTTGCTTCGTCGTCTTCTTTGTCTGAGGAGCTCTCGTTGGGGGGACCGTCATTAACAACTATGTAGTAGCTTTTTTCCAAACACGAAGAGTTCATCAGGCCTGATTGAGGCACTTGATCCATCTCTAGCTTCCCTTAATTTAGAAAACAACTTTTCACTTCTTGCTTTAACATCCTTATTATAATCGTCAGATGCCTTGTACGTGTAGTATCAATCTAGTGGTTTTAAGCACAAAGAAATTTCTAGACACGAAATACTTTGTTGTCACAATGAAATGTTGAATCAATGAACATCAAACGAACAAGTTCGTCCCTGTGATGATTGTGGTTAAGACACGACACTTTTGTAGCCAGCAATTTCGTGATTCCGTTTTGGTACCCTTCTACGTGAAAAAATATCATTTTCTTCTTGTCCTTTGCTTTTAGAACTTCGATGTCGTGTTTCAGTTACCATTGCTGTTCCCCAAAACAACCCCTCAAGTTCAAACCGCCTTCGAAGCTCGAATTAAAAGAGGTTCTGTGATGAGCTTGGCTTGGAACGAATTCAGTTTTATAAAATTGCGATACCAAATGATTCTTATGAGAGATTGTGCGAATGGTATTAGAAATAATCGCTTACCAGTATAAGGCACTTTTCTGTAACACATTTCCTCGTTCAAGCATTGCAACAACCCATGTTAAACCGAGAGCGACCCGCGATAGGTGTTAAAGAAAGGGCTGACTCCTTTTACCTATTTCCATGGCCACGGATTCGATTTGGTACTCACATTAGAACTACAGTACTTCATTCGTTTTTGACGGTTAGGTATTGAATTTTGGGCTTTGGTTGCAGATATATCTATGCAACTGAAATATTAATACCCACCCCGATTTTGGCTAAGCTAACGTCACATATGTCTCACTTCATCAACAAATACGGGGATGTAATTTCCGTCTCCACCAAGTTTTGGTGCATTCAGCAAAGTAAACATTTCTTGAAAGCACTTCGTGTTTGTGATGGTACGTTTCTTATATCAACTACTTACCGCCCTTACATCGAAATGGAACTCGACCAGAAATGCCAGATACACAGGAGATTGTGAATTTTGCCCATTGGCACATACCACACTGGTTTTTGCATGGAAGAAAAGAAAGAGACGACGGAATTCTGCATCGATCAAGACCAACTGGAGCTCTCGAATTATAATCAAGTTTTTTCGTGTTCTTGGCTACTGTCGTAAAACGTTCCAACTTTTTGAAAACCTTGACAAGTCGAGTTGATCTCGATCGATACAGAACTTGATTGTCGTAATCGTTTCTTCCACGCGAACAAGTTCGGTTGTTTCCGATGAGGAAAAAATTGACTTTCCGATGCTTTCATAAATTTCGTATTTGTAGGTAATTTTTGTACTATTTTAGGTAAAGGAAGATGATATGGTATGTGCAGAATCAGTGCGGAATTTCCGATGAGTGTGGAGCGTGGAATAGTTGTTTTCTATTTTTGAATTGCTTTGCGTGCCATGAATGAACCGTGAGCCCACGTGACTGGGCACTTGGAATATAGAAACTAAGAGACGTCTGCTGTACGATTATTTTGATACAAACACAAAATGGCATCGTTTCTACAATAAATCCATCCATTAAATTAAATTAATTAGCTATAATGTCAAGTACATGTTAGTGTTAGCTGGTATAGACCATTTATTTATTCATTTCATTATGTCTCACATATTTCATACAGGAATTTAAATTATTATATGATACATTATTATCGAACAACATTATTGTGAGGCAATAGGCAAAGGGCCAGTAACACCTCGCAAGAGTTGTGCCAAACTTAATATCAACTACCTACGTTACTTAGTAATGAAGAATAAATTACATACATCTTTTAAAATTAAACGATTGCCTCTATATATATATATATATATATATATATATATATATATATATATATATATATATATATATATATATATATATATATATATATATATATATATATATATATATATATATATATATATTATATATATATATATAATGTTCTCTGCTTCTACAACACCTCTCCTTATAATCCATTCAGATATTTTCTTCTAGATGGTCGGAAAATATGAGGGGTTGTTTGTGGCTAAATCTTGTCCACCAACTATCCAAAATGAACTTGAATCAGGGTTTATATGAGTGATGAAGAGCCCACAATGGCGCGTGGGTACATCAAAATTATGGCCCGATCTTCCTGAAATTCATGTGGAATTAATTATCCAAGGTCCAACTCACAACTACCCATCAAATTTCAGCTCATTAGGACCGCTTAGTTTAGTTATGGGCTTAGCAAGAACTTCACGTATGCACTTGCGCCGACGATTGTTACAGTGCTGTAATGTGTAAATGAATTGAAATAGGGGTTATCTAGGGGCCCAAACTGCAATTGCCCTCCATATTTCAGCTCATTTCGATCATTCTTTCGTATAATTATGGGTGTTGGAAGAATTTCACGTTCCCGCGTTTGGAGACCGATTTTGATGAATTTCATATGAGATTATTTAGGATCCAACTCGCAACTACTCTCCAAATTTCTGAGTGCTATGCGTGTTGCAAAGATTTGCGGACACAGTCGGACAGAGACGGAAATGAAATCAAATTGTTTCAGAAAGTCCAGAACGCAAAACGCGAGTGGAAATTTTGGTTTTGGAGGACACTAATCTCTTTCCGGCCGAATGTGATTGCAAGGCTTCCGCTACTTTCGTCTATTCGGAAGCAATAGACCCTTTTCTTTCATGAAGGAGACAAATTTTGTCAAAATATCTAGTTCAAGCTTCTCGGTTCGGGGAGGGGGAGGGGGAGGGGGATTATGCTTTAATTAGGTATTCACAGTATCCAGTGCTGGACGACCGGTATCACTCGCTTCACCATTCAGTTTTCCACGGCGGTACGAGACGACTCGGCAGCCAACTGGTGCTGTGAATAGTTGATAAATTGAATTTTGATGGGGTGAGCGGTGTGTGGAACTGAAGAGCGAGAAGGGCGTAGGAGGGCTCGTGCCCGGAATCAATGTTTGCAAGCGTCAACTGCTCGGGTTCCCACGGGCACTGCGCAGGGACTCGGGCTCGCACCTGACGACTTCTCATGCGGCGTCCAGACGGCTCAATACGCGGCTCCGGCTCGGGAAATCCCACCTTGAAAACCCTGCTCCCGCAGGCGCTTCCGACGAGGAAACGGAAATTGGAGATGGAATGTCTGATTGGGGTAACTAGTGCATGGGTACTACTCTCAACCAAAGCAAGATTAAGGTGCAGTATCCATAGTACGAGGCTACAGTTTCGACTTCGACACAGCAAATTTCCACAGAGAATACATTTACATATATATACAAATACAAAATACAAATCCGTTCCAGAGCATTCTGAAGTAGCTGTACATTTCACCGTTATTGCAATGGATCCAAAATATTTAGTTGATGAAATTTTGGGAACTTTTCGATACAAATCGGATACAGTTTAGTTTTTCACACAAAAAAGAATCCATCCCTAGATGTCAACATTTATGGTATAAAGGCATGTGTGTTAGTCAAGAAATCCTCTCGAAAATATTCAGAAACCATCACCTAACCAATTTCGCATGTTTTGATTTTTAACAGTTAAATATTCTTGAGTTTTTGTTTCCACCCACAACACTTCGTGTCATTACTTCACACAATTCTCGGCATTTCAGACTATTATTAGTTTGGCACAATCCGCGACAATATTATGTTCATAATAAAGTCAAGTATTATTGAAACCGTCGCCAACTTTTGGAAACTCCACCTCACTTATTCATTTATTTATTTTTTCATATTTATGTCACTCGAGACTATGCTAGTAAACAAAAAATTCAAATTAAGCTAAAATGTTTGTAATGACAAACCAAAGAATGAGCTCTAAAGGTTGAGCTATAAATGGCTAAAATCACCGAAAATAGATATCATTCAAGACATGATAAAACTGTTTCAAAAGTCAAAAATATTTTTTCCCCTAAGCAGGTAGGTACTGGGTATGTTCCGAGTTTTAGGAGTGATCAAAACCGCTAATAACGTCAAAAATTGCTCGAAGTACCAACACTGAAAACTCGCTGTCCCGATATCTTCATCAGTACTATCTTCTTCAGTATCGTCTCCATCACAAGGTGAGCTCAGAAGTATCGGTCAGGCTCTGTAGAGGTACGCACTCATTGTCTCCTGCAAGTATCGCCCCCCTCCGCGGCAGTCCACAAAGTACTTAGTATATCCGAAACAATTCATAGCTAATACATAGGATTATAGGAATCTAAATGACTAACATCGTAATTGTAACAATATTGTAATTTTTACTCACTGTGGAGAGTTTTCAACGACAAGTGTCGTTAGAAAATCGGCCCTCACATCGTGTGGGTAGTATCACTTCGTCCATTTACAGGTAGCTACCCAGGGGGAACCACTGCCCTATGTCAGCGTAACTACCCTGATTCCTTGAGGTGTTTAACAATCAAAAACTGAATTTCTGACGTAACAGATTACTGAAATGTATCAATTTTGTGACGGTATAATGAAATCCCGTCCAATTTTATATTGGATCCGTGCTCTTTCCTGATCTTCTTGACACGCGGCTGATGGGGCGGCCGATTCGCGAAAACGAATCGTCAACTCCTGGAAACATTGCGTAATAAATAAACCAATGTCTCTCCAGGGACAGCTGTCACACTGCCTCCCTACCTTTCTGCAGAGGAGAGGGGGAAACTGCGCTGTATGGGCGGCTAGTTATACCTCCTCATCCATTACAATTTGAAGAGTGGATTCTCAATATTCTTTCACGGACATCAAACTATGGATCGTCACGGTGGTACCTTTGGCCCCACTGACCGTGAAAAACGTCAGAACGCACCATAAGAAGTGAGTCCCGGTTAGTTACCTACCTTGCCATCGAGTGACTTATCACGTCGTTTAGGGCTGCACCCGGAATAAAGGAATGGAAAGGACAAAAGGATTTTGCGGAGTCTTCTCATAAATAGAACCCTTGTGGAGCGACATTACCATAGCGATAACTCGGCACTTGAACCGTTGAACCTCCGGCTGAATACGTTATCAGGCCGGCGGCCGTCACCAATCGCCGACTCCCAATCGTATGGAAATCCAAGGTCGGTTAGTCATGACGCTTTGAATTAGTAATTCTTTCCCCTATTCGCCGATATTAACAGCAGTCGATTATCTCAGTAATCTCTTGTTTTGATACTCACTAAAATCCGTGGTATCAGATCATCATCACTGACTACCGAAAAACATTTCAAATTAGGCCAACTAATCGAGGAACAAGGACTGTTAGTTGTTAGCAGAACTCAAGAAAAATACCCGATGAAATGTTTTTGGTCTTGATGATAAAGCCAACAGGACACGAAATCTCCACCGATTACCTATGCACTTATGTTTTTTGTTGTTGCGGTGCTATTTCCGGCAACCTGAAGCTGCTCCTTGGCTCCATCGCGCATCATGGCCACAAACCCTGTGGAGACAACTTAAAAATTTCGTAAATTTTATTATTCAAAGTTGAGACAACGTAAAATATTTGTCAATTTTTTGTACAAAAATATTTTTGGGTAGGTACTTAGTGTAATATTCGCACCAATTTTCCACCTATATGACCCTGGGTGTCAACAGTTCGAGCTATTAGCAGATTTGGTTTCACCTCATCGTCAAACGACACAGACAACGTCTGTTTTCTTCCTTTCTAGTAATTACTGGCTCGCAAAAACTCAAATTTGACCGACTTTCGATAAATTAGCATATTTTGACAATTTGGGAGGGGGGGGGGGGGGATTTTTAAATAATTGTTTTTTTTTAGTCACCATTCTACATATTATATAACTTTTGGTGATTTTAGCCATTTTTACAGATTTTTTTAAAGCTGTATTTGACAGGTTTTTATAAAGCAGTGCCTGTCATATTAGGAGAATATTTTCCACTACTTTCCATTTTGCCACTTTCTGCGCTCCTGAACCACTGCAGCACCTGAATCGGTGTGGTCAATTTTTCGTCCGCTACCTACCTACGTACCTAATCTCTACCATCATTATTCAAATTATTAGCTTATTAGGTATGCTGCGTGCAATAAAGTCATTGTTGGAATAAATTAAGAAGTTAGTACACGTTTACCTGGAGCCACCTATCTAATCTTCACCTGAGTCTTGTCGGGACCACCTATCTTTGTGACCCTTCACTTGTGTATGAAGCGCATTACCTACGTTATGTCTTGAATTTTCCGGTCAGAGGACCAATGTGGACAAGACGGTGAGACTTTAAAACTGAGCCCAGCAGTTTTTTAGAGCTCATAGAGATTGCGATGCATAAAAAAGGAAAGATTTGAATAGCAAGAAATCCATCAACCTCACCTCCACTTCGGTCGCTACGTCATACTTATATATGCCCTCGTGAACACCCTTTTCTACACGTGTTCTTTCAGGTTTCGGTCGATGCCCCGTTCGTTGCTCCTGAACCTTGAGTATTTTGATCCTCTTGTAGCATTGCCAGTGGGAGGGCAGGACTTTCATAATCAGGCGGGGCTTTTCGCCCGTTACGCCGGTTTTTATCCTTCATGTGTTTTATTACAATATACCTACTAGAATACATTTTCAATAACTAGGCATTTCAGCCCTTGGACATCCGAAACGCTATAGCACAAACACAATGTGGTGGGTATTCTATTGATTCTGAAAAACGCCAAACTGTATTTCTTAGGGGTTTGAGGATAAAGAATTCATGAACTTTCTCTGGCTGTGTTATCAGGTAAAGAAAATTTACTATTATCGCGAAGTAAAAAAGTATTTATCAGGTAAAGAAAAAATCACTATTAC
This sequence comes from Leptopterna dolabrata, assembly GCA_954871275.1. Classification (NCBI taxonomy): domain Eukaryota; kingdom Metazoa; phylum Arthropoda; class Insecta; order Hemiptera; family Miridae; genus Leptopterna; species Leptopterna dolabrata. Next base: position 85,620,266 of record OX940974.1, on the reverse strand, counting down.
ATATGCACTTCACCTATAACAAGTAGGTAAGTAGTAATAGGTTCACAGTCAATATTATAATTTTAAAATGCTTTGAAGTTTAATTTAACCTATCGTTAAGTTTTTTTATTATTTATATTAAGTACCTACCTCGTTATTATAATTTTCATATCAATATAATTATAACATGGATATATAAATTGCCACACACATAGTTATTAGAGTGGAGAATCGATAAGACGAATTTCACGTGGCCGTGAAAATTAGTTCGCCTTATCGATACATCGCCGTATCGAAGTTAAAGTTCGTGGTATTGAGTATGAAAGACAAAACTTCTGTAATTTCATTTTTAAGAAATTTATTTTTAACAAAATACTCGATTACGTAATTAAAATCCATCACATGCAGACAGCTCACAATGCTCTCCACTCTATTTCATATGAAATGAGAAGGAATGAAAACCTGATGAATCTAGACACAATGAAACTGAAATTCAGAAATGGTGTTACTAGCTGTTAAAAAGGGAACAAGAATGAACCACTGTGCTAGAAGGTCTAACCCTCCAATCAAAATACACTACTGCACGATTTTGCCTCGAATGTTTTTCATTTTTCGTACAAGTAGGGCACCAGCCTCCCGGTCTGTTGGGAATCCTCCCTCCTCCGTAATAACGTAATAAGACTACCCACCCGGACGTGTCACGAATTCCATCAGCCACCCATCATCAAACCTCTTTATAAAGTCTTGATAACTGTCAACGATCTTTCAGAATAAGTACCAGTATCTGTGCAAGGAAAAACTATTTTACGTACCTAGCAAAGAATAATCCCAATGCCTCCATCATACGAATATCCAAATGCCTCATTCATACACGTATATACGATCGAATAACCACTAGTTGTACTTGTATTTAGTTATATGCAATGGGAGGGACCCGACTACTTCGTCAGTTGTGGACGTGCATTACTCCATACACAGTTTATAGATAGCTAGTTGAAATGTTTCGTTTTTAAATATTATATAATTATTTTTAGTTTTGACCTTCTCAATTGGGAGGACGTTGGTAGGTACTTCGTGTAGCGCTTAGACCATAGTTTATTACATTTGTACTTTTCCTATTTTTGTGTAGTACATTCACGACTGAAATATTTGTGTAACGGAGTAACGAAAAGTGGGAGTTGTTTGAATTGTATCACTGACATAAGCCTCTCTATCTCTACCACATCCACTCAAAATTTACGACTTTGCATGTATTTACTTTCACAAACATTTAAAATGCCTTCTTACATAATTACATCAATGGCACTGGATGATTTGGTACTGTGTGCCCCAACGCTTGATATTCATTGTGTTTTTGGAAATCAATTACTCAGGGGAGGCTAACTTCCTATCCATTTTCCATGGATATTCAACAAACATTTCAGCTAATTCCCAAAATTCTGACCATTCACACAAAATGCAAAACTTTTGTCAAGTTTAATGGCACCTAGGTAGCTTCCTGTAGATCACTAACACATATCAACTCTTCCGCCACGAAAATTAAGATCGAAAAGAAGGGGAAACAGTGTATATACTAATTGAGTTTTGAGCGCCAAGTGGTACCGACCATCCCATCGCGATGAAATGCATAGGAGGCCATCTAGAAGCTACACCCCAACTACCCTCAGAATTTGAACAAAATTGGCCCATTGAGTCCTGATGAATGAGTACCTCGGATTAATATTTTTCCCTATCAAAACTGGAAACAAATATTCCGCTTACCTTGGTAGACTTGGAAGCAATTCAGCGAGTAATTTGTGTCCTCGAACGTCTTGGTTTTAATTGAGAGTTTTTTCTAAAATTTGGAAAGAAGGACACACACAGCACTCATACACAGGCCCTACATACAGCCAGTACTTACATAAACACACTGGTGCCTATCACAAACAGGCTAAGACATACGTGGGGGCCCAAACCGTAGCGCTGTCGGAAAAATCGGAGCATATTCGCTGCAGATTTTGGATCATGTGGCAACCCTAGAAGTCCTTCCGGAAAATCACTGCACGATGAACCTGCTATGAACAGCGAGTACTCAAATGTGGCAGTAGCAAGGTTGTTATATCCCCCGGCCCAGCCAGATCAAGTTCCACAACTTAATTAATTGAGACGTGCCGTGTCAATATGGCAGGGCATAGGTAGATAATTCTACAAGGTAAGCTAAGTTGTGTAGGTCAGCTATCCATCACATAAGGTTGTTGTGAGGAAGCCGCGCGAAGTCTAAAACACCAGGTTGATCCGGGAGACGGTGTCGAGTTGAGGATGAGGGCCAAGAAAAAACCAGACGAACTTGACGTCAGCTATTCGGCGAGCCAATTAAGTGGGAACGTGGAAACCTCGAAAATTAATTCTGGATCTGCTAAGGAGTCATTTCTACGCTTCCTGCTACTACTCTGAGCGAAGGTTGAGGAATAAAGAAAAAAAGAGAGAAGACACGCAGTCGCGGATCCAGAAGTTGTTTTGTTGGGGGGGATTTCCTATTTACCCATGTCTAAAATTTTCAGATTTTGATTCTATAGGCACTTACGTAAATATAACATCATAATTTAATTGACGTTATTCACATAATTATGCATATATGTTCACATTATGAGTACCTATGATAATATAATACCTATGCATGTAATAAAAATTATTACGTGGTAGATTCATGATTCCCCCCCCCCCCCCCCCATCCATCCATCTACTTAGAATAGAAACAACTATTGACAAGCTCCTATTTGAACACTAAGTTGGTTATTAATCGTAGCAACAATATATTGGTGTCCGCCCAATATACCTGCCACACGATCAGGCATCATAATCACAATCATTCAAATAAATTAATATTATGGACGTAGCATGGCTTTCAACGCTGCTTGGCGTGGAGCTTCGTTAGCAAACTCTGAAGCCCTCCGGATTTTCCTAAACCGGTGTTTCCTTCCGGTTTTTCGGTTTTCTCTCTGAGGCCCTTGAAAAAAAATTCAGCTCTTATAAAACTCTCTCCAAAAACTATTTATAAAAACTGCCCCCCCCCCCCCCCCCCCGGACCAATGGAAGGACAATTTGTTCAAAAGGCACTTCGTAAGAGCATAAGGAATGTGTGTGTGCAAAATTTCAGCACGATCCGTTTCATACGCCTGTGAAGCTGTAGCCCGGTCAAAGAACAACGAGAAAAACAACAAACACGTAGAAAAAAAACCAGTCATGCAGCATGACTTAATGAGCGAATTTTCAAAGAAATATTCGAATTAATGGCTATGGTTTTGTTTTGCTTCGAACTCTCGTCTTCAATTAATACTTCTCACATTTTTCAATCTGACCACTCTAAGGGGGTGGGGGGGGGGGGGGGTAAGAGTTTAAGGATTATCCTAGTTTTGGGTAATTTTTGCGCACTTTAAATGCTCTAATTTAAGAACGGATTTAGATATCTAAAATCCGATTTCACCATCGTGTTCAGCGTGCAAAAACCTTTAAAACGAGGGGTCACTTGTTAGAAAATAACATTTTGGGGATTTTTGGGTAATTTTTGCGCACTTTAAATGCTCTAATTTGAGAACGGATCAAGATATCTAAAATCCGATTCCACCATCGTGTTCAGCGTGCAAAAACCTTTAAAATGAGGGGTCACTTGTTGGAAAATAACATTTTGGGGATTTTTGGGTAATTTTTGCGCACTTTAAATGCGCCAAAACCCTCCTTAGAGTAGGCCAATTTCGCCCATCTTCGAACTTAGCCTTTCGATTGCCAAGATAGATTTTTTGTGCAAATTTGAGCTGTTTATCTCAATTCTATCGAGAGTTATCGTCTGGAGTGACACATATATAAATATATATATATATACATATAAAAAAGTGTTAAATTTCAGGAATCGTTTTAGAATGGTCTGAAACGGATTTCTATGAAGAAAATTTCCAAAAATTTATATTATTTAAATTTCGAAGCCATTGCAATAGCTTCATTTTCTTTGAAAATTCGCTAACATGAAAAATAGCGATTTTCAAACTTCCATAACTCCGGCCTCTGGTGGTCCCGAGAGTTGACATTTGGTACACGCCCTCAGGGGCCCCTTGAAAATGGGTGCACGAAAAATCAACACCGGCGACCCGCAGGGGGTCGTGTTGAGGGAGGGGGCTACTTATACTGTCGTGTAAACAGTGTTCTTGGTCGCTTCGAGGTTTTCGATTTCTGGTGGGCGGGACGCTCCCGCGTCCCTAGATCTCAACAAAATGATCTAGGTATAATATCACAGAAAGAACATGGCAGGAGACTAGAAATTGATAACAATACTAAACATACATAATTCAAAATAAATAAATTAATATAACTTAAAAATTTCTTAAAAACAGACGCACAATTTAATCCTACATCATTGTCAACTCAATCACAACAACTGCTAGTATGAAGTGGTAAGAAGGGGCCGGGGACTGAGAAAATTCATCAAAATATCCAGCGCAAGCTAAACCTTCAAAGGGTTGAAGGGGAGGGGGAGGGGATAATCGCGTGGTGGAATATTCTGAACGTGTCCAGTGCGTTTGATACCCGCGGACGTGCAACCTTGGTGTGGTTTGCCTGTAGGATAGTCGAATCTTGGCACAAGACAAAGCTGCCGAAGACTTCCTTTATAAAGTCACTTCCGCACTGACTTCGGTCCACTGAATCCTTGTGGAATAATTTGATCACGCTCGATTTTCGTACAGTTCAAAATAAAAGGACCCAAACCAGACAACACGATGACTGGGTCCACCTATGTTTCTCCGCTTCTCAATCGATCAGTTACTATCGAATTACAAACTGAAGGTCTGTAGAACTTGGAATCAAACAAAGAACTTAAACACGATGTTCATCAGGTTGAGGAAGAAACCAGTGGCAATCAAAAGCATTCAAATTAATTCCAACAATATAGATCGACAGCTTACGTTCTCAAGGGCTACTTTTCGTTCCAACCAAGTTAAAGACTCGACTCCCTAATTTAACAAAACTGTGTTGTGATGAAGGTCGCTGACTGATGAACTTTTGTGAGTTTTAATTTCAGGTTCTCTTCTTCAGGTATGTGGTAATGAATCGTATAAACCAAGGTTATAAGAATGTGTCCATACAAATCTAACCGCTTGATCTAAAGACGCCGGAGCGTCCCGCCCGCCAAGAAAACCTCCAAAACGACCCAGACTTTGTTTACAAGACAGAACAAATGAATCTTTTATCCGCCTGTAACTCGGCCCCCTGGGGGTCTCCGGAGTTGAGTTTTCGTACACCCATTTCCGAGGGTCACCTGAGGACGTGTACCAAATTTCAACTCTCGGGACCATCAGATGCCAGAGTTATGAAAATTTGAAAATCGCTATTTTCCAACTTTTTCTACTACTTCTTCTTGTCGTTGTTCTCGTTCAACATTGACAAGGCTACAGCCTTACAGACAAAACGGGTCGAGCTGACATTTTGCAAGACATTCGGTATGCTCCAAAAGGAGGTGCCTTTTGTTCATCATTTTTTAGGTAAGTGGGCACTGAGAAATTTTTTTTAGGTACCTACTGAGAAAAAATGTTTATACTACGTCGTCAATGAGAAAAGATTTGATCCCCCCCTCCCCCAACAACCCTGTTGTAATAATTCACCCGCCAAATAAACCTTCTCAGCCGCAAAAAGGATTGATATTCGTTTTATCCGCCAAAATAGCATGCTCGGTGCTTCGCACCTCGGCTCTTGGATGTGCATATAGAAACCTGTCCCTTCCACCTCTGTTGGATATGCGTGTAGAAAAACCTGTTTCTCTCTACCCCCCCTCCCCAAACATTGAAATTTCTTTCAACAAAGTTTGGAGGTCAGCTTTTTGCCCTGCCAAACAGAATTGAAAGACCTTTCAAGTTTTGGGAGGGAAGGAACAGGTTTCTATAGACATATCCAACAGAAGGGGAAGGAACAGGTTTCGATATGCACACCCAAGAGCGAGGTGCGAAGCACCGAGCATTGAATTTTGGCGGGTAAAATGGATATCAATCCTTTTTGCGGCTGAGGAGATTTTTGGCGGGTAAAATGGATATCAATCCTTTTTGCGGCTGAGGAGGTTTTTGGCGGGTAAATTTTTACAACAGGGTGGTTTTTGGGGATAATAATAACAGCAACTCAAGCTCCTCATGCTCCTAATATTATATAATACGAGTATTATTGCTCAGTGCAACTTCATTATAAAAAAATATTAGGTCAAAAAAAGTGATTGCCATGCAAATAATAATATTGTTGTTGCGATAGTATTGTTGATGCAGTACCTTGATGCAGTATTGTTGATGCAGTATTGTTGATGCAGTATTGTTGATGCAGTACCTTGATGCAGTACCCACCAAAAGATCCCAATGAATTTAGAAGAGTATGAGTACTTAATTCATACCTACCTTTCCTACCTGTTTTCCAGATCCCCCACGCACCATCGCTGATCCAACCATGGATATTTCTTCTCGAGGAAGTAGGTAGTAATAGGTTCACAGTACTTCATAGGTACTTGATTTTTTTCTCATGGCTCGTACCTATCCATTATTTAAAACCAAACTTAATGACAACGTTCTCGAATAAAACTGTTGTTCAAGATGCAGCGTTAGACTCATGCACCAGCCATCAGGGGGCCTTGCAGTTCCATCAGTCTCGATAATCATTGAGTAATCAGGTAAAGAGACGCGGGAGCGAACACGAAGGGACCAAGAAACTGTTTAAACTACAGAACAAGTAGGATCCCCCCCCCCCCCCCCACAACTCGGCCACATGGGAGTCACCGGTGTTGACTTTTCGTACATCCATTCTCGAGGGGCCCCAGGATGTGTACCAAATTTCAATCTTCTGGACCATCGATGCTGGAGTTATGGAAATTTGAAAATCGCTATTTCTCAAGCTTTTCTTGTCGTTCTTGTTGTTATCGTTCTATCTTGAAAGGCCTCACAGCCCCACAGACATAACGGATCGAGATGAAATTTTTCATACAAGCAAGTACCTTTTGTGAAATCCCCCCCAATTTATCCCTCTATGGGGGGGGGGGGGGGGGGGAGTTTCTATGAGTAGGTTCAAGAAAGAGATTTCAAGAGTTGAATATGTCACACTTGTTCACTGGGGCTCCTGAGGAAGTTGTCAAAACTTAACACGATCTGTTCAGTAGAAGCTTGGAGAGCTTGGAGAGCAAAAAACTGCGCGCCAAACAGCGTTGAACCAAATTTCAAGCTCCCTACCGCACAAACATCGTTTAAAGAAATATATGGTGAACGGGGTGAGGAAGAGGTGTCAATATGCACACAAGAGCGAGGTGAGAAGCACCGAGCATGCTGCGTTAGCGGGCATAATGGATATCAATGCGAAGAGGAGATTTTCTTGGGCGGTAAATTTTTGCAGCAGGATTGTTTTTGGGGGATCGATTTTTGACTCATTGACGGACAGGTTTTTCGCCTACGATTATAATCGTATAATTATCAACGCAGTTTGAAATAGCATGTATTTATAGCTTTCTGTTACATACCTTTTCAATATTTGATTTTAATCCTTTTGTTGATGTAAGTACCTTCTACTAAGTACGTAAATGGATAATCTTGCTTAGATAGTAATTTTTACATCCAAATTCCAACTTGAAGTACCTACTCATCTGTTGCAAACTGTTGTGCCTACTCAGTATCGTACCGGGGACTATGAGCCACTACACATAAATATGTTTATCACGTAATTACTCGTGACACCAGCTAGAAATTAATAGAAACAAAAGAAAAATTTGATTGGTCGACTTTTTACTGTTTATTTTTATTTTTCAAACAAATCAAACAAAATGGATTCATGTACAAAACATACAACTAGCAACTTATGTTAAAGCATTTATAAATAGAGACATGACTAGACTCATGACTTAGATGCTTGGTTAGGAAACATTCGGTGGAGTTTCAACTTATCACGGAACACGCCACATA